>CM062810.1:849617049-850179651 GCA_031772625.1 Pinus tabuliformis | reverse complement strand
TAAGATACGTGCCAATTTTTCAATGAATAAAAGATTGAAAAAATCACTATAATTGCACTGTCACAGGTCAATGTTTCTACAAAAGAGAAAAATGATTACCAGGACATCGTATATTAATGTGCACTTCTTGAATACAAGTCAACAACGATATTTATATAATAAAAAATAGTATTTGGGTGCGTTCACACATACAAAAGACTGGTGCATTTGTAAAATAAATACATGCCAGGAAGATATACATTTCATGCACTGGTGTGATTTGGATTTAATGCACCGATGCATCATTACCTTTTTAAATTACTGTGCGTTAGATTATGTAAAAGCATCGGTGCTACAGATTGTTTTTGCCTGCCCCAGTACCTTTTGTGAAAAGTACAACATCGAGGCTTTTGAAAACACATAAGCGCCAAAGCGTTATACTTTTCAAGCACCGAATTGTTTATACAACTCATCAGCACCAATGCATTGTTACGCATAACTACCCAGTGCATTGGAGAAGATAAAAGCACCAGGGCTGCAAGATTTTTTTCCCTGCCCTAGTGCACTTCTGAAAAGTACTTCCGGGGGCATTTTCAGAAGACATAATCATCGAGGCAGTATACTTTTCAGGCACCTGTGTTGTTTTCATTCAATGCATCGGTTGCATGGTATCATAAATTGTACAAGTCGATGTGTTTTTATTATTAAAGCATTGGTTTTTTTATAAAGTTAGCGCATCGATGCTCCAAAAAATTTGTTTCAGTCTCGATGCTTTTATTTAAATTTACAACACTGGTGCTTTTATAATGGTAGTACACCAGTATGATTTGTCCAGTAAGTGCACCACTAAGAAAACATCTGCTAAAACCTTTGACCACCCAGATTTTTTTAGGTTGTGATGAAGTTATGTTATCAACTTCTCTAAAACATTTGCTACCACAACGAATGTTGTAGCGACAGTTTGTTTGACAATTTTTTTCAAATTATAACACTAAAAGCCTCCATCATAACCTCTGCTAGAAGGTATTTTCCTTAGGTGTAACAATAATTTCTTTATGTATCATTGTATATTATTTTTTAAGCTATAAATAATAATTTCCCATAGGATTTACATTTATACATTTTTTTAGGTTTTACTGTGCACATGCATAATTTGTTAATAAAATAGGGTTATCAATTTGCTTTCTATATAACGCTTACTCATTTAGTTTTTTTATGGTACATGTATATGACTAAACGTTTTGTATCGGAGGTGTTTTTCAAGTAAAAATCCGTTTAAAAGTTTATCCCAAAATGTTCATAATTTATCTATAAGTCTTTTAACACTTCTTTGTTCTCACTCTCTCTCTGTCTCTCTCTCACACACACACACACATTTCTATCCTTTATTCACAAGCATTAACATTCCTTAAGAGTTTTTGAAAGATTATACTTTGCCGATGAAGTTTAAAGTCTTATCTATGCTTATGGAAGTCTCGGTTGTCATTTCCAAGTCGGGTGGCTCAGACCCTCGGTCTCCTCTTCTGCTTGAGTTGTGTTTGGAAGTAAGAACCAGGGTTTTTTAGTTATGAATATATTATAATTAAACTTGTTTCTGCTAAGGTTACTTCCTATCGGGAAGTTTGATGTGTAAAGGCTTTAAGCCTTTGTTGTACTAGGGTTATGGGAAACAATATTCGATGTTTTAAGAAATATATATATATATATCTATTATATATATATATATATATATATAACTTTTGTTAATTTCTCTTAAGGTCCTCTATGGACCCCTTACTTGTATTCTCTTGATAATTACTTCGAAGTCATTGAACTTTGACTATTATTGAGATGTATATATGAAATTTCTTTATACATATATATTTCTTTTGTGTTATAAACAAATCTTGAAAGGCTTTTCTTGCTATGCTCAAATACTTGTTATGCATTTTTCAACTCATACTTACTCTGAATAGTTTTTATGCATGTAAAGGAATACATTGTAACTTGTTATAATATTCAAATATTATCTTAGGAGACTTGTACATCTATGTTTTATATTTATTTTAGGTTTTTATATGACCAATACTTATAACATAGATACCATAATGTGTGTGTGTGTGTGTCATTCTTGTCTTGTTCCATTTCTTGGAATAATAAGCTTCTATGTCTAATTATTCGTATCTTTTCAATATTATCTACTCATATTTTAACAGAGTAAATACTTAGAGCTTACCTTGTACAGATAGTTGAACTAGCATACTTACATATACTTGTATTTTCATATAAAACATAAAGTAAATTCCAAGCCAGACTGATTCATTCAAATGCATACCTTCAAAGATCACTATACTTGTGTGCACTAAAATACAATACATAAAGTAAATTTTATTTTAAACTAGCTACTACTTACTCTTTTTCCCCAATATCTAAGGCATGCATAAATTCATATAAGATGAAACATGTCAAAAAGTAAAAGAACTGTATCATAATGTTTCACATCATTAAGAAAATCATCATATTATCGAGATTCAGGGTACCGACTTGATAATATAAGTCTAGAACTAATACAGGAGCTCACCAACTCCACCCAACCATTGACACTTTGTCCTCCAAAGCATCCCCTCGAGCACAGGTCTGCAAGTTCTTTTTCTTTTTGTCCTTTCTCTTGCTCTTCCATAGTTCAACATTGTGTACCCCCACTCAACAAGAAGAAAAAAGAAAATTACCCCTTACCAACATTTGGTAGTTGGTAACTACCTCCACCTCACCCAACAGGTGGCAAGTAGTTACTAGCTCATTTATGAGCTCTACTTCCCACTTCCAAAGATAACATCATGTCTTTTAGGGAAGTTATGGATCAATCATATCCATAATCATAATTAATCCAATCATTCAGATTATATGCCTAGGAGTTAATGAATGGGATTAATAACCATCATTAACTTGAAGCCTTTATCTCTTTTCAGCGAGATATAGCTTTTGTACTAATTTCTAGACTCTTTATTTTTATTAATCGCATAATAAATACAAGATTTTCGTTCAACCTTTATCAATTTATCACATTCATAAATTATTTCCAAACAAGTCTTTTAAGTTAAAAATACATTCACACTTAACCATATTTAGAAATTTACAACTAAAACTTCAAGTCAGGGGATATCACATTAGTGATCTTCTATGTCATTTTTTAGATTGTTATTTGACAATATTATGATATTTTTATTCTCCACTCTAACCATTCATGCATATGTTATTTGACACTTGGATTAGAGTTTCCTTGTGTTTGTTTCCGTGATTGTGAAGAGACTGGCATGAAATTAATTTTTGGAGATTACAGTTTCGAAGTAAGACTCCTTATTCCCTTTATCAATTCCAAAAATGTTCATGTGAAGGTTTTTGTGGGATATAATTTTGGAGAATGATAAGTTGGTATTTGTTTCTACACCTTTTCATGGTCAAGATGTTGTTAGCATTGGTTACTATTTTATTTCCTAGCTGACTAAATATTAAATGCATATTATTGTAATATTTATTTCACCATTTTTCTTACCACATTTACCCGTTGTGTATATTAGGAAGGGATATCAAGATGTTTTTTTTTACTTGGTTAAATATTATTTACACCAACTTTCTTTATTTTCATTTCCAAGATAGTTCAAAGAGAAGTATTAGAGATATGTTGACTAAATTTAACTTATGGGTCTAACAACCCTTAACATCATTCATTATACACCTTTTTTAGTGAACTCTGAACCGTGTTAGTGTTAATGGGGTGTCATGCGCTAGTACAATACCTTAGGTTAGGGTCTACATTTTCTATTTTATAAAATGATCTAAAACTCATTTGCACTTGTCTCACTTGATAATTACATTATTTATGAAATTAACTTAAGGGGTACTTACTATACCTAATAAAACTTTGGTATATTATGCTATTTTTTATGTGGAATGATTACTAAAAAATTAGATTTAATATGATTGTCATACACTATTGATTAATATTTATCAATTTTAATGACCCATAAAATGTCATGTAAATATTTTTTTTATTATAACACATTCATTCTTTTACAAATTACCATATTAAAAAATCATTAATTTATAATAATATATAATCCTTCTCTACTAAAAATAAAAAAACATTAATGATTTAATAAATAATATAAACATAAATACCTTCATCCATTAAACCGTTTTAACCATTAACCCGACAAATTATTAGAAAATTTTAAAAAATCACACCACCATCAATTTACAACCCAATTTTTTTTTTTTAATATCAGTATTTCAATTAAAATAAGATCCCCAAAAAATACACAAAAGTTCTATAAACAAAATTTCAAAAAGCACATAAATAAATAAAATAACAATAAATTAACCTACCACACAAATATTATATCAATCATACCACAATCCATCAATACCACACAAATATTATATCAATCATACCACATCCACCAATATTGACATGAAAATGTCTATGAAATGAAATGAATGTGTCAACGAAAGAAATAGAAAATTATAACTATAATTGAAAGACCCATGCCCTTTTTGATCCTAGATTTCCTTTAGAATAAGGGCCTAACCACCCCTCATCACATTTAAGACTACAAATAATATACATCCCTCAAAATTGGCCCACCTAGACATTAAAATAGTTCACATCTAGATGGAAGATGTGTAGGTTGTAAATTCAACTTGGGAAGGAAGCCATTAAAATACACATAAAACCCATTTTATAAAATACCTATGGAATATACTTCTATGCGAAAAAGAAAATTTCAAACACCATAGGATTTAGGTCACCAAACCATAAGATTCCAACTGCCCCACATTCACCTTTATTAGACAGGGCTACATTGCCATTAAATCATGACATAACGAAGGAAAAAAAAAACCCAAATTACACCTTTTTTCAGAGAAGATAGGACTTGCTTAGTCAAACTTTAATATTATTTCTCTTTATCATAAAAAAACCTAGGTATTGAAATAGTTCACACCTAGATGAAAAATGTGTAAGTTATAAATTCAACTTGGGAAGGAAGCCATTAAAATACACATATAAACCATTTTATAAAATACCTACGAAAGACTCCACTATGCCAAAAGTCAAAATTTTAAACACCATGGGATTTAGGTCAACAAAACCATATATAAGATTCCAACCAACACCACATTCACCTTTATTAGGCATGACTACAATGTCATTAAATCATACCATAGGAAAAAAATCCAAATTACACCTTTTTTTTTTTCTTCTAACTTTGACTTGGTTAGTCCAACTTTAATATTATTTGTTTTTATCATGTATTATAGATAAAGGAATGTGGATACTAATGGTCTTCCAAAATGTGAATTAGATTGGATGTTATTTATGAACATCCGATAAATAGTTTTCATGATCTTTTTTGTTTAAGTATTTAATGTTTAATTAGTTCATTTATATATGTATAATTGTAAGGGTTATCTAGTAGTTATCTACATCATGTTTGTATTTTTCCAGAAAGATCTACTTCAGGTTTGTTTATGGAGATTCGTGTGATTCTTATTGTACTTTTAAAAAAAATCTAGTTCAATATTTTTCTTTTAAAAGATATTTGATGGAAAGGTATTATATGAAATAATTTTTTGGAAATAGAATATTATATTTATATAAAATAAATATAAACTTTTTTAAATAAAATATTATGTATTATTAAATAAATATAAAGCAGTTATAAAATGTTGCCTTTTTAGAATTGTATTTAACTTAGGAAAACACAATTATTGCATCATTTTTATTGGTTCTTGATAACTTTTTAGGGTGGGTAGATGTTAATAAAATAAAAATTCGGAAGGATCCATGATTATTTCTGAGTTCATTGTACTATGCTTATCCCTAACGGAAAAAACATTAATATTATTGATATTTTAAAATAATACAGAACAATTATATATATATATATAAATTTATAAACTATAAATTCAAAATTAATATAAAAATTTAAATATAAATTAATTAATTACACTTTCAGGTTCGTGTGTTCGCTCTCCTTTCCATCCGCAGAAGTCAAGTGATATTGTTTTCGGCTGGCATCTCGTTTGGTTTGTCATCGATTCTGGATCTGCGCGGAGAGGAGCCGATTTGCGAGGATAGATCACGCTGTTCTGAGGTACGTAGTGTTCCGGCCGGTGTTGAGCTGGAGTCTTTGGGTCAAGGTACGTATTTCCAGGAAAATGTGTCGGTAGAAGATGAGACCGTGGGTAGCGTTGTGGGTATTGAAGACCCGGTTTCGGGCAAGAGTGTTAACGTTAAGGTTAATTCGAATAGCGAGTTGTTTCAGCTTAATTCTAGTTATAACAATTGTAATTATAATAATATAAATGTTTTATATGAAGGTAATAATGATATCGATTATGATTTTATTAAGGTAGGTAATAATAAGAACGATTGTAATGATAATAATATAAAGGTTTTATATGAGAGTAAAAATGATATCGCTAATGGTGAATTTATTAAGGTTTGTAATAATAATAATAAGAACAATTGTAATGATAATAATATAAAGGTTTTATATGAGAGTAAAAATGATATCGATAACCCTAATGGTGAATTTATTAAGGTATGTAATAATAATAATGGTCGGCCTAATATTAGTAATAATAATTGTAATGATAGCCCCGAGGGATAGCTCAAACGGTCGAGTTCCCGTTGATAGTCCTCCGGATTTGGAGGTCATGGGGTCAAATCTCTTCGACGCCCTCGGGGTTAGGCCGGATGTGGCCGACTGGCAGTTCCCTTCGGGTGGAGCTGCCCTAATTGTCTACGTGGACGTAGCGGCCCACCTCTGGTGGCCCGTGAACCACACGGTAAAAAAAAAAAAATAACAATTGTAATGATAATAATATAGATAGTTTATATAAAAGTAACAATGATATCGATAATCCTAATGATAATAGTGGTCGTTATTTTAAAGTATTAAAGGGGTTGATCCCATAAATTGTAAGGCTGGTGTTAAGAGTTCGTCGGTGTTAAATTCAAGTTCCTCCCCGGGACAATAAGGTGGTGAATTTGTCGAGCTCTTCCTTTCCGCCTGCGGTTTTTAATCTCTTAGGAAAAGGTCTTAATTTTTCCCTAGCGCCTAGAAAAATCCCAGTTGAAGACATCATTTGCGATATAGAGTACGGCATTAAGAACCTTCCGGAGAAGATTAAAGACACGATTAGGCAGGATTGTGCCGTTACCCTGAGGAGGGCTAAGCCTCCCCGTAGCAATATCAGCAAGGCTGAGTTTGAAGCTCTAAAGAGCTTGAACCAGAATCGTGACATTGTGGTCTTAAAAGCTGATAAAGGTGGGGCTGCTGTTATCATGGATAGAAAGGATTACAGAGATAAGATGCTTGACCATCTTTGTAATAGTGGTAGTTATAAGAAGCTTTCGAAGAATCCCCTCAAGAAGGTTTCCAGAGCGGTCGCCCTTGCGATCAAGTCGTGCAATTCCACGATTCCTCTAGCCCAGAAACTTATTGAGGGAAACCCCATCACTCCTAGGATTTATGGTCTTCCCAAAATCCATAAGGATGGGGTCCCCCTGAGACCCATTGTCAATACCATCGGTGGTCCGACTTACCTCCTGGCCAAATTCCTCGCCGCTAAGTTAAGACCCTTGGTTGGGCAGACTGAGTCCTTTGTCAAAGACTCAGCTTCTTTTATCGAGGATCTTAAGAGAATTAATCTTGAGCCCGAGGACATTTTGGTTAGTTTCGATGTGGTCTCTCTTTATACTTGCATTCCTATCAATGAGGCCATGGCGGTAATTAATAAGCTGACCGACCCTGATACGGCTAAGTTGGTTGAGCTTTGCCTGACCTCTACCTTTTTCAGCTTCGAAGGAGAATTCTATGAGCAGACTTGTGGGGTTGCCATGGGCTCCCCCTTGTCCCCTGTTGTCGCTAATCTCTTCATGGAGGATTTTGAGTCTAAGGCTTTGGCCTCCTCTCGTCTCTTACCAAAGCTTTGGAAAAGATTCGTCGATGATACTGGTGTTGTCTGGTCTCATGGTCCTGACGAGCTGGATCGTTTCTTTTGTCACCTCAATAACCAATCCGCCGCCATTAAATTCACGATGGAGAAAGAAGAGAATGGTTGTCTTCCGTTCTTGGATGTTCTCATCTCGAAGAAGGTGGATGGTTCCTTTTCTCATCAGGTGTTTAGAAAGAAGACGCATACTGAGCAATACTTGCATGCTTCGTCGCATCATTTCCCCGCTCAGAAGTTAGGGGTTCTTAGCACTCTTGCCACCCGTGCTGTGAGAATTTCGGATAAGGAGAGCCTGGAAACGGAGAAGGCTCACCTCCTAGAAGTGTTTGAGAAGAATGGTTACAATAGGCACCTCGGTCAAAAAGCCTTCCTCAAGGCCAAGAAGGAGCCTTCAATCCGAAAGGTTCCTAAAGATCATGTCCTGGGTGTGAACCTTCCTTACATCCAAGGGACCACGGACAGGATTGCGAGGATTCTAAGGAAGTATGATGTATCCGCATCTTTTAGACCTCTCAATACTATCCGTGGCTCCCTCAGGTCTGTAAAAGACCCGGTTGACCCTAAGAGCATGAAGGGTGTCTATGTCATTCCGTGTTCCTGTGGGACCCCTTATATCGGTGAAACTGGTCGTTCTATCAATCAGCGGATCAGCGAGCATTCGGCTGACTTAAGACATGGTAGGACCAAGTCCTCGGCCCTGGCTGAGCATGCAGGGAAGACTATGCATCATGTATGCATAGAGGAGGCTCAAGTCATTGCCAAAATTGCGCAGTTTCACCATCGCAAATTTAGAGAGGCCCTGGAGATTGAGAAAAGGCCGAACAATCTTAATAGGGATGATGGCTGGAAGATTAGCCGTTGCTGGGTCCCAGCCCTGTCTTCCTAGCCTCCTCATTCCCCTTTGTGTTAGGTCTTAGGGTTTCTATCCTCCTTTAATTTCTCTTTTGGCAGGTTTGTCCTATTATTATGAAGTGTTTAAGTCATTATAGGTTTTGTTTTAGTTTCGGGCTTCCTGGTGTATTACCTTAACTTGTTTTTGATTCTATTGGGCAATTTATAATTAAATTTGATTTTTTCCATATTTCATCTTTAGAATCGGGTTTCCCTTTAACTTATGTCTATAATTAATTTTTGGAAGAATTAATATTTAAATATATATATGGATTATTAATGAATATAGAATATTTAAGGGTATATTATGATATACCAATATTATTAGTGTTAATATATTTAAACTTGAAATATTGAATTAATACTGAATATTTGACCATTTGTTTAATAGATATTTACGATATACCATTATTATTAGTTACACTTTGATTATGGACTTTAACAACCCTATAATATGATATTTACCTTAAGGAGCTAAATTCTAGGAATAATTATGATTTGGTTGGAATTATAAATTATTAGGTAGATTATTTAATAAACATATATAACTTACTAAATTTAAATTTGAACAGACCATTATATTTAAATAATAGATAAAAAATATATATTCTAAAGATCTATCTTACCATTATTACCAATTACCTAATAGTGTTTATTACTTTTTTAGAAAAATATATTGGAATAATATCAAATATAAATAAATGTGAAATGACTAATATAACTAGATTATTAAGATATGGTATTACCTAGGAATTCTCTTAATATTTAATATTAGATTTATTTATTTTTAAATTAACTCCGTTATTAAATTTTTTTTAAATATTAACTAATTTGATTAGGGTCATTGGTCAAAATTAGCCGTTGGAGTCTCTGCACCTCTATTTAATCAAGCTTAGCCAGATTGGTTCTTCAACTTGTCCTAACGATGAACCACACTGGTTGGTTCGAAACGCGTCGACAAAAGATTGGTTATGTGATTTTGCCGAAGATTATCTAAACAATTAATACATATATTTTTTATCTTAAAATTAACATATTAATATATATATTTCTTATCTTTAAAATTAAAATATTGATCCCTAGATGCAGGTGTTAATGACAGTTATTAAGATGATAGGACGGGGCGACGGTGGGCAGGGTGGCCACATGGCCCTCTGCAACCATCCCAAGGTCACTATGAAGGACATTCAGGGCACCTCGCAGGCGGCATTTAATGCCTGCTCTAGTCGAGGCAAAGCCAATACCTGCATAACCATGGAGCCAGAGCACATTCATGTCACTTTGCCTCTGTTTCAATGCGCATGCCCTCTGCAGGCGGGAGAGCCGACTAAGCGAACCAGCACTGGGCGCTGATGCTGGATTGTTAGTTGTATTGATTTGGGCAATGGCTTCCACCATTCCCATACAAACCTCTGCAATTCAGCTCACGTCCTCCAGCACTCTGTGACTTCTGTACATAGCTCTTCGCTCAACTCCTCCTCTGCTCCTCCCGACTCTTCACCTGTTACCATTTCCACCATGGTCCGCCATAGACTACGTAGCCGATGCGGTGGCACACGAGGAGGAAGTTCTCGCTCACATGCTCTGCATAGCCATACCTCCGCTTCCCCTGCCTCCTCTACCGAAAATCCTTACGAGTATAGTCTTGCAGGTCAATATCCGAACACCAGGAGTGGCAAACGCAGAGCTGGCCTCAACCGTTCAAGACACGTAGAGGCAACGTTCACACTGCAACTTTTCCTCTGCCTCAGCATACGGTCCCTCACACAACACAGTTTTGGTTCCGTAGCTCTTTGAATTAGATATCATTTTTGGGATTCAACTGCGTTAAGTAAGTCATTCAAAGTATGACCATTTCCATGAGAGGTAGTCGTAAAGTGACTAATTTCTCATGATTCTTGAATAGTTCACTTAGCACTCATTGCATCGGGTGATGCTCACAGGGGTGAAGAAGTGGGATTGAAACTAGTGAAATGTGGAGAACGAATCACATAGCATCAATCATCACTTCGGGGCTTGCACCGGTAACCAGGACTTCCCAGGAGGTCACCCATCCCAGAACTCCTCTGGCTCAAGCGCGCTTAACTGTGGAGTTTTTCCCACAATCAAGCCCACTTAGCTTGCTACCCCATTTGCAAAAGTGGGCTTGATTGTGGGAAAAACTCCACAGTTAAGCGCGCTTGAGCCAGAGGAGTTCTGGGATGGGTGACCTCCTGGGAAGTCCTGGTTACTGGGTGCAAGCCCCGGAAGTGATGATTGATGCTATGTGATTCGTTCTCCACATTTCACTAGTTTCAATCCCACTTCTTCACCCCTGTGAGCATCACCCGATGCAATGAGTGCTAAGTGAACTATTCAAGAATCATGAGAAATTAGTCACTTTACGACTACCTCTCATGGAAATGGTCATACTTTGAATGACTTACTTAACGCAGTTGAATCCCAAAAATGATATCTAATATAATGCACTGCGAAAATCCCCCATACTTAAAAAAGCTCTTTGAATTGTCCGGTTATTGTGGCCACTGTCTCCATATCCATTACAGAAGAGACTAAGCAGCACATTCCCATGACAATTTCCATGGAGGAGACGCACCAAGCCGGCCCAAGCAGGAACAGGGGCAGCAACGAAGAACAGGAAGGTGATGGAGGTAGTAACAGAAGGAAGGGTAAAGCCATTGCTGGCAGCTCGCATGATGAGATGGGCGCTCAAAGTGACAAGCAAGCAGTGGAGAACTGTCTAGATGACACGTCAGGCCTGCAGGTGGAGTCAGGAAACAGGGAGGAAGGCCATCTGGCGGTGGGACGTGGCGCGTCGGACAACACGGATGACTGGGCATGTCCTATTGTGGAGGAACCTGCTCCGGAAGACTTTGAGACACGTATCTCATCTGCCAGGTGGCATTTCTTTTAGTTCTTGGTCTAGTATTTGTCTAATCTTATGTGTCCTCAGGATAATCTGTTAGTTGAATGGTTCAGTCAGGATAAACTGCTGTTTTTAGGGTGTTTTTCTGATGCTGGTTTTGATCGGTTGGTCTCGTCAGGAAAACTGTGGGTTAAAATGGATTGTTTTTTGGACTTATTCTCTTCTGGACTGGTTTCCCCTTTGTTGAGACAGTCTCAGACAACTCTCAAGCTTACAAGATGATTATGGCCGAATCCTTTTTGTGCCAAAAAACTCTGTAATTACTTTTTGTATCGTATAAATAGATTAACCTTATTTAGAAAAAATAAATAAAATAAAATATTAATACATGTATTTCTTACATTAAAAACTTATCAATTATTTTAATAAAAAAATAATTCAAAAAAAACTTATCTAAACCCGAACATCAAAAGCTTATGACATATATTAATATGTCATACAATTCAAAACTCCTTAAAAAACGAGTATGTATCTTTCTTAAAAGCATAATTACTTGGTATTTTATCCAGGTTATAATTATGGTAAATGATTTTTAGTTTGTTAAACGTAAAAATTATTTATACATTTCATTTTTTTTCCTTTTAATTTTAAAAATGGTATATTCGTGCGTTCTTACGTGTCTTATATATTAATTTGGAGTCTGGATTAACTGTGATCTTACGTGTCTTATATATTAATTCGGAGTTAATATATTAATTCGGAGTCTGGATTAACTGTGATCTTAAATATATGCATGTGTTATTAGGTATATAATTTAAATTTAGTGTTTTATACATCAATTTTTTATAAACTTTTGTGAATAGGAAATTTACACTTGTATCTTATACACTAATTTGGTGTCCCATATACCAATTTTTTATAAACTTTTGTGAATAAGAAATTTACACTTGTGTCTTGTACACTTATTTAGAGTCTCAGACACCAATTTTTTATAAACTTTTGTGAATATGAAATTTACACTTGTATCTTATACACTAATTTGGTGTCTTATACACCATTTTTTTATAAACTTTTGTGAATAAGAAATTTACACTTGTGTCTTATACACTAATTTAGAATTTAGAGTCTCTCTTGGGTGTGATCTTAAATATATGCACACAGATTTGAAGTCTCATACACCAATATATAATTTAAATTTGGTGTCTCATACACCAATTTTTTATGAACTTTTGTGAATAGGAAATTTACACTTCCATATTTTATTAAGTTAAAATTAATGTTTTAGTTAACGGTTTTAATGGATAACTTGGTAGGACATCATCATGTCCAACTTCTCACTCTGATCAGGGGATAACACAAGATTTGAACCCAAGACTTCAAGTTCGATGAGACTTCAATTCTAGGGCCATTGCCAATTGAGCTACCCCAAGCAAACAAAACTATAAATGCAATTTAAGAGGAAAGATAAACCTTCATTTCTTTTAATGAAAAAAATAAACCTCTAGTTAATAAAATTGTTGGTATCTTTCTTTATAAGTTAATAATATGAATGGTACTCATATAAATTTATTTTAATTACGGATTTGCTAAGAGCCCAGAAGGATCAAATCTCATTATATGCATTTAAAAAAAAAAAAAAAAAAATAACACATCAAAAGATTTAATCCTTTTGAATACTTGATAAATTTGTAATTTAGATGGATATATATTGATTTTCTACCTCTTTTCTATATATACCATGTTGATTTTTCATGTTGATTTTTCATTGTTTAAATTATATTTTTAAATAATTTATTATTGTTAATACTTTATATTAAAAATTTAACCAATTACACTTATTATACCTGCATGGTATTGGGCATTTAGTTTTACCTTTGACTGCTTATTAGTTTGTCTTTGACCAAAAGTTTATGCTACTTATCCATAGTTTAACATCGATCGGGAATTCATTTTTTGTTATTTATTATTATTATTTAAATTTATTTATTTGTAAGGTGATTGGTTGAGATCTTATTATGGGTTGTTTAGTAACTTCTATTTCTATTATATACTAATTTTTTTTTTTACATTTTTCTTAAATTCTAAAAAATTTCTCATGACAAATTTTAAAGAAGAAAAAGTAAATAAATAAAAATTTTTCCAATAATTTTTTGTTTTTTTTTTGCTTTTATTATTATTTTATTACTTTTTAATTTGAGTTATATTATTTTTGTCTTTTTCTATGATCTTTTTTAAATGAAAAATTTTATTGAGCAAAAAATAATTAAAAAATATTTTCCAGTAATTTTTTTTTAAGTTTTATTACTTTTTAATTTGACATATATATGTGTGTCTTTTTTTTATTTTTTTCTTTATTTTCAATTCACATACATTAATCATAATATTTTTACTTGTTTACACACAACTTTTATAATTAATAACTATTATGATAATTAGTTATTAGTTTTTAGAATGTTGTGAGAATTTCTTTTTATTGATGTATAGTTACTAATTTTTAGGATCCAGTGAACATTTTTTTCCTAACTTTGTTGAAATTGTTTTATTTAAGCATAATTGTTATAATTTCTCACTCCAAGTATATCAAAAATTCAAGAAATTGATCTTATAACAAGAAATTGAATTCAAGAATTCAAGAAATCAATTTTCTTGAATTCGATATATATATATATATATTATTCCTTTCATGTGTGTTTGATTAATGTATGTTTTTCTCTCAGGTCAAAAGGTTTGAGCTCGGTATAGGATCCCGTTCATAGTTTTATTCAAAGTGATTGTGTCAAATTTAACAAATTTAACACTAAATCACAAATCATAGACAAAACTATAATATTTAGAATTTTTTTTTAAAGGGCTAATGATATATTTTATTTATTTTACTCACTATATATTTTAATGATTTTTTATTTTTTATTTTAATACGAAAAGTTTTAGAATACGTATTTAGATATACATATATAGTTATTAGTGATTCAATTTATATAACTGTGCTAGTTATAATTTATTTGTTAAACTAATAGTAAAACAATTTTTATTACAAATTATTCATAAATATATTTTTTTTTTCTCTGTAAATGCTAATTCTATTAAGAAAGTGAAAAAATATGTACAGTAAGGTTAAGTCCTCAGAGGAGGCCTAAGCCAGTCCTCAGCCAGAAAAACAGGGATTTTACAATTTATTACATTTTAGCCCTTCAGTCAAAATTACAATGTAGTCCTGCTGACTAGATTTAGCATTCTTATAATTTTCTTGGCCTGCATTGACGGCCAGTACAAAAAAACCTCCGGCATAATCATATGAAAGAGTAGACCAGTCATCAACCACTAACTTCCGACTCAAAACCATAAGAACAAAAAAACAAAACGTATGAGCAAGAGAGCCTCCCGGCAAGAAGTTACTGTGCTCAACCGACATGTCCTGGCAAAGGTGGCGTGTCCTCCTTTTCCTGGCTGGTGGAGGCAAGCCAGGTAACGAAACCATCTTCATCCAGAACTGGCTCGCCATCTGGATGAGTAACCAGGTGCAGAACTCCGGAATTTCGTTGAGAGGGTCCGCAAATTAAAACGTCTTCCTGAGCTGGAGTCGGTTGCTGAGTCTGTTCCGGAGCCGGGGCGACTTCCTGCCTATGGTCCACATGATAAACTCGTCCTGATAGGTCCCCGAGCAAGATGTTGTCGTCTTGTGAAGGAGCGTAATCAGAAGGAGCCGAGCTAGAAGAATTACCCTCCTCTTCAGAAACAAAAACTGTGAAATTGATTGTCACAATGGGTCTATTGAGCTGACTCTGGAAGGAGAAGCTGGAGGTCTGAAATGAGTTGTTCGGACGAGACCTATCCGGTTCCGACATCGGAGATGAGGGCGGAGCAGATGTAATAGGATCAACAATCTGAGGCACGGGACGAGCACGGCCTCCTCTATTTCCAGAATTACTTCCCCTGCGAGGGATGCCTCTTCTACGCATCATGGTTGCGAGGGAGAACCAATGAAGACAAATGAAATGAAATTGACCAGGAGCAGAGAGAGCTCTGAAAATCTCAGGGCGTCTCCAGTGCCGATCAAGCAGCCAAACCCAAATGACAATGCGCCAGAACTGAGGCGACTTAGCCCTATAAAACCCTGAAGCATTAATGCCATTGCGCTGATCCAAAGCCCGAACCAGAGAGCTGTCATAGTCGCCATGCTCGAAATGAATTCGAGCCAACTCCGAGGCTGCAACAGAGTTAACTCGCTCACCTTGAACCTGTTAAATCTACCTACGGCCTGTACCATGCAGTCCGCCGGCCTGCCATCCATGGGGCCAGCTGTCTGTCCGTTGTGGTTTTTCATTGATAGCTGGAGGGATCACCCGCATCCGAGTAAATTATTCATAAATATTAATTAACTTGTCTTTACAATTTAATTTAAAAATTAATTTAATACTAGATCACAAATTATAGATCATCCCAACTCATTTTTGCTCCTCAAATGAAAGAGATGTCATTTGAAGATATCAATAAAATTTTTGTTTCATATTCTCATGTCTTCACTACATTCAACTCTATATCAATCATGTTCAATTCCCATGAACTTTTTAGGAGACAATTGGTTGTCCAAAACAAGTTTCTTTGAATGGACATGCCATTGAGTTGAAACTAAGGTTCTCCATGTCAATTTGAACCAAACACTACTAGAAAAATAAAGTTATAAAACTTCATTACAACCAATGAGGTAGGACGTTCAACAAAAAAACAACATTTTAGCACAACATTTCACTTTCATTTCTATTTTTTTAAGAAGGCTTTAATTGATAATGGCACACTCTGTCACCTCCTCATACTTCAAATAGTTATATTTAAACTAAGTCGAAGGTACTAGCTACTAAGTAGCACTTGTTTTACTTGTAATTACTAAAGTCAACATTAACACATATTTTCTCTCTCTATAGAGAGAGTGTGTATCTGTGTTAATGTTGACCTTAGCTATATATATATATATATGGACATTCAAACAATTTATTTAAATTTTATATTGAAATATTTATAAAAGAACTAGAGGTTTTTTTAATTACTTAATTTTTATGAAGTTATATTATTTAACATAGACATGGAAATATTTTATTTATAACTCCAAAAGTGAAAGTGGAATATTTTTAACACATCTTTTCATATTGGATTATAATATTAGAAATAAAGCATGTGAGTCAAATGAGAATGACTTTATTGATGTTTTATATTGCTTTTAATTATTTTTATTATAATAGATATTCCTTTTTAATTTAAAGTTTTTTTTAAGGTACATGTGTCAACTCCAAGTTGAACACATATAAAATTACACATAGCTCTCATACCAGGCTATAGAATGAGCCTCTCGACTCAATTAGTATATGCTAGTATAGATCAATCTTAACCACACATCTATAAGAGCCAAGAGGGATCAAATCTCATTATATAGAATGCAAAAGTTGAGAAAAAATTACACATCAAGAGATTTAATCCCTTTTAATGCTTGATAAATTTGTGATTTAAATGAATCTATATTAGTTTTTTATTTTTTTCATTGTTTAAATAGTATTTTTGAATATTTTATTATTATTATTATTTTATTTTTGTAATTTCCATTGTTTAAATTGTGTTTTTAATAAATTATTATTATTATTTTATATTAAAATTTTAATGAATTACATACTTGCTATTTTCCCTGTAATTACTTTTTCCTTTTAAGTATTGAATTTTTTACTAATTTCAATATTAACACACACATTTCATATTGAAATATATTAGTTAATATGGATATTCAAACGGTCCATTTAAATTTTATATTATATATAGATATATATATATATATATATATATATATATATATATATATATATATATATATATATATATATATATATATATATATTTATTTATTTATTTATTATTTATTTATTTATTTTTATATTTTATTATTATTATTATTATTATTTTTTGAAAGTTATATAAAATTATATTATTTAACATAGACATAGAAATATTCTATTTATAACTCCAAAAGTGAAAGTGAAATTTTTTACCACCTTTTTTTTTTTAATACTGGATTGTAATATTAGCAACAGACCACCTAAGCCAAATGAGTATGAGAGCTATGTGTAATTTTGTTTGTGCTCAACTTGGAGTTGACACATGTCCCTTAAAATATACTTCAAAGAATGTCGACTATAAGAAAAACCTAAAGATTATACATATTTGGTTATTTTTAATTAAAAGCAATATAAAACATCAAAAATATCATTCTCATTCGGCTTAGTTCTTTGCTAATATTACAATTCAATATGAAAAATGTGTAAAAATATTTCACTTTCATTTTTGGAATTATAAATAAAATATTTCCATGTCTATATTAAATAATATAGTTTTATATAACTTTATAGAGATAAAGTAATTAAAATTTTAAAAGAACTTCTATTTTTAATATAAGTATTTTAATATAAAACTTAAATAAATTGTTTGAATATCCATATTAACTTACTCTTATACATACATACATACATATATATATATATATAAAAAGAGAAAGTTGATGTTGACTAAAATATTTTAATATTAAAATGAAAAGGTAACGAAAGGTAAAATAAGAAATGTGTAATTCATTAAATTTTTAATATAAATATTATTAATAATAAATTATTCAAAAATACAATTTAAACAATAAAAAATTACATATCGTATATATAGAAAATGGCAGAAAACTAATATAGATCCATCTAAATCATGGATTTATTAAGCATTAAAAGGGATTAAATCTCTTGATGTGAATCTTTTTTCAACTTCTGCATTCTAAAAAGAGGTTTGCTTATAATGATATTTGATCCTTCTTAACTCTTGGTACATCTTTGGTTAAGATGGATCTATACTATATGAAATTACACATAGCTCTCACAGTGGGTTGTAGAATGAGCCTATTGGCTCTATAATATTTCTTTAATTAAGGAGATTTTTAAATAGTGAGGTGTCATGTTGCAATCTTCAAAACCAGATTTAGGTACCTTAGTATCAGCGCTCTCAATTTCTCTATATGTTTTTGTGCTTTTTTTTGAAGTGGCGTTTACTTTTTTTCCAGTGATCACTATTTTATTTATTTATTTATTTATTTTTTTAAATTTATTTTTCCTATCAAATTTATTTTGTAGAGAGAATGCCTTGTAAATGTTTTGAGAAAGTAAAAATAAAATAAAAATAAAAATAATTTTATGTTAAAATAAAAATAGTTTTTATTTTTATTTTAACATAGGTTTATATTGTATTTTTATTTTTTATTTTTACTGACTTAAAATATTTTTTTTAAAATAGGGTTATTTTTATTTTATTTTTTTCTAGTCAAAATGTTTACAAGACATTAGATTTCATTACAACATCTCTACATTATCATTATTATTTTTATTAATTTTTTGTTGGGTAGTAAAGGTAAATCTCTTTATGAGAACCCATGGTATTCATGTGGAATATAGTCTATTTAAAAAGGGAAATTAAAGGAACCTAGATCCATCTTAACTTCAGATCTACCAAGGGTTGAGAGGGATCAAATATCTTGAGATGCAAACCTCTTTTAGAGTGAAAAGAGATTTGATCCCTCTTAGGGCTTGGTGTATCTAGAGTTAAGATGGATTTAGGTTGGTTAGATAAGAATTATGTAGATGGTTTACATGTGGATAAATTTTATTTTAAAAATTGGTGTTCTAATAATCAATGATTTAAGATCAATGATAATAGCTATATGATCAAGTATGATTAGATAAAAGTATACTTAGTTACCTTTTATATATATTTTAATAAAAGAGTCTATATCTATTTTAGTTTGGCAATTTATTTATTTATTTATTTTTTAAACAATGAGAATTAGTAATTTATTAGAGTGATCTAGGCGTGTCTACACTAACGAATGAAGAAATTAATAATATTACTTAATTTTTTTTTAGGTAAGGAAATTCATATTAATAATTTTAAAGGTGACATAAATCCAAAATGGTTAGTCTTTAATCTGCCCAGGGGGATACCAGACTAGAGATTGAGCTGCAAAAATTTTAGATTGAAAAGACGGTTTCTAACCAAGGGATCTGAGAGACTAAATGTGTAATCTTGAGGCATCATGAGAGCAATATTTGTCATAACACAACCATGATCTGATGAAATTGATGGTTGTCACTGAAAAAAAACCCCAGCATGTGGCCAGAGCGGCAATGTAGGGGGGGAGAGGAGCCCAGTAGGAGTGAACTAGTTTGAAGCGCATGGCCACAATAATTTGCTCAGACTTGCTCGAAGCACTTGACTTCATGAACAATGAGGTTCTAGTGAGTATTACTAATGACCAAGATTTGAAGTGGAGGATCAATAGCTTATAAAATGTGGACCCCCACCCTGTGATGCTAGTGGGAGGGGGGGGGGGGGGGGGGGGGTGGGGGGGCGAGCGGTTCTGCACTAGCAAATCCAATGTCAAGTTCCAACAAGTATGATTAATGGGAAGGATTTGAAGTGGAGGATCAATGGACTGAAATGAGTGCATAACCCCCCCCTCCCACTTGCTATGATGTCAGTGGAGAGGTGGGGGGAGGGGGGTTCTACACTTGTGGATCCATCACAAGGTTCAAAGCCAGAGCTTTGTGTCACATTGATTTTCCTTGGTTCCACACGAGAGCTTGGTACACATTGATCATGCTTGGTTTCATGTTGGATCTTGGTGCCGCATTAATCATGCATTGTTGCTCTCATGTTGGCAAATTTCTCTAATAAAAGGTTATAACAAATTCGAGTACCATAATTGGGTCAACAATTGTGACACATGGTATATCAATAATATCAACCAATTACCATAATTTGCTTGAACATATTTGACACATGGTAAATCAACAACATCAACAAGCGACCATAATTATGGTCGGTGCCTCTGACACATGGTGCATTCTCACCATAATTCTGGTTGGTACTCCTGACACATGGTAGGTTAGTCATGACTCTGTTCAATACATCTAACACATGGCACATCATTAGCATCAATTAGTCACCATAGCTTTGGTCTATCTCCCACATAATATGCATACTAGCCTTCGTTCAACATTATTCTCGTTGGTACGTGACCCAGTGAGTCCCCAAAGGCCACACTTTATCTGAGTAATTTTGGGCTTAATGATAATGAATTTGATGTTGAAAGGCCACACCCTGTCTGAGTAATTTTGGGCCTCTAGGATCAATATTCCTAATTCGGGTCAATATACTAGACATGTGAATAATGTTTGCCCTCTATGAGCCCATTATGGCTTTCTGGTCATATATGACACAAGGAGAATTTCAATCCATGATGTTATCTCATCAACACTCACTCTTAATGAGAGAGGCATTATCAACAAGTCCAAGCTTGTCCTTGAAGTATACAAACTTTGCATTGGATAGGGGCTTTTCCATTAATATAATTGACTATAGAATAATATTGAAGCCACACAACTTCTTGTTCTACAACTTGTCATCATGGTCGTCACCTACACCTGATCAAGTCAATCCTGCAAGTAGCGTCTGAAGCCAAACTACTTCTCAAATTGTTAATCCAGCTGTAATCTACTTGACCACTGCAATACTGAGTGTGACAATTTTTTTCTTCATGCACATTTAAGAAATTATAATGGACCACAAACAAAATCAATATCTTGATGAACTTTTTATGTCTTGAGCACTCTCTGCCGAATCTGAATCTACAGTGGTACTTTATTGTTTGAGACAAATCTCAAACCATAACTGACTTTAACATGACCAATTGTACCATGTTTGTACTCCAACCCATGTTGAGAAACATGCCTTGGCTCATAAAATATATCAAATTCCTTTCATTGGGTCCATCGTCACAGTTGCCTTCTTGTCACCTTGATTAGGTTCTCCCTCTCACATTGAAACATTTCTTGTTGTGGTATTTTTTGTTACTCCCTTTGCCACTGTTGTCTTCCAGCATATTATATATCTAGTTTGACAATTCCAATGAGATTCCATCATTTCAAACTCAAAGTTTAACTCCCTCTAAAGCTAAAACAAGGCTCTCTAATAGCTCCCTCTATTATGGAAGCAATTATTTCTGCTACAACTACTCCCTTTGACACATTAGTCCTTCTGCTTCCATTAGAACAAATCATATAGGATCATCCTTGATCCATTAACCCAAAAATACCAAGCCCAACATATATTATTGTGAATGAGCAATGTCTTCTTTAATCATGATACTTCTTCTCATGTACCTCAAAACTTTGAGGTAGATCTACGCACACTTCTTCCTTTTCAATTATTGAGAAGAACGATATTTGCATCTACTTGATAAATTTTCAAAGAAATAATAATAATTCTAATGTAAGTGTACCTCCCAACTTGGAGCAAACTTTTTGTCGTGATCCTCTCCCTCTTACTGGGAGAACCTTGTATTCTCAATTTTCGTAATTGTTGCATGCTAAATCTTGTAGATACCATTGGCATAACCAATACGTACTTCAAGCTTTTTGATCTAGTAGCTCCCTTTGAGCTTTAATATCATCCATGATTATGGGAAAGTCCTATTTCTTTGCTTTGTCCTTCCATTTCTTCCATTTGCTTTCCAAAGCCTTGGCAACTTTTACAATGTACTTGCAATCCTCACTAGGAGGCTTTAGAAGAACAATTATGTCCAAGTAAGGGATTCAAAGACAAGAGACTAACTAATAATGAAATAACAAAAATAGTAATCAAAGAGGAGAGATATGAAATACTTATCTTTGAGTATTATAGAGAATGTCATCTCCCTCTTGACCTTAGCTTATTTGCACTCATCTTGTAACTTTATTATCCTTTTCCTCTTCATCAACATGATGTCATTCCTTCCTCGCATAGGCTAGGTTTCTATAGTGGAAATGTTGATCGCTTTCTTATCCAGGCCTTGTTTTTTTCTATGGTTTACAAACCATAGATATTCAATTGTTCAAAACCCTAAAATAGAAATGCCCTTGATCCATCATTAATCAATTAAGCATGTCCAATGATGATACTTGGTCACTCAAAACCAAGTAACTTTTATTTCTCATAGTCATTGTAATCGCGCAGCAACATTTACTCCTTCAATACTTGGTCTTCATTTCAATTTGCAAATAATATTGGTCTTAGCATTATATTCAACACTGAAATCATTCATAATAGTAGATGTAAGATCTTTCCCTGCAACAACAGGCTTGATTAAACACTTCAAATCAATATGTCTTCTGTCATTTATAATTGTAAATGACTTTATCGAGAGAGTCTTTGATCTTCTAATCTTGAAGAGTGACTCAGCCTCTTTTGCATTTTTAACGTCCCTTCTGAGCTCAAGATAATAAATTCAAATAGATTCAATAGATAACATCTTCAATTATAGCGGGCTTCTCAAATGGGTAAATAATTTGATTTCTTGGCCTAAGATTATTCTAATAATCTTTCTTAACTCCCTCTGCTTCCAATAGCATGGTAGCGTATATTATGATTCTTAAAGGACAACTCGACATCCTCCATGCCTTATCTTAACCTTTAAATCAAGATTGTAGCTTCAAAGTAATTTCCTGCTTCTGATCATATAATGCAACATCTTACAATCAAATAGGTCAGTTATATTTAGTATTGGTCTTATCTTGCCTAGATTATGATGTTGTCATTAGGGATATATGTCATATTATCGAAGATCATAGGTGAGTCGCATAGTGAGTGAAAAGAACTCCTTCAATCATCATGATTGTCCTTGAAGGTTTTTTTAGGGTTTCTAACAATCCTATGATTAGTTCAATCTTTCAAGATATACAGAGACCTGACCAGACATTTTTGAACTATATATATCAATAGCCCCAAAGAGATAATGGATACAAATTTTGCTACATATTGTTAATTAGACCCGTAATGGTCCTAATAGTCTTCAAGAATGTGCCAAAGGAATTTGATCTCAAACAAAAACAAATTGAGTGATGATACATACCATTTATTTTGTAGACTTATAACCTCATTGGCCTCTCTATATTTTTGTGCTTCATACTGTGATGTAAATAGGATCATAGGGTCACACTTACTTAGATTTTCAACAATTTAACTTTGCCATTAAAGCATAAGTTCTTCTTTTAGACAATATGTATTGTCTCTTAGTAGCCATATCAGGTCTTCAGGGGAAACTGGTTATGAGGTTCATTAAACATTTTAAATTGAGATATAAATCTAAACCCTTATTTTAAGTATAGTGCCTAACTCAAGGATTTGAAGTGGACTTTAGGCAAAAAGGATGACTTTCTGGCTTAATTTCTTTTGGGTTCCTTCCTTTAAAGTGACATAAGCTCGACTCCTTAAGAAATTAAAGGGACTCTTCTTCTTCAAATCAAGCGTTCAAAAATTTATCCTTTTTCAAAATCTTACACAAAAATTTCTTCTTACCACCAGAAGCTTCCAAAGAGATCCTTCAACAATTTATCCTTCTTTTGTTTCAACCATATAACTCATTGTCTTTTACATCTGGAGGCTTCTCGGCCTTATGATCATGTTAGTAAAAACATATTACAAGGTTTTTTCCAATACTTCTTCTTACAAACATGATATGCTCTTATGGTCTTATGAAACTTTGAACAAATCATAAAAGGATTACACATAAAAAATGTAGTTTGGATTTTATATCGACTGTGCAATTCTTTTAGGGTCATTTGTGAGGACATTTGACCTTTATCATTAGTGTTGAGGCCTTCATCCTTACTGCTATTAGTTGTGAGGCCACTACATCTTCTTTATGAGACTCTCGGTCCTTTGTAATAGAGTCTTATTTTGTTTATAGAAACAGAGTGAGGTGTCTAAGACTTTGACCTTCTTCAAGTGTGATTCGGCCTTTACTGAATGACAACCTTAAGAGTGGATCCTTCTATCCATATGAAACTTGGCTTCAAAATAAAATGTTTTATTTTTAGCACAAAAGAAACTTTGGTCTTGAGGTCTTCTTGATCCTTTAACACAAGCTTAGAGGCTTGAAAGCTTGGCACTCTTTTCCTATACATAGAGTTTTATACTCTTTTTCATTGCGTGGAAAGACCCTTGTTAGGGCATGGGTTATATAGAGCTTTGGTGGAATTCATTTCTAAACTTGGATTCATCATGACGTTATATCTTCCAGGTTACTCTTTCAACCATAGTCTTTGATACCATGTTGATTTTTAGGGCATCCTCTAAATTAATCATTACTTCTTATGATTTTCATTAGGTTAATTTTTTCTTGTGACATTTTCCATCATAAAGAAATTACACAAAGGATATCAATAGTAAAAAAGAAATGCCATTAGAATCATAAATAGACAACCACACAATAACACAAGTATTTACTTTGGAAAACCCACATGGGGGAAAACCCCACCAACCTTTTCCTTAGAGAAATTATTTAGTTCAACAGAGATACATCTAGATCATCCTAAGATCAAACTAACCAATAGAATAAGCATGGTAAAACCTGTTCCAATATTCCCCTAGTCAAATCAAATAGATACCTAAGAAAAACTCGGTCTAGATCACTCTGCTAGGGAATAATTTCATCCTCCTTTTGCATCCATAAACTCAGTCATGCAACCTTGAGATATAAAGAAAATCATGATCCTTCCATAGAGATTCCTTTATCATAATTTTAGCCTTTTTCTCAAAGTGCTACCACAAAAATTTGTCCTTCAGTTGCAGAGCTTCATCCTTCATTTATAAATCTTCAACCTTCAATACCAGAGATAATTTTGACCTTATTTCTTGCCTTAGAGAAGTCCTCTTTATCTATCTCAAACTTGTCTCTCTTTCTTCCTTGGGAGATTTGAACTTGCTTAAAAAGAACTGAATTGTGCTCATGGGGGGAGATCGAATGTCTCATATATATCGTCTTTTACTTGGTCAAAGTGGTGCCTTTTAAGTTGGATCTGACTTAACTAGGAGGAGGGCCAACTTGGCTTCTTAGAGCCAAAAATTCAAATAATAAGAATTCAATTTTTCTTCTTTTAAAACCGACATGAAGAACATGTCAAATATTTTTCTCTCTTAACGATAGCATCAATAACATGCTTTACATTTTTTTTTTCCACAGAAAAAATCGTAATTTTTATTAATAAGTTCATAAAAATTACACTTTGTAAACACACTACAATATGTATGCATAATGTATGTTCATCACCATGACTAAATATCATTAAATAATCTATTTGGGCTTATAAAAATTGTGTCCCCACAAAAAAAGAAACCTCATATAAGAGTACAATCTGGTCCATAGAATTTCAATATACACATTTGAAATAGAGTTCGGTCTGAATCTGTAACAATGCTAGTATGACATAGGATAGGAAATAAAATTAAAACTTGAACATAATTATTGTTCATATTTAGCGATCATGGAGGTTGCCAATCTGAATAAGTGTTGACCCGTCGAGTCGATAAATTGATAGGAGAGCCCACACAGAAATCTGTTATATGCCAAAAATATTTTTCCATAGACAAATATGCTTTCGAGAGACCATCAACTGCCTAATTTGATTCCCTATAAATTTGTTGACATGGAAACTAAGTGAGCATATGTTTTAATCTCAATGCTTAGTCCAAAATGGGACATAAAAGGTAATTCTTGCATGTTTGAATTCCATTTAACCAATTGATCACAAGTTTTGAATACTCGTAGAGTTGTAGCCAACAGACACCCTGTTAAATGGAAAAAGCTAAGAGGAATCAACATGTAAGAAGCTTAGAAAAAATATTTAAGCCAACACCCAATCCAATAGAAACCTAAAAATATATGTCTTATGGAAGATTTAATACAAAGCCACCCCCACAGTTCCAACCTGAGTCAATCGATGATCCAGGTGACTCCAGACACATGCAGAAACCCAAGGGGGCTCAGAAATGGTCAAAATTCAAAGTGGTCAGATTTCTCTCAAACCAACACCAGATCGAAGTGCTCGTCGCCCTGATTTAATGGTGTGAACGAAACTCAAATCCGAGCTCGTATGGAGGAGATAGAGGCAGTCAAAATTTTGGTCAAGGTTGCCATGTGGGCCAGGTTTAAGTGTTCTACAAAACCACCATCAACTGGTGTGGAAACTTAGCTCCTGAGAGCTGGTGAAATTATTGGATGGTTAATTTGCATAATGACCCTTATTTTTGTTTAAATTAAAAAATATCATATTTTTATAAGAACGAAAAAAAAAATGTGATGAGGTGACAGGACATGACCCCTGCCACCCCCCTCCCAAACTATATGTTTAAATTTTTTTTATTAAAAAATGGGCTGACAGCCCATGACCCCCGCTAGTGCCAACCACCACAACCAACAACATTATTATATATCAATGGGTGGTGGGTGGGCCACCTCCAGTGGACCCAGCCCACACCCTCCAATGGCCGCCACTTGTCACATGAATCGTGGGCAACAGGGTTTGAACCCACCCAGTTGGAACAGCGGCCCGCCGCTCGGGCACCAACACCAACACCAAACCACACCATGGTAGAACCACTACCGTTTGGAGTTCAAAGCAAAACCGCGCCAAACTTTATGCAAAAAATGTAACTGCATGCCAAGTTGGTGAGGCGCGAGATTCAATCCCTCAACCTCTCTACCTCCACTCCTCTGCTTAACTGTCGTGCTACGGATGGCAGCTTTGTAAAGTCTGCCACCCTACCATGATATAAGCTTAGCCTTCAATGCAGTGCCAAAGGGGGTCGAATGGAGGAATGAAATGGAGGCCGAGTGGAATTGTGCCAAGGTGGAATCACACCCCAGGTGGAACCATCATTTGTAGGCCAGAGGCGGAACCTTGACACGTTTTTTGAGACGAGGAATATTCTTTTGATGTTGAAGATTCTTTGGAAGGTAATTTTTCTCAGTGTCAGAATGTAATCAAGTTTACAGTCATTTTTCTCAAATTTTCATAGGGAACACAATGGCGAGGTCAGATTTGCCTTTTGAGTAGTAGATTTGTAGATTCCCAGCAGAGGAGAATCTTGAGGGAATCTTCCAGATTCCTTGGAGGCTGAAATTTCCCAAATCCAGAATGCAACCAACTTTATACTCATTCTTCTCATAATTTCGCAAGGATCTCAATGGTGAGATCAGTTTTCTGATTTGAGTTGTAGATCTCCAGTCAACCTAGAGGAGGGAATCTTTGGAGAATCATGGGGGAATCTAAAAGATTCCTACAGGCCCAGATTTTGTCGGTGTCAGAATTCGACAAATGGATAGTCGATTTTACACCTCTCGACGACACAAATTTAGTGGTGCAGTCAGGTTTTGCAGCTAGTGTTGGGGCCTGGATCTACCTCAGGCTGAAGGAAGGCAAGTCTAGGGTAACATCAAACCACGCTTAACTTGGTAGCTAGCCCTACCAGGTTGGGAGAGGGCTCTCTCCTTGTCAATCTCAATTAGGATATTGGCAACTAGGGCTTGAGATGACTGATATGAATGATGATTTTAGGCTAGGTATAGTAGATTAGGTTTTTTGGTTTGATTTTAGGTTTTGGTTGTTGGATCAATTGGAGAAGGCAGTTTGGGTCCGGGAAATCAACTTAGGGATACAGTCATGTTCTGTGGGGCGAGGTAGACAAGCATTTATGTACTAGAAATGGATTGAGATGGTGGAGTAAGACAGTTGAGGAGTTGAGGAGGGCATAAAGAAACTATGAATCCTCTTCAAACAGTTGTAAACGTTGAAAACTAAATGCAATCCCAAGACAAAGCATTGTAACTTAGTGTATTTTGTCTATTCACCTTGATTCACTTAGTTTAGAAGAAAGAGAGAGATGTGGATACATATAAAACATAGAAATAACTCATTACAAAAAAAAAAAATACATAAACTCACTCTCACAAGAATCCCACAAAAATAGCTGTAAAACCTAGTTTTATTCCTTGCCAAATTGCTGATACAAATGTTCAGTGAGTCCAACACTTCAGCCAAAGTCCAACCTTTACAAATGAATCAAAAAGTACATGATATAGGCAAGGAAACTACTCAAGATAGCTATCAGGGTCGAATCCATGAGAATAGGGGTGGCTTCAACCATATCTAAACTAACAACAGGAATATAGGGAGTGGAATAACTTGCCTCTAAAATTAAGGAAACCAATTCATTACAGCTCAAAACCACTTGCAACTTGATGTATCTACCTTATGAAGTGATTTTCAACCATATTTACACCAAATTCATCACTTACCATGCTTAAATTTACCAAGAAATGAGGAAAAGTGATCTCCCAAGAAAACTAGGAAAAATCTGGAAAATCAGGCAAAATTGGCAAAATCCATTTAATGCGCAGCGCCAAAATTTTAATGCGCAATGCTTTTTCTAGGCCAATTTTGGAAGCCTTCCGGAGTCCAAATCAGGTGCAGGATAGCTCATTGGAAATCTTGTCGAGTCTACTTTCTGGAACAACTTGAATTTCTAAATTTGGAGTCCATATTGCCCCTCAAAATTGATTCTCCCAAGACTGCTTCCTGTGTGGCAAAAAAGTGGCAGAGAGGGCACTTTTTGGGTGTTTTTTGCCCTTTTGGAGACCTAGAACTTGTCCAAAATTCCTTGCCATTTCTGAGCTTTCATATTTTTCCATGATGATTCCAAAAATGTAAACCATTTTGCAAGAAGATGTCCCCAACAAAAGCGCAGCACCACCTATTGGAAAAGCTTGTTTTTTAATTTCAAAAATTCAAAAATGTCAAAAATTTCTCCAAATTTCTTGAAATTTGGCATGAATGATCCTTGTTAAGTGCTTTGATGAGCCAATGATGCTTCAGCCAAGATCTTGAGTTTATCTTGCTCTTTTTTGCTCCTCAAAGCTCTTTTTAGCTTGGCTTTTAGCCTCTTTACCCTTGTTTTGCAAATCTTGTTCCGGGTTAGGTAGTGATAGGCCATATGGCGCAGCATTTTCTTCTCTTTGTTGGATTTCTCAAGCATCTTCTCAAGGTGAATGTTCACCCTCTCCAACCATGATTCTCGGTCATCCTCAATTTCTTGCTCAAGGGAGGTCATCTTGATCTTTCTTTTCCTTGCCTCTTGCCTATTTTCCCTAATCATTTGCAGTTCCATAATAGCTTGCTTATCTGTCAATTGCTTGTTTTCCTGCTCAAGAAAGTTGATGATCCATTTGGCCCTCTCAAGGTTAAGTGATAAGGCTTGAATTTTAGCCTCCTTCTCTTTGAAAATCATGTCCTTGAGTCTTTAGATTTGAGAGCCCAAATGAGTGACATCTTCCTCAATCAAAATAAAGTCTCTGTCTTGCCCTTCAGGAAGGACCTCCTCATGCATCTTTTGTTTCCCTTTGTCTCTGCTCTTTGACTACTGGCCAACCTGTATAGCTAGAGAAGAAGGAAAAGCCCCTTTCACCCCGGTGAAGATAACATTTGCCTGTGGTCTGGTGAAGAAAACGAGACCCCTTCCACCCCTGGTGGAGATAGTACTCGCCTGGCAGCAGCAAAAAGCCTCCTTGTGCCTCTCTCATAGGTGACAAACACCGACACACCTGTAGTTTTGGTCTCATGAACACCTGGCTATCCTGATGGCCCTCCTTCCTCCTGAGGCACTGATGGAATCACCTGAGGGCCTTTGAAAATCTCATGGGCAATAAAGGTATCCCATGGTATATTCAGCAAGCTTAGCTGATGCAAGACAACAATTTTAATCAGTGAGAAGTGGTAAATGTTATTGAGTTGTTGAGGAAAAGGTTTCCTTTGCACATAGTGAGCCATCTTCTCAATATTCCTACATATAAAGTAAGGGAGGTTCATCATCCTTACTCTTGTGAAATGCATCAACAACCTGATATGATATGTATATAGGCGAGAAAACCTTCCTTCACAGGTGAAATACTTGATGATGAGTTTCATGAGAGGAGCATAAATGTTCTACAAGTATTTGAAAAGAAAAACCCTACTGATTTGCCTCTGATATCCAGCCTTAATGTAAGGCTCATAATGTTCTCTGCCCACATACTGCCCTTTATTCCACTGTTCACCTACATTAGGGATGCATGTTGCTGCTGAAATGGTGGCAGGTGTCAAGGTGAAAGAGACACCAGCAAGTTTCACCTGGCCATTGTGGAGATGAATAACAAACGACCTAGCAAGCTCATGATGAAATTTTACCCTCTCTACCATTTCACAAAACTGATAACAAGACTGGTGTTTAAAGCTAGCTACAGCAAGAGGCAAGCAAGCAATTTTGTAAGAGTGGTGGGCTCCTCCCAGATGATCTTTCTCCCTTTGTGTGGTTTTCTTGGCACATGAGCTCCTCTGGATGAATCACTGAGAGTTTCCTCTTCCCTCTCATAATTTGAGTCTATCTCCATACTTTTTGGTAATATGATGGGTGGTGAAATTAGAAGTGAAGGTAGATGAGTATGAAGAGATTTTGAAATAGGAAATAAGCAGTGAGTATGAGGGAGTGAATGCTTGGGGGAATAGGAATTTGGGTTTATTTTGGGAAATGAGGGGAGTGAATGGTGTTATGAATGTGGAATAAGGATTTGATAGTGAAGTGGATGTAGTGAAAGTGTAGGGTATGGGAGTTAGGAGAGGGTAGTGAAAGTGTAGGGTATGGGGTTTGGGAATAGGGTATAGGGATAGGGTTTGGTAAGGAGAGGGGGGTTTTGGGGAGTGGGTTTTGATGACTTAGGGAGAGGGAATGGGATTTAGAAAACTCAATATGTATGGAGTAAGGAAGAAGAGCAAATGATCCTTTAATCGCTTGTAAGAGATGATTTAGCAATTAGTTAGGGTTTGTGTTCACCATGTAGCTAGGGTTTGCTCTAAAGGAAAACAAACACACTCAAGCAGCCAAGCATAACTTTCCTAAGCATGGATAGGTGATATACTTACGTGGAACAGGCATCAATTTTTTTTCTAGGAAGTTTGGAAGTGATTTGAAGCGATTTTGGCTTCTCTAACAGGTGCGCAGCGCCAAGGAACAGGTGCGCAATGCACTTTTAATGCGCAGTGCCAGACCAAAATGTAACTGTAAACCTGCAATAGGTGCGCAATGCCATTTTAATGCGCAGCGCCAAGGCACAGGTACGCAGCGCCAAGGCACAGGTGCACAGCGCCAACAAGATGTCTCGATTTTTTCCCCTATTTTGTCTTCTTTACTCAAAATCGTGATTTTCTCCCTTTGGCTCTTTCAATTCAACAATGAAGACATACATCACATGAATTTACTTTTATATCCCTTCTCCTTTAATTTTTCATTAACCAAAACCCACTTTTCTAATGTTTTGTCAGCTTTTTCAAAATGTTGGATTTCAGAGATCTGTGGTTTGAGCTTTTTGAATTTTTGACCGAGAACCCACAGTAATGGAATTTTTACACCAACGTTTCGAATGCCAAATGGGATCCATCATCAGGGTAAGAGAAAGATGATAGAAGATGATAAAAGAAGAGCCAGATGGAAGAAATAAATACTGATGAGGGAATAATAAAGGAAAAGCACAGGTCGGCCAGAGAGATTTTAAAATGCTCTGTTTTACTTACATCTGACTTTTGCCTTTTTGCAGGTGGACTTATTACATTGACTTTTTGCAGTGGCAGGAGTTGACTTTGTCACCAGGTCACCAGGAACAATTTAATTACATATTAGGACAATAAAATTACATAAAATTACATCAAGTGATTCTTTAACTGCAAATGCTCAATTTCACCTCAAAATAAAAGAGTTTTATTTAGCATAACAGAAATGAACTTATGACTCTATTAACCTTTTTATCTTCCTCATGTGCCTGCAGACCTTTTTATTCAATTCGGATGACCATGATGACAAACCCTAAGACCTAGTGAGACTAAACCCTAAAACTAGTTTTTTATAAATGAAATGAAACAGGATGACTGTGAATGACTAAAAACATGTGTAAACAGGTCAGCAGGTGAATATCATGAGGGAAATTGACATGAAACCACTACCATCAGTTGATCCATGACCTAATGGAATGCAGTTGATCAAATGAGACACCTAATATGCATGAAAAAGAGCAATTTGATCACCGATGGAAGTGTGAAGACACTGACACTAACAGCTAGGCCTTCTATTTTTTGGCCATTTTCCATATTGAAGTGATGGTGTCAAATTCCAGAGTGTGGACAGTCGATTTTATGCCATTCAACTCTACGATTTTGATGGGGTATTCAAATCCAACAGTTAAGTATTCCATTCTTCAACCATCATCAGAGTTGAGGTATATGAAGTGTTGTTGTCATGTACTTATTTGATCATTTGTTGTGAGATGTATGATGTTGTTTCGATTCCTGCTTGATGTATGATGCAGAATATTTGTGTCTATTTCATGTGAGATGTATTCATCATGGATTGTTATGTATGTTTTGATTGAGATCCCTTTGTTTCCATGATGGTGGGATACTCATTGTCACCATGGGTGTTTTGGTTGAGATCCCTTTGATGCCATGATGGTGGGATACTCATTGTCACCATGTGTAAGATTATGTCATGCTGATAGGAGGTCTATTGTGAGTGATAGTTCCTGTAGCGGAATGTCTCATGGAGAGACTTTTCCACTCATGTAGAGGGAACATGTCCTTGTATGATAGAAAACATAGTCCATGTACATCTTCACCATTTCCAACACTAAATGAAGTGGCCAACACCATCTTGACATTGGGCCCGGAGATGTAGTCCACACTAGACGAACTCCATTATCAATGTCTCTTGTTTATGATTTGTTGATCGTCATTATGTTTCCATTTGCTTAAGCATGCATATATGTTCATTTATGCTCTTATAAAATGCAATTCTAACTACATCATGGAAGCAAAATATCTTGGTTAAATCCGGGAGTTGAGTCAACTCGGATCAAGTTTGGTATCAGAGTGGTCTTTGCGTGGATGTGAATTGCGAGCGTGAACAATGGAACGTGTAGTGATGGAGGATGACAAAGAGATGTACGAGACCATGCTTAGAGTGTCCAAAAAGATGGACATAATGTATGAAGCTCTATAAGAAGAGACAAAGGAAAAGCAGTGATTGCAGCTTCAGTTGCAAGCCACGGAAGAGGCCCTAGAAGAACTGAAGCACAACAACCAGAGTCTTCAAGCAGATAATGTTGAATTGAAGATGTTTCTACGAGAAGAGAAAGAGGAGAAATAGAGGTTTCTATGACAGTTGCAAGCTAAGGACGAGGCCTTGGAAAAGATGCAGCATGACCCCTGTGAGGTAAAAAATAATTCTCCAACTTCATGTATGTTTCCTGATGATGATTTCGTTGTTTTTGAAAATCATACCACATGAATTGGCTCCAAACTCTTGAAGAAAATTAGGTATGAAGGAAAATTCTTGGGCATTAATGGACAATGCATTGTCAACCCCATCAAAGTAGAGGAATTACCCCATCAGGCAGGACTTGGGTATGTTAGGAAGGAAGTTTGGGAATGTGCCAAGACAGCCAACGAACCACCAACAACAGATTGTGAGAAGCTCTCATTAGTTCTTTCCAAATCAACAATGGAGGTAAAAGATGATGACTTCCCTTCAGTTTCATCTTCACATAGTATGATTTCTATTGGAAATATGGAGATACCAATTACATAGACAAACATGAGGCTCCTTACCAGGATGAGGTAAAAGGAAGAAGAAGGACTTGGCTTTAATAGCCAAGGCATAACTCAGCCATTGAAGGTCGTGCAAAGACCTCGATTTGCAGGCTTGGGATATACTGAAGGAGAATGCTCGAAGGTGTAAAATTATTCTGAGACATCGTTGAAATTGTCGAGGAAAGAGAATGATGGGAACACATCACCATCATCCCATGGAAGTACCCATTGCAGGGAAAGAGATTAGGCGAGCTCTCATCGCCATACTTACAGTAGAGACAACAAGGAAAGGTATAACAAGTCTCAATATTCGAATTTTCATTTTGATTACAATCATGTTGTTAATAATGGACATAAATCATGGCATCAAAAAACATGTACCTTTGTGGTTTACATAACCATATGTTTGCTGAGTGCTATAAAAGAATAGCAGCACAAAAAAGAATGAGGTGTGAGAGACCCTCTCAACAATAGGCAAAGAAGAAGATAACACAGATATGGGGGAAGGAGACTTATCATAGTCATTGCAACAGAAGTGGTCATCAAAGGGCCACATGTTGGAGGCTCCGTCCAAAGCAGTGTCGCAAGGACAAAGCATCTGTGCATGAACCAGGTGCAAAAGTTGTTCGACTAGCGAATGCGCCACAAGGAGATGACCCATTCACTTTGATAATGAGAGATGGTTTTTCTAGGTGTGGTAGAATGTGATGGTCTTATTTTTTCCAATCCTGTGTTGCATTTTAAACTGTAAAAGTGATGACGTGTTTTCCATCACTTGTGGCAGCAACAATGATGTCTAACATTATTTTGTGTTGAATTTTAAACTGTGAAAGTGATAATGTGTTTCCATCACTTTTTAAAGAAACAATATTGTTTGGCCTTATTTTTGTAAATCATGTGTTGCAGTGATGATGTGTTTTCCATCACTTTTTGAAGCAACAATGATATTTTGGCCTTGTTTTCATAGCTGGAGTACTGTTTCCATTTTGATGTAAACTTGACAGTGTGTGATATAAAATTGTGGCAAGTATGGGATGTTTGGGTCATTATTTGGTCTTGTAAATCAAGCATGTAATTTGCAAAACAATTTGCTATAGGTTTGCAGAGGGTGCAGGTGTCGGCTCATCGCTTATGGCTCCGAAGGACAAAGGTGAAGGAGAAGGAAGGGTGACTTGTCAGACACTTGTGGTGCACACAATGTACAAAGAAGTTGCATATTATGTTTCATGCTTTTGGAGGACCAAAATCTTCTCAGTGGTGAGGATTGATCCAGGTGGCTCCAGAAACATGTAGAAACCCAAGGGGGCTCAGAAATGGTCAAAATTCAAAGTGTTCAGATTGGTCTCAAACTAGCACTAGATCGAAGTGCTCGTCACCCTGATTCCAATGATGTGAACGACACTCAAATCTGAGCTTGTATGGAGGAGATAGAGCCAATGGAAATTTTGGTCAAAGTTGCCATGTGGGCTAGGTTTAAGTGTCCTACAAATTCACCATCAACCGGCGTGGAAACTTAGCTCCCGAGAGCGGGGAATTTGTTGGATGGTTAATTTTCCCTGACCCTTATTTTTTTTTAAATTAAAAAATATCAATATTTTTTATAAGAACCAAAAATAAAAAAAAAATGTGATGAGGTGGTAGGCCATGACCCTTGCCACCTCCCCCCCCCAAAGTATATGTTTAAAATAAATTTGATTAAAAAATAGGTCGACAGGTCATGACCCCCTTCGGCCCCAACCACCACAACCAACAACATTATTATATATCAATAGACGGTGGGCGGGCCACCTCCAGTGGTTGCCACTTGTCAGATGAACCGCGGGTAGCGGGGTTTGAACCTGCCCGGCCGGAACAACCTGTCACTGCTCGGGCACCAACACCAACACCAAACCATGCCACAGTAGAACTACCACTGTTTGGAGTTTAAAACAAAACCGCACCAAACTTTATGCCAAAAATGTAACTGCGCGCCAAGTTGGGGAGGGGCAGGATTTGATCCCCTGACCTCTCCGCCTCCACTCATCCGCCTAATCGTCGTGCCATGGGTGGCAGCTTTGTAAAGTTCGCCAACCTACCATGATATAAGCTCAGCCTTCAGTGCAGCGCCAAAGGGGACTGAATGGAGGAACACAATCGGAACGGAAAAGGAGCTGAGTGGAACTGTGCCAAGGTGGAACCACGCCCTAGGCAGAACCATGATTTGCAGGCCAAAGGCGGAACCTTGACACATTTTTCGAGACGAGGAATATTCTTTTGATGCCAAAGATTCCTTGGGAGGTAATTTTTCTCAGTGTCAGAATGTAATCAAGTTTATAGTCATTTTTCTCAGATTTTAGTAGGGGATGCAATGGTGAGGTTGGATTCGCCTTTTGAGAAGTGGATTTACAGATTTCCAACACAGGAGAATCTTTGATAATCTTAAGGGAATCTTCCAAATTCCTTGGAGGCTGAAATTTCCTAGATCTAGAATGCAACCAACTGTATACTCATTCTTCTCATAATTTCACAAGGATCTCAATGGTGAGATCAGTTTTCTGATTTGACTTGCAGATCTCCAGTTAACCTAGAGGAGGGAATCTTTGGAGAATCATGGGGGAATCTAAAAGATTCCTACAGGCCTAGATTTTTCTAGTGTCAGAATTTGACAAATGGATAGTCAATTTTATGCCTCTCGATGGCACAAATTCAGTGGTGCAGTCATTTTTTGCATCTGAGCCTTTGATATTTCAACAATTTTCTAGATTGAAGTGACGGTGTCAGATTTGAGAGTGTGGACAGACGATTTTATGCCATTCAAATCCACGATTTAAATGGTGCATTCAAATCCAGTAGCTGAGTATTCCATGCTTCAAATAGCATTAGAGTTGAGGTATAAAAAGTTTTTTTGTCATGTAATTCTTTGATCGTTTGTTGTGAGATGTATGATGTTGTTTTAATTACTGCTTGATGTATGATGCAAAATCTTTGTGTTTATTTCATGTGAGATGTATTCATCATGGATTGTTATGTATGTTTTGATTAAGATCCCTTTGTTGCCATGATGTCGGAATACTCATTGTCACCATGGGTGTTTTGGTTGAGATCCCTTTGATGCCATGATGGCGGGATACTCATTGTCACCATGTGTAAGTTTATGTCATGTTAATAGGAGGTCTATTGTGAGTGATAGTTCCTGTAGAGGAACATCTCGTGCAGAGACTTTGCCACTCATATAGAGGGAACATGTCCTTGTATGAAAGAAAACATATTCCATGTAAATCTTCGCCATTTCTAGTACTGAATGAGGCGACCAACACCATCTTGACACCGGGCCCAGAGACGTAGTCCACACTAGACAAACTTCATTATCAATGTCTCTTGTTTATGATTTGTTGATCAACATTATGTTTCCCTTTTCTTAAGCATGCATATATGTTCATTTATGCTCTTATAAAAATCAATTCTAACTACATCACGGAAGCAAAATATCTTGGTTAAATCCGGGAGTTGATTCAACTTAGATCAATCGATGCCCCATCAAAATAATCCCAAAGAAAAGGTTGATCTAGTTGTTCATCCACTGGTTCACGAGTCCTGTGAGCATATTTCTCTTGGGGTAATGATTAATAATATCCATAGCCTTTCTTGTGGTCATCCTTGGAGAGGAGGAAAGATCTTGGAAAACAATTTTTTTGCGAGCAATCCATATGCCCCAACAAATAACAAATAATTAGAGGAAGAGCCTTGAATATTCGAAAGGATGGGAGAGAAAGCTAATGTTTCTATGCAAAATCTATATATTGACCCATCCATTTCCTAATTTGAGGTTCAAAAGATTGCATTGTTCCATATAATTTGACCAAAAGAGAAATAAAAGAAGAGGTGTTTGATAGCCTCATCCTTGCATTGGCATAAGTAACACCAACCAGGTCCAATGGAAAACCATCCTTTTAAAACCTTCCAAGTGAGCACCTTCCCATTCATAATGCACCACATGAGTAACTTAGCCTTTGGGGGGGCATTTGGCCTTCCAAACAAAATACCACAGCCAGTAAGGAGTGAATCGATGATGATCAACAATAATGAGTTATGTAACCATATTTTGGGGAATAAGTCCCACATTTTGTGCCAATCCATATAAATTCATCTTCACGATCCAACAGACATACGTGAGCCCAATACAAACAATTAATGTCATTCTCCCAGTGGTTCGAAAAATACTTTGGATTCCCAAATCATCCATCGATTTCCACCTTTGGTTCAATATAGAGGACAATGTTAGGTCAGATATATGAGCTAATTTTAAAATCCCACAATCCCAAAGGAGGTAAATTAAAGGCGAGGGAAGAATATGATCCTAGTTAGAACCTAGCCAGTGATCCATTACCAAATAAACCTGGGAACCAATGCCTACTCGTCATGCCAAGCCACTGCAGATGGTTTCAAATGTGTTTAGAACAATGCACTAGATGATAGAGATGTTGAGATGAGGCTTATCTGCATGACATACCTAATCTTCCATTGACAGAGGGGAGATATATTTTTCTATAACAACAGAGGTCCACAAGTTGTGTTGTTAGGAGGCACCACCCACATTTTGCAACAAGAGGAGGTGAAAAATGAAAGATATTCTTTAGTCCCCAGCCCCCCATAGCTTTGGCATGGCAATTTTTTCCCCATCCCACCTAAGGGAGAGTGTCATCAGAATTTGATCTAGACCATAAAAATTTGAAGTAGATATGTCTAATGCGTTCAAGAATTCCTTTGGGAATCCAGGCAAGATAGGACTTGTAAATTGGGATAGCTTCTATCACAACTTTTATGAGGACCAGGTGACCTACTTAGGAGAGCCTTCTGTTGCACCAAAAATTAATAGATTTTCAATTTTTGTGAATTTCCATCTCTAGTATGAAATTATGTAAGTGTTAGGTTTAATATGGAAGCCCCTATATTTAAGACCATAATCAATATTTGAGTCGGACATCAAGAGAACCTCAATGATGTGATGGATATGCACCTCTTCCAAGTTTGAAACTAGTCAAAAATATTTTTTTAAATTGATCATCATACCAGAAGATTTCTCAAATGCTCAAAGGATATTTTTAAGGAGATCCATTTCTTGAGGATCTCCATTATAGAAAGTTAAATTATCATCAATAAAGAAGATATGGGAAATGACAAGGAAGAGAGTCACATAACATCCTTGGAATTCACCATTGGATTTCGCCTCCATCAGGAGCCTACTGAGGCCCTTAGAAACCAATAGAAATAAAAGAAGAGACCAGGGGAATCCTTGTTGAAGATCCCTTTGAGCATGTAAGAAAAGCAAAGAAGCTCCATTGATAAGCACCACAATGAGACCCTTTTGATGTAACTCAAAACCCATGTTATAAAATCAAGACTGAAACACACATGAGTTAGAAGTAGCTAGAGGTAGATCCACTTGACCCGATCATAAGCCTTCGACAAATCTAGTTTGAAAATGGCCCCTTTTAAATTCATGGTCTTCACGTTGTGAATACCTTCCTACACCACTCCAATTGCCTCATGAATATGTCTCCCTTTTAGTAAACCAAATTGTTCCATAAAAATAGCTTTTGACAAAATTGCCTTGAGACAAAGGGAAACGATATTCGTTATAACCTTATATACAACATTACATAGTGAGATAGGCCAAAAATCATCAAAAGAGGATAGGGAATCCACTTTGGGTACTAAATCAATAAAAGTGGAGTTTAAGGCAGTAAGCATATGATGATTCCTTCCAGAGTCCTCAACCACATTTAGTAAATCATTCCCCAAATTTTCATATAAGCCTAGAAAGAATTCAACGCCCCAATCATCTAGACCTAGGCTTTTGTCTTTTTGAAATATTTGAAGGGCAGACTTGAGTCCTTCCTCATAAAATTCTTCCATTAATTTTTTATTTTCCTCCAAGTGCAGAGAAAACCAAAATTTGTCATGAGCATTTCAAGCTAAGTAAGTTGATCCAGTGATTGACCCTTCCTTGTCGTAAATTTGATAAGGAAGTTTAGGATTTGAGCACGTTAAAACATGTATCAACATGCTCTAGGTCACCACTATTGTTGGATCCTCCTACTGTGTAGTGTTGTGGAGGATGGGTTCGTCCTTCTATTCAACATTCATCCCAATATGTAGTAGTACAACCTGCTTTTCTTTGATATACTAATGTAAGACCCTCTTAATTATAGTGCAAGATGATGGTGCCATCTTTGATCTAGGTAAGGGATTATCAAGTTGCCCTTCCAGCCAAGAACTTTACCTCCTACACCCTATAGACATTGCAGTCGATGTCAAACTTTGGTGCAAAAATATTCATGATTGCCATATACATTTGTTTCCTTGCAAAATCCCCTGCATTGTAGTTCACATTGAACTTCTTCATGACACCACGCCTTAGTTTACGAGGTCAAATAATCCTGAGTGCAACATTGAAGAGGCACTCCCTATTAGCATCCACATCGCCCGCATGGAACAACTAGTAGAGTGCAGAGATTGACGGTTTGAAGGAGCATGTAGGTTTTAACCCCGTACAGAAATTACCTGCATACGAATTCTAAAACATAGAAAATAAACAATGCGAGAGCATAACACATAAAACACATATACACAGAGATTTTCCCCTGGATCCCAAAACCAGGACTACCAGCTTGATTTTTCATTATGTTCCTTTCAATGTTATAATGCATATTTATACATGCCGAAGCATCCAATACCATGGACTGAAAACCATCACGTGCAAAAACATGTGCGAAAATCATGCACAAAACCATAGGTGGGTCTACCCAACCTAACCTAGGGTCCAAAACCAAAATTTTTTGGACCCCATAAAGTGGGGTTATGGGTACACCTCAAACCCCCTGTGACCCCCCCCTCTAACCCCAGGTTAAATACATGGGCTAGTTGTGGAAATAATATAACACAACCCAACATTCTCCCACTTGTTGTTTTCTTTCCACAAGGGGCCACAGGAGAGCTTAGTCATTTTTTCAACCCTGAAACGCCCATTGTCTCTCTACACCAAGAGAAATTCTCATAGCTCACATATTTTTTCAATGCATCTGCAGTATTATTCAAAGTGTCCACCTTTACCAGCAACACCTTTTTGTCTTCTATCATTTCCGTCACAAAGTGATACTGAAGATCAATGTGCTTTGTCTTTAAATGATATGCGAGGTTCTTTGCCAAGAAACTTTCACTTTGGATGTCACAGTCTATCCTTATAGCTCCCTGTACTAACCCCATACTTGAACAAAATCTCTGCAACCAAACTTCTTCCTTGCTTGCATGAGTGGCTGCCATGTATTCTGCCTCTGTAGTTGATAGTGCCACTACAAATTGTTTCTTACTCATCCAACTGACTACACCTCCAAATAGGTTAAACACATACCCACTTGTGGATCTTCTCTGATCCATATCTCCAACCCAGTCTGCATCAACAAAGCCATGAATATCCAACACTTTGTCCAATCCTGGTCTTCCTTGGTAGCACAAACCATAATCACTAGTGCCACGCAAATACCTGAAAACCCGCTTCAATGTTGTATATTGCTCCTTCCCTGGTTTTGACATAAACTTGCTCAATACTCCCACTACATGTGCAATATCTGGTCTAGTACATACCATTGCATACATTAGGCTACTGATTGCACTTGCATATGGAACACGGGACATGTCCTCTTCCTCTTCTTATGTCTTGGGACACTGTTCAGTAGATAACCTCACACCTACAGGAATAGGAACCTTCACCGGTTTACTATCCTGCATATTAAACCTCTGTAGTATTGTCTCAACATACTTCCTCTAGTTTAACCAGAGCTTCCTCTTTGCTCGATCTCTTTTAATTTCCATGCCCAAAATATAGTTTGCAGCACCAAGATCTTTCATGTTGAATTTGGAGGACAATTGGGTCTTCAAATCCTGGATAATTTCTTTGTCATTTCCAACCAACAACATATCATCCACATACAAGACCAGATAAATAACACAGTCACCAATTAATTTAAAATACACACAGTGATCTGCTTTGCTTCTGGTGAAGCCAAGTCCCTATATAAATGTATCAAATTTCTGATACCACATCCTTGGTGACTGTTTTAACCCATATAGAGACTTCTTTAACTTGCATACCAGTTCTTTCTTACCCTTCATCACAAAGCCTTCAGGTTGCTTCATGTATATTTCCTCTTCCAGATCCCATGAAGAAATGATGTCCTCACATCCATCTGTTTTACCTCAAATCAAAAGCAGCAACAACAGATAAAAATAATCTAATAGAAGTTACCTTGGCAACAGGAGAAAAAATATCACCAAAATCAATTCTTGACACCTGGGAATAACCTTTTGCTACCAACCGAGCTTTGTATTTCTCCACCTTTCCTTATGCATTTGTCTTCTTCTTGAACACCCATTTGCTACCAATGGGTTTCCTTCCAGCCGGCAACTCCACCAGATCCCAAGCCTCATTTTTGTGCAAAGATGCCATTTCATCAACCATGGCCTCTTTCCAGAGTTTGCCATCCTCTGAATCTACTACTTCCTTCACAGTTCTGGGATCATCGTCAGTAATAGATAAAGCAAAATTTGAATAGAAATCAGATGGACTATACCTTTCTGGCTGCCTTCTTTCTCGAACTGATCTTCTCACACCCGGAGTTTGTGGCTCTTCATCTTCTGATTCCTCCTCTGCTGTAGAGTCTGTTTCTTCCTTCTTAACCTCAAACTCTATCTTCTCAGGTTCCTTTGGTTGGACTTCATGTTTAATAACATCTTTTACCTCTCTGAACACCACATCTCGGCTGTACACAACCTTTCGTGTGACTGGGTTCCAAAGCTTATACCCCTTTAAACCATCCTTATACCCAATAAAGATGCACTTTTCAGATTTACTATCCAACTTGGTTCGTTTCTCCTTTGGAACATGTACATATGCATCACATCTAGATACCCTCAGATGTGAAAGAGAGGGTTTCTTACCAGTCCATACCTCTTGTGGAGTCTTATCCTCCAACGCTGATGAAGGTGACCTGTTGACCAGGTAACATGTAGTTTCCACCGCCTCTGCCCAGAATTCTTGTCCTAACCTGGTACCACTGAGCATGCTTCTTGCCCTTTCCATCAACGTCTTATTCATTCTTTCTGCAACTCCATTTTGCTGAGGTGTATATGGAGTAGTCTTCTATTTTGCTATACCACACTTCTTACAGAATTCTTCAAATTCCTTGCTGCAAAACTCTCCACCATTATCTGTCCTCAACACCTTTATCTTCTTCTCTGTCTGATTTTCCATGAGAGCCTTAAATTCTTTAAACCTGTCAAAGGCTTCAGATTTTTTCTTAAGGAAATATATCCATGTATTCCTTGAGAAGTCATCTATAAATGATACATAGTACACAGACTTACCCAGTGATGGAACCTTCACAGGTCCAAACACATCACTGTGCACAAGTTCTAATATCTGTTTCGCCCTCTTACTACCAGAGGCGAAACTCACTTGATTCTGCTTCCCATATACACAATTTTCACAGAAATCAAAATCCAGAGAGCTATTACTCATACCTTCTACCATACCTTTACCATGAAGTATTCGAAGGCCCTTCTCTCCAATATGTCCAAGCCTTTGATGCCACAACATGGTCTTCTCTCCAGAGACCACTAGATTTTCTACTCCACTTTCAGGAACCACAGAACTGTTGCACCCATCAATAACAATGCTACCTTGCAGCTTGTATAGAGTTCCAATTCGAACTCCCCGCATCAATACCAGTGCTCCCCGAACCATTTTGCAGGTATCCTTCTCGAACACTGTTTTTACACCTGCATCATCCAGCTTGCTTACAGAAATCAGATTTCTAGCTAATGTAGGAATATGCAGAACACCCAGAAGTGTTCTAACCCTTCCACCTTGCAACTTCAACTTTACCTTTCCGCGACCAATGATTCTAGCCTTCCTATCATCCCCTAAGAAGACATCACCACCATCGTATTTCTCATACTCGCAGAACCACTCTCTATGGGGAGTGAAGTGAAAGGATGCACCTGAGTCAATCAACCATGCCTCATGATCTACATGTGTACTTGAAGAAGCCAAGTACACATCCCCACCTTCATCTAAGGTGGTTTTTGCCTCTGTAGAAGGAGCATCATTAGATCCCTTTCCTTTATCAAGAGCTTTAGATTTACAGTCCCTTTTGTAGTGCCCTTCCTTTCCGCATTTCCAGCACACCACCTTTATAGGTTTTCCTGGATATTTAGATCTCCCTCTAGATTTAGATCTCCCACTCGATGACTTATTTTTGTTTCTGTTCTAGGACCGTCCTCGTATAGACAAGGCATCACCATTCTGGCTCTCCATATTTTTCCATCTCATCTCCTCCGTCAGAAAGGATGAGAATATTTCATCAAACTGCAGGGCAGTTGCATTGCTACCTATTGCAATAACCAGACTATCCCATGAATCTAGTAGAGAACACAACAAACTGATGCACTTATCTTCATCTGAAATTTTAATATCAATAGATGCTAACTAACTTACCACAGTATTAAATGCATTCATATGCTTTGTCACCGAGTCTCCATCTTTCATCCTCAGGTTATACATCTTTTTCCGTAGGAACAGTTTATTCACCAGAGACTTAGATTGGTATAAAGTCCCTAACTTGTCCCACAAAGCCTTTGCCGTAGCTTCCCCTGATACATTCAGCAATATTGAATCTGAGACACACAATCGTATTGTGCTCTTTGCCTTCCGATCCAACTTCTTCCATTCTTCATCGGACACTCCCGTTGGTTTAGTACCTGGATCTACCGCGATCCACTGATCTTTATCCACCAACAGATCCTCCATCTTGAGTTTCCACAACTCAAAACTCTGACCATTAAATTTCTCGATCTCTATCTTTCCATTGCTCGCCATCTTCTTTCACCACCAGAATCAATCTCGTAGATATCCCACTGAACAGGGTCTACCACAGGCTCGAGCGAAACCCCTCAGCAACAAAGGCGTCCCCTTGAAGCCAAAAATGCTCCGATACCAAATGTAAGTTTTAACCCCATACAGAAATTACCTGCATACGAATTCTAAAACATAGAAAATAAACAATGCGAGAGCATAACACATAAAACACATATACACAGAGATTTTCCCATGGATCCCAAAACCGAGACTACCAGCTTGATTTTTCATTATGTTCCTTTCAATGTTATAATACATATTTATACATGCCGAAGCATCCAATACCATGGACCGAAAACCATTGCGTCCAATACCATGGACTGAAAACCATCGCGTCCAAAAACATGTGCGAAAATCATGCACAAAACCATAGGTGGGTCCGCCCAACCTAACATAGGGTCCAAAACCAAAATTTTCCTGGGCGCTGCCTCGAACCTCATAAAGTGGGGTTACGGGTACACCTAAAACCCCCTGTGAACCCCCCCTTTAACCCCTAGTTAACTACGTGGGCTAGTCGTGGAAAGAATATAACACAACCCAACATAGCGCATCTTGTAAACTCCAAGACAACTTAGTGAAGTCCTCCCATTCTTTCCCACTATCTCATTTTCTCCTATTTCTTTTCCCCAACCACCTCTTCTTCTTTCCTCATCAACCCCACCCACACATTTGTCTTGAATTCCTTGGGATATTCACGTCATGGGGAGATATACTAGAATCCTCCCAGGACAATTCCCTTGTATATCTCCCCCATTAGTCTCAGGACATGTGCTGAGAAGCTCTTTCAATACACTAAGAGAAAACAAACACAAGATCTCACCGAGTATATAGACTACATGAATATGTCGGATCTAGCACAATCTCACAAAGGAAGGGTAACTTTCACTTCACACTCTTTGCGCTATTCATTTACCAGAAAATGTCCTACAAATGAGGATAAGCCTACAGAAACATAGAATAACCACCAAACTAACGAAGAGACACCAGACTAATAAAACCCACAACATCCGTCTGACCACAAGTTCATCCACTTGGGTTTCTCTCCACCATTGTTACTACCTAGTTGAAGAGGAGAACTGGGTTTTTCCCAGTTGGTGCAAATTATTGGAGAAAAATATTTCCCTTTGGCCAAGAGGGCCAACAAAAGTAAAATCAAATAATAACAGAGGAAAAATAGCTACATAAATTTTACATAAAAAACATCCATGAATTGTAAAATAAAACTAAAAAAACTCAATTACATTACACACATTGTTGCACATAAACACATAACACTAGAATCCATATTCCTCATTAACATAAACAAGATTTACATGATATGCAACCCTCCCTACCATGGCGGTAAGGAGGCTACATTGCCTCTCACAACTCTTCTCAACTCTCTACAACCCTTATCTGCAACACCCTAAGAAGAGACACACAAAATCCAATGTATGCCCCTGCATAATCCATAACCCTAAAGCTTATCTAATTCATGAGAGGAAATATTTTAATATTTTAATAAAAATTTCTTTAATTCACCTTGGCTTCTCTAGCTTGGCATAGGAGAGAAGATATTTCTTTGGAGGAGAAAGTGGTGACTTAATGTTCCACTATTGGGACTAGTGTGGCAACATTGTAATTGTATATCTTGGGACTTTCACTTAATATATGAATCTCTTTGAGCCAATGCATTTTCCTGCATATGTCGTGAATCATTGTGAGACTAGTATTTCATTGTTTACGGTGTATGTTTATGTTAACGCATACTAATGAAAATGAACTATTTCGTTGGCTTTAGTATGCATCTTGTTGAATGTGCATTATTACTAGATTTTATGATCGTTGTTGTCTTGTGAACTACTTTACAAGTTAACTAATGATCTCTTTCCATGCTCTTGTGTGCCTCTTTTAGGATAGTACTATTACTTTTCTTCTAAAGACTCACACTCTCTTTCCTTGCCGTGAAAGTATCATATACGCATTGCAATTGTATGCCTTACATTGTTAACTTATTTTCTAGTTTCAAAGAATGTTTTTATAATTTATTATGTTAATAATTGAGCCAAGGAAGATTCCTAAGACAAATGGTAATCGATCGTATTTCCAGTTGGTGCTCCTACTTGTTATGGCCAACAACAACCCCCCTTCTTATTTAGTGTTATTACTAATACTAAATAAGTGGGGACCCTTAGTCAAAATTAAAAAAAAAATCAATTAGTGCTTGTATTTCCTTTTTCAATAAAACTTACCGTCAAAAAACTTAAGAAAATACCCTTGAAAAATCTAAAAAAGCTTAAGTTTTATGATAAAGTAGAATTATTCCTTAGGAAATATCGCATCGCAAAAGGATAATAGGGTACCTCCTTGCAAGCCGAATTCTAAAACTGCGAGATCGTGATACGGGACTACAAACATATATCACATCGCATGCATCAAAGACCGCTTACGATGAAAAAATTTAAACTACCGATATGCGATGTTGCATATCGCAAATCGCATTTTGCAGAAAACAAAATAACGAAAATTGTCATATGCCGCGCTCCTGCGATATCGCGATTATGCAATAATGCGATATTGCGATATTCCGATTTTACGATTGAGCTGTAATGTGAGAATGCGATAATGCAATATTATGAATTTGTGATATAGCAAGCAAGCGATGTGGTGATTCTGCAATGTTGTGATCTGCAATATTGCGATGCAAATCGCAAAATCGCTTCATCGCAGATCTTTGAGGCTCGTTGTTCAAAAAATTATTTTCCATAAACCAAGACCTGGTTATGCGCTTTAATGCTAATTAAATGAGTTAGTTGTCGATCATTAATGAAATAGGGTTTTGTGCTTATCTAGAAGTCATTTCACGTAAGGTGGTATATTTTATACGTCTTCAGCATTTAAGACTTTCCCGTCACCTTTTCTTATCATTATTCTCACTTCACTTGTAAATTGCAGGAACGGAGAGTAGAGAACGATACAAAGCAGTACGCAGAATACTATGGGAAAGAAAGGCAAAGCCCCAAGCTCTGAAGAGAAAGAAATGGCGCCCTTGTATACAGACATCACCTGTAACAGAGACACTGGTATTGCCACCTGGGAAGGCATGTACAATCTACTTGAGGAAGAGAATCCTAGAGTAATGGAGGTCAAGGCTACTGCAGGCTCACATAGTTCTTCTGAGGCGTCCATCACAGAACTGGCTTGTTCATTCTTACACAGGATAGCGGCAAGGCCTAGAATTCTTCCATACACAGACATGGTTAAATGGATACTAGACAGCACAGATATCAGAGATAGACAATTTAAAACTCAGGGTCAAGAGCTTACGGAATCATTATTTTCACAAAAATTTGAGCTTTATATCTGCTAAAAGAAAACGCGCAAAGGGTAAAAAAACGCACCAAGGAAGCTTGGATCAAGAAACGGAGGCAGTTTCTAATGCGCGATTAGCGACGCATCGGTGGGCAAAACTTCTTGAAAAGGAAAGCTTCTGAGTGCTCAGTCACCTGTAAGCCCAGAAATTTGTAAAAAAGAACACTAGAAGTAAAAGAAGTAAAACTTAAATCCGAAAACCAATGGATGACTCTCAAGTGTATCATCAATTCTGCCGAGAAGATGGTGCCAGCTCTTGCCGATTCTGTTTTCGCAGCACAGCTAAAATCGGAAATCAGTCAGCCGACTCTTCTCAAACAGATGCTGAACGTGTGCGACTTCAAGGAGCAGATACAGAAATATTTAGTAATTTTAATTTTAGATTCAGTTTTAGTTTTAATTTTGTTTTATTTTTGCTAAAAGTGAGGACGGTCATTTAAACTGCATCCTACATTTTTGTAATAAGTTATTTTTAGATTTAGTTAGTAGTATTTAAACCCTTCTCATGCATTTAGAGAAGGGTCCTAAAATTTGTCAAAAACTTATCCCCAGAACATGCACTTTTGTACCCTCTGTGGAGGTTTTGATGAATGAATGGAATACGATTTATCGATATCTGTATTTAATCTCTGCTATGATGTTTCACTTCTGTACTCTTAGTCGATGTTAGGTTACGAAGAGATAAATCATTATCGCTTGAAGCTCATGAGTAGGACTAGTTATAAATGGTACTTCTATCTCTTAACTATTTCTGCCTTTGTGTTAAAAGTGATATTCAAGTTCAGTTGTTTATATATTGATGTGTGAATGCTTGAGTTATCATTTGGCACTTTTGTACGGTGATAGCTATTTATTTATGCTTAATGTATGAATAGCGTACTATGCGATATGCCTTTCACAACTGTTTCGTCTAAATTTTTATACGAAGTGGTTTATCTGTATTGAATTCTTTTTTCATAACAGTTGAATGATATTTATTAGCAATTTTTATCTGAAATCATTTTAGATCGCATAACAGAAGGATTACACCCGGATTAGTGTAGACTTAGATATTTCTGTTTATTAGAATACCATTTACATGTTATTAGATTAGAGTTAGAATTATAGCATCTCACTTAGGAACTTTTAGAAGGGAAATATCAATTCTTCACACACACACACATAAATTGGGAAACTGGTCCCATATCCCCAGTCGGACCCACTATACCAAACAGAAAAGGAGCTGCTAACCAAGGTCTGGACCGGGTGGGTATCCCCCTTGTTGTAGACCTGATTTTCGGGGCTTCAACATATTTGGCACTAGAAGGAGGGCCACGAACTGTGAATGGAAAGTAAATCCAAATCTAAATACCATTCTGAGAGTAAATCACCCTCACCGTCTCCCCCGACTTCTCCATTGCATTTAGAATCTTTAAATCTAGAGCCAGAAGTCACTGGAGCAACAGCCGTTGCTACAAACCCTGACATTTCAGAAAAATCTACTATTGAACCTCCTGAAGTTGAATCTTTGATTCACAAACTTCAGCGATTTTCTATATCTCCTCAAAAATCTGATAAATCTCAAGGCAGCGTGACTTCGCAATATAACCCTGCTCATCCTCTTACCAGATTAAAGAGTGAAAAGTTTGGTGTTCAGCCAACCGAGTTACCTCTACCTACAAGGAAGAGAGCAAGGAAATCTCCTAAAGGGTCCGATAGTGAGACTCTTTCATCATCATCATCCATCTCAACCTCTTCACCACAAAGTCAACCATCCACCCCTCCACTTCAGATCGTTGTCCATCAGTCCATCGATACTCCTACATCTCCTTCTCAATCATCTGGAGTCGTAATACCCTCATCTTCTCAACCACAGGGATCATCTTTTGCACTTTCCTCTGTTAGTAGTTCAACAATGGCCCAATCTCCATGGAACAACCCAGGGGCAGTCTTAATGCCTGCGCCCTTGAGTCAGTTACCGGCCCATCTTGAAAAATGGCTGCCTAAGTTTAATCCTGAGGCAGGCATGCTAGCAGAAGAACATATAAACAACTTTATGTTATCCATAAATATTAATGGAGTTATCAATGAAGACACTTTTGTTTGACTTTTTCCTTATACTCTGCAAGGAACAGCCGGATCATGGTATTTCTCATTACCGTCTGGATCTATTACTAGTTGGGGGATTTTCCAAGAACAATTTTTTACTAAGTTCGGTGACGATAGGTCTACGGAAACATTGATCAATGACTTGTCTAACATTAGGGCCGAGTCAAAAGAACCTATCAAAGATTTCAATTTACGTTTCAATAAAATCTTAAATAAAATTCCTGCTGCTTCCCAGCCTAGCAAAGAAGTGCGAAGTGAATGGTACATTACTGCTTTACCATCAAACATAGCAATCTTTGTTGATAGGACCAACAAAACAACTTTAGTTGAAAATATGAAAGAAGCAATAGCAGTAGAGAAACATATTATGGCCTTAGAAAAGAAAAATGCAATAGAAGAACGAAAATCCAAGAAGGTTTCTTTCAAGGAATATCCCAAGAAAAAACAATCGAAAGATCCATTCGATTTAGAAGGATTGCAAAAAGTTTTGAAGACCATGTCTAACGAGATGGTCGACATTAAGAAACGAGTGGCAGAAACTTCTTCTAAAAAGCCATACAGACCTTTTAAAAGAAACCCTTCGACCGATTCCAAGCCCCCTAACGCTATTACAAGTGCTGAATCCGAAGAAGATGAAGAGGAAACTGCTACTGAAGAACATACCGATGAAGAAGAAGTTGTAGAATTACAAGGTATGTGGGATTTCATCCTCCCAGATGAAGAGGATCAAGAGGCATCCTCAGTTAGTACTCGCAACAGAAATCAACTTGATCCTCCTCAACCTACCCCTAAGCCAAAAAGCGCAAGCTCGATGACTAAGGATAAAGTCGCAGCCAAGAAAACGACACCTAAAGTGACTCAAACTATCCCAGTCCAAACAGACTCATCAACTCCATCTAAAACGCTGATCGTTTCGGATGAAATGGAGTATAATATCATAGAAGACATGAAAAAGACTAGGGCCAATATCACTTTTTATGAATTGAGCAAGTTAAAACACCAGCAAAAGGTACTTTTGAAAGAATTACATGTTGTACCAGTTGCACCTTTGCCCGCCGCTGTAATCTCTCAAGCTTCCCATGACATGGGAAGACCTCCAGCTAATGCGATGAATAAAGTTGATCCAAACGATATTGCCTTAATTGGAGGAAGATTGAGATCTCATACTCCCCCATTTCTTCTTACTTATGAAATTTTCAATAAAAAATTGCATAATTGCTTAGTGGATTCTAGAGCTTCATCGAATATTTTACCAAAGTCAATATGTGCAAAATTGAACGTTCAACCACAAAAATCAGCTGTATGCATAGTTCAATTAGATCGATCGCAAGTCCAAGTGATTGGCGAATTAAATCAGGTCACCATAAGGCTGTCATCCAACCCAAAGGTATGTCAAGTTATCGACATTTTAGTTGCTAATATTCTGGATTTTTATGGCTTAATTCTTAGCAGAGATTGGTCAGAAAAACTTCATGGATACTTTGCAATTGACTGGTTGCACATGTGGCTCCCTTACAATGGTAAACCAAATCAGATAAAAGTTGAGCGGGAAAGACATCAGAAATACATAGTAACAGAACTGGAGGGAGAAAATGAACCAGTAGCATATAGTTCTAACATCATTGGCAACTACTCAGTAGATTCTTTCCTAGGAAATTTTAATGCTCATACTTCACCTTACTTAGAACATTCTGTTTTATCTCAAGTAGAAAATTTCTCTCAAACAGATAGTTCTAAATGTATTAATTTTATAGATAGTCTTGTAAATAAATCTTTATTTTGGAAATTATTTTTTGATGGTTCTAAGTCTAACGAAGGAGCAGGAGCAGGATGCGTGTTAATAAGTCCAGAGGGAGATAAAACTATGCTAACCTGCAGACTCGAATTTGATTGCACCAACAATACAGCAGAATACGAGGCTTTAGTCCAAGGATTATACAAAGCAATCGGATTAGACGTCAAATATCTTCAAGTTTTCGGAGATTCTGAAATTGTAATCAGACAGGTACGTAATACTATACATTGTTTATCAGGTCATTTAAAACATTACCAATCTTTAGTTCAAGATCTGACTGAACACTTTATAGCATTTAATATTTCATCAATTCCCAGACTCCAGAATGCTAGCGCAGACCTCTTAGCCAACATAGCTTGCAAACTCATTCCTTCAGAAGATTTTAGCCCTGATCGATTTTCAATTGAATTAATTTTTAGACCATCTATTCCTGATAACATTACCAATTGGAGGATTTTCAATGACGATCCTGATATTGTGAGTTTCCTCACATCTGAGGGATCCTATACCAATCAAATAATTGATGAAGACCAACATGACCAACAATTGCAACAGGATAGCACTAACAATGCCATACCTAAGTCAGTAGTCAAGTTAGAAGATCTTTATGATTTGAAAGATCGGTTTAAAAGATCTACCAATTCAAAACTCCAAAGTTCAACTTTGAATTATGAATTAGTAAATCTAGGAACTGATACCAAACCACAGAATATCAATCTAGACCTTGGTCTAGCCCCTGAAGAAAAATTAGCGTATATTTGTCTCTTGAGACAATACAAAAGTGTCTTTGCTTGGAATTACGATGAACTCATAACGTATGACACATCCATCATCCAACATACTATTCCAATGATAGACAATGAAAAACCTATCCAACAAAAGTTGAGAAATATCCATCCCAATCTAGAAAACCAGATCAAATCCGAACTCAATAAGTTACTGAAAGCCAAAATAATTTTTCTCGTTCGACATTCCAAATGGGTTTCCAATATAGTTCCTGTTAGAAAGAAAAACAGAGACATTAGAATCTGCATTGACTTTCGAAATCTTAACAAAGCCTGCCAAAGGACAATTTTCCTTTGCCTCCCATGGAACAAATACTGCAGGCAGTTGCGGGCTCAGAATTGATGTCCTTTTTGGATGGATTCTCAAGATACAATCAAGTGTTGGTACATCCCGATGATCAGTTAAAAACCACATTCAGAACTAAATGGGGTACATACGCATATCAAAAGATGCCATTTGGTCTGATTAATTCTGGTGCCACATTTCAGAGAGCTATGGACATCACATTCAAAGGGTTAGTTAATAAATCTGTGGTAATCTATTTGGATGATATAACTGTATATTCCAAGAAACGAAACAATCATCTTAGAGATTTAAAACAAATTTTCCAACGTTGTCAAAGATATGGAATTTCACTTAACCCGAAAAAATCCTTTTTCGCATTAAGTGAAGGAAAACTTCTCGGATTCATAGTATCAAAATCTAGAATTCACATTGATCCTGACAGAATCAAGGAGATTTCTGCAGTTCCTCTACCTCACAACAAGAAAGCCATGCAATCTTTTCTTGGCCAGATTAATTTTGTAAAGAGATTTGTTCCAGATTTTTTAAGAATTGTGTCTCCTTTACAAGCAATGATTAAAAAGAACTCAAACTTTAAATGGGGCCAAGATGAACATGAGGCATTCAATCTGATCAAACAAGCAATCATTAATGCTCCATCTTTAGCAACTCCAAATTTTTTTGATCCTTTTATTTTATATACATTTGCCTCTCATAGGTCATATGCTGCGATACTCACTCAAGTAAATCAAGAAAAGGCAGAAGCTCCAATTGCTTTTTCAGTTCTAATTTACAAGGGGCTGAGTTGAATTATTCAGATGTGGAGAAACAAGCTTATGCTGTTTTCAAAGCAATTAAGTATTTCAGACCTTTTCTACTCAAAGCACATACAAAAATCATAGTACCATTTCCAGTGGTAAGAAATCTTCTAGTACAGAAGGATGTGGGTGAGAAAAGAGCCAATTGGGTTACTTCCTTACAGGAATATGACGTAGAAATCAAACCAGCAAGTATTGTAAAAGGTCAAGGCTTTTGAAAAATTCTGGCCGAAGCATCGCTGATGTCCGAAATTCCATCTGCAGAGATACAAATGTACGAGGTAAGCCTAAACGATGTTGAATCATTATACGTTGATATCATTATTATCTAAAGAATGGATACGCTCCTTCAAACCTCGATCATACCAAGAAAAGAGCTCTAAGATTGAAAGCCAAACAATATCAGCTGGTGAATGATGTTCTTTTTAGAATAAATTATGATTATGTTCTCCTTAGATGTCTTGAGAAATCTGAAGCTGAAAAAGTCTTGTAGGAACTCCACGATGGTCCGACAGGCGGACACTATGCTGGAGACGCTACTACTCATAAAATCTTACGCGTAGGCTATTACTGGCCCACATTATTCAAAGACTCACATAACTACGTGAGGAAATGTCAAGTATGTCAAACCGTTGCCGGGAGACAAAAGAAACCATCCTTGCCACTGCAACCAGTTAACATTGAGCAGCCTTTCAATTAGTGGGGATTGGACGTAATAGGTGAGATCGTTCCTCACTCTTCTAAACAGCATAGATATATCCTTACAACAACAGATTACTTTACTAAGTGGGTAGAAGCAGTTCCACTCAAGACAGCTAATGCTGAAAATATCATCGAGTTCATAGATCAGTTCATAATCACCAGGTTTGGGTTTCCTTCTGCTTTAATGTTTGATAATGCATCATATTTTTCTGGTAATGCGATGACTGAATTTGCACTCAAAAGGGGTTTCAAGCTTAAATACTCTGCCAATTATTACCCACAGGGGAACGGATTAGCTGAATCTACAAATAAGAACTTAATCAGGATTATTAAGCGAACCATTGACCAAAATCATAAAAATTGGCACAAGTCTTTAATATATGCTTTATGGGCAGACCGGATAACTCATAAAGCCTCCATCGGCACTTCCCCCTTCAATTTAGTTTATGGGAAAGAAGTCGTTCTTCCAACTCATTTGGCAATTCCCTCTTTAGCCTTAGTTCAATATATCGATGAAGCACCAACTTCTTCCTTACAACTAAGGCAGCTGGAAATAATTAAGTTGGAAGAACAACGACAACATGCCAAGATAACCCACGCTCATCATCAAGCCTTAGTAAAAGCCTCTTTTGATTCTAACATGATATCCAGAAAAGATTTTCAGATGGGAGATCTAGTTTTAAAATGGGGCAAGGCTCATAAGGAAAAAGGGAAACATACAAAATTTCAACAAATGTGGCTTGGCCCTTTTCAAATCGTAGAAGTCATAGGTCTGTCTACTTTTATGTTATAGGATTTAACAGGAAAAAGGGATTATTTACCTGTTAATGGACATATCCTCAAAAAATATTTTCCATAGGATATCATTCTTCTATTTTGTAGAGTAGTTGTTTTAGTTTCATAATAAAACCGGTTGTAATTGGTTACATTTGAGATTTATGAAAAAGACACAAATTTTCTTTTAGATTTTGTTTTTTCACTTGTATAAATAGAATTCTTTTTGGAAATTTGATCGTTATTATTGAAAGATACAGTTAAAGACTCTAGGCCTAGAAATGATACTAGTTTCGACTTTGTAAATTTTGATAAAAAACGACTTTTAGTAAGAAATTTTTTTGTATCAGCCCAATGAAAGGTATCAATAATAAAACAAAGATTCTCTGTAAAAAAGCTCTTTCCAAAAACTCTATTATTGTCGTCCAGAGCCATCTTAAGAAAACAATGATTTCCTCCCCACCTAGGAAAATACAATGTTCAGAGAATGATCCAAAGATACACTTCAACCTAAAGAGTAAGAGGTCTCATCACGAGCTTGCTTATCATGATCATAGATATTATAGCTTGCTGACTTTGCCAATACTGCATACCACAACAGGGCAATGACTCAAGATTGTTGCAATCAAAAGACAAGGGGTCTCATCACGAGCCAGCTTGTTCAGCAAAGCTATAAATCAGTGAATGACTGTGTCATAAATTGGCTACCAAACCAAGACATTGTTCTTTAAGGGTAAAAAAGAAAATGAAAGCAATAAGTGTGGATATGGATTTCTCTTTGAAAATTGTAAATTTCTCTAAGTAGGATACAGGATCATTGCTGGGTAACAGGTAACCCTGTCGAGGCTATAAACGCTTGCTGGCAGCAGAGGCTCTACCTACGACAAATGAGCATATTCAAAACTGATTTACAGAGAAGGCTTTGTTTTTATCTGTATAAACCAAGTAATGACTGATGTAGATACAAGGACTAGCTTGAGGGAGTAAATAATCAAAGTTGGAAATAGAAGAAACAAAATATCATTGATAGGTAAAAGCATAATGTACTTTGTCTTTCTATAATAAAGTTTAAATTTTCTGGAAAATTTTCTGTTTTGGAAGTTTAGAAAATTCAAAAGAAAATCAGAGATAACTGGTTCTTCCAAGTGAATCGCCAATTGTTGTGGCCAGCAACAACGCCCCTTCTTATTTAGTGTCATTACTAATACTAAATAAGTGGGGACCCTTAGTCAAAAAAAAAAAAAAATCAATTAGTGCTTGTATTTCCTTTTTCAATAAAACTTACTGTCAAAAAACTTAAGAAAATACCCTTGAAAAATCTAAAAAATCTTAAGTTTTATGATAAAGTAGAATTATTCCTTAGGAAATATCGCATCGCAAAAGGATAATAGGGTACCTCCTTGCAAGCCGAATTCTAAACTTCGAAATCGTGATACGGGACTACAAACATATATCGCATCGCATGCATCAAAGACCGCTTACAATGAAAAACTTTAAACTACTGATATACGATGGTGCATATCGCAAATCGCATTTCGCAGAAAACAGAATAACGAAAATTGTCATATGCCACGCTCTTGCGATATTGCGATTATGCAATAATGCGATATTGCGATATTCCGATTTTACGATTGAGCGGCAATGCGATAATGCGATAATGCGATATTATGAATTTGCGATATAGCAAGCAAGCGATGTGGTGATTCTGCGATGTTGCGATCTGCGATATTGCGAAGCAAATCGCAAAATCGCTTCATCGCAGATCTTTCAAGCTCGTTGTTCAAAAAAGTATTTTCCATAAACCAAGACCTGGTTATGCGCTTTAATGCTAATTAAATGAGTTAGTTGCCGATCATTAATGAAATAGGGTTTTGTGCTTATCTAGAAGTCATTTCACATAAGGTGGTATATTTTATACTTCTTCAGCATTTAAGACTTTCCCGTCACCTTTTCTTATCATTATTCTCACTTCACTTGTAAATTGCAGGAACGGAGAGCAGAGAACGATACAAAGCAGTACGCATAATACTATGGTAAAGAAAGGTAAAGCCCCGAGCTCTGAAGAGAAAGAAATGGCACCCTTGTATACAGACATCGCCTGTAACAGAGACACTGGTATTGCCACCTGGGAAGGCATGTACAATCTACTTGAGGAAGAGAATCCCAGAGTAATGGAGGTCGAGGCTACTGCAGGCTCACATAGTTCTTCTGAGGCGTCCATCATAGAACTGGCTTGTTCATTCTTACACAGGATAGTGGCAAGGCCTAGAATTCTTCCATACATAGACATGGTTAAATGGATACTAGACAGCACAGATATCAGAGATAGACAATTTGAAACTCAGGGTCAAGAGCTTACGGAATCATTATTTTCACAAAAATTTGAGCTTTATATCCGCTAAAAGAAAACGCGCAAAGGGTAAAAAAACGCACCAAGGAAGCCCGGATCAAGACACAGAGGCAGTTTCTGATGCGCGATTAGTGGCGCATCGCTGGGCAAAACTTCTTGAAAAGGAAAGCTTCTGAGTGCTCAATCACCTGTAAGCCCAGAAATTTGTAAAAAAGAACACTAGAGGTAAAAGAAGTAAAACTTAAATCTAAAAACTAGTGAATGACTCTCAAGTGTATCATCAATTCTGCCGAGAAGATGGCGCTAGCTCTTGCCGATTCTGTTTTCGCAGCACAACTAAAATCGGAAATCAGTCAGCCGACTCTTCTCAAACAAATGCTGAACGCGTGCGACTTCAAGGAGCAGATATAGAAATAGTTAGTAATTTTAATTTTAGATTCAGTTTTAGTTTTAATTTTGTTTTATTTTTGCTCAAAGTGAGGACAGTCATTTAAACCACATCCTACATTTTTGTAATAAGTTATTTTTAGATTTAGTTAGTAGTATTTAAACCCTTCTCATGCATTTAGAGAAGGGTCCTGAAATTTGTCAAAAACTTATCCCCAGAACATGCACTTTTGTACCCTCTGTGGAGGTTTTGATGAATGAATGGAACATGATTTATCGATATCTGTATTTAATATCTGCTACTGATGTTGCACTTCTGTACTCTTAGTGGATGTTGGGTTACGAAGAGATAAATCATTATCGCTTGAAGCTCATGAGTAGGACTAGTTATAAATGGTACTTCTATCTCTTAACTATTTCTGCCTTTGTGTTAAAAGTGATATTCAAGTTCAGTTGTTTATATATTGATGTGTGAATGCTTGAGTTATCATTTGGCACTTTTGTACGATGATAGCTATTTATTTATGCTTAATGTATGAATAGCTTATTATGCGATAGTTTCGTCTAACTTTTTATACGAAGTGGTTTATCTGTATTGAATTCTTTTCTCATAATAGTTGAATGATCTTTATTACCAATTGTTATCTGAAATCATTTTAGATCGCATAACAGAAGGATTACACCCCGGGTTAGTGTAGACTTAGATATTTCTGCTTATTAGAATACCATTTACATGTTATTAGATTAGAGTTAGAATTATAGCATCTCACTTAGGAACTTTTAGAAGGGAAATATCAATTCTTCACACACACAAACATAAATTGGGAAACTGGTCCCATATCCCCAGTCGGACCCACTATGCCAAACAGAAAAGGAGCTGCTAACCAATGTCCGGATCGGGTGGGTATCCCCCTTGTTGTAGACCCGATTTTCAGGGCTTCAACACTACTCCAAATCGTATGAGTTCTATTTGGGACTTCATATGGGGGAGACCCCGTTGGTTGACATATTTCCAACACCGCCAACATAATAGTACAACATGTCTTCCATATTGAGCTAACATTTAAATGTTCACTCTCATTTACATCTTCTCCATATTAAATTATAGAGCATCTCTAATTGCAAAAAATCATAAATATAAAAAGTAATCAATAATATCCTCCTTGAAATTAACATGAAAGTAAGATAATAAATAGTATTTGTCCTAGAAATAAAATACTGAAATATACATTCCAAACTAATTCTTATTATATACATTCCAAACTAGTTCTTATTAGGTATTTCACTAGTTCTATATTAACCTATTCTAAACTCAAATCTAATTAGTGAGATGTATAATCTATATTGACAAAATTTACAACTTAACTAGAAGACACATTAATATATAAATCTCTTTATTATAAAAAAGATAGATTTACTATATCAAGGGACTCCCATGGTGTGAAGTTTTTCTATGATTTTGTATTTGATAGTGTGAAGTTTTGAATCTTAGTTTTAAATTGGAATGATTATTTATTATATAATAAATATTTAATAATGACAATAATATTTATTATTTAAAAATATATTTATTATTTTATTATATTAATATTAAAAATTAGAATAATAAATTATTATAAATATATTAAAAACAAAGAGGTACAATGTTGTTTGAGTTGTTTGACTTAATAAAAAAATTATATAGTTTTTATTACAGTACATTATGTTTTTAAATGATAAAAAAGATACATGGCACATCGTATTAGAATTGTTTTTGATCATGTGATTCATTAATTTTATGAATTTGTATATTAATTATATTATTTTTTTGATATATATTTTATTTAAAATATTGATATTTTTGTATTTAATTATTAAAAGAATAATTTTTATGTTTAAAATATTTTAATGGAGATGTTATAATTACAGAATAATTATTTTTTCAAAATTATTTAGAAACTTCATTTTAATTTTGTTTTTCTCATCTTATTTACTCAAACAAGAGATCTTTTAACGTAAGTAAAATAATCATAAGGAAAAATTATTGTAAACTTGAAATGCTCATTTTTAGTATTAAATAAGAATATTTTAGTGTGCGAGATGATTGTGGGAGGTGTTATATATAATTTCGAGGGAACAAAGTTATTTACATTTTCTTGGAGTCTTGAACTTGCTTCTAAATGTTAGAAAATTATATATTATAGAGCAATGGGCCACAAAATCATTGTAGAAATATAAACACAGAAAACACATAAAACAAGAGAGACACATATATACGTGGTTCACCCAATTTGGGCTATGTCTACGGAGAAACAATCGTTCCTTCTTTTTATATTATCCAGGAAAATGAAGAGATACAACCTATAGCAAATCTGTTGTAATTCCTTCTTCGCTCTCACACAATCTTCTCTCTCTTTTTTGCTCAAAATACACATATATATAGCCACAATACAATTCCTTCATATATAGCAAGGGGTTGCCTTCTAGGGAAAAACTCTAAATTAAAAATAATTTCTACCATCAGATCATCTGCCTAATGAACGATTAAGATTGACTACGAAATTACAATATTTTACAAGGAAATTTTACATCTATTTTTAGCTTCGGGGTCGCTGCTCCCAAATCCCTGCCAAGGGGGGCTCATAAAAATCATTGTCACCCCCCCTGGACCCCCTTGCCAACGACACCTCTGAATAAAGAAGATAATCAGGCTCCACACCCAACAATCTTCCACTTAGAGACTTATTATAGCAACTCCACTGCTGCTTCATTTACTGGACAATGACTCCACTTTGGACTTGGTTGTTTCTCATCTTCATCGTCATACTTGAAGACCAATTGAAACTGAGTTGAATCTTAGTTTCTCCCTGGTTACAACTTTTGTTAACATATCTACAAGATTCTGGCTAGGGTATATCTTTTCCAACTTCAATTGTCCATCTTCCAACACTGACCATGTGAAATGGTACTTGAGCTGTATATGTTTAGTCTTGGAATGAAATGCAAAGTTCTTTGCAAGATGAATGGCACTCTGGTTGTCACTGTATAACATGCCCAACTCCTACTTCTTACCCAATTCATCCATAAACCTTTGTAACCAAATAATTTATTTACTAGCTTTTGTAGCAGCAACATACTTTGCTTCCGTCGTTGAGAGTGCAACAACACTTTGTAATTTTGAAACCCAACTAACAGATGTTCCACCTACAGTAAACACATACCCTGTGGTGCTCCTCTTGTTATCTCTATCACCTACCATATTTGCATCAACGTATCCCTGTAGAGCAATGTTTGAACCACCAAAGCATAATGCTTGATATGTGGTACCTCCCAAAAACTTGAGAATCCACTTCACTGTCATCCAATGTTCTTTTCTTCGATTGTTCATGTACTTGCTTACAACTTCCACTGCATGTGCAATATCAGATCTTTTGTAGACCATTGCATACATTAAGCTTCCAACTGTTGATGCATATGGAACTTTAGACATATAATCCATCTCTTCCTGAGTCTTGGGACACATCTCCTTACTTAGTTTGAAATGGCTAGCCAAAGGTATAGTAATTGGTTTTACATTCTGCATATTAAACCTTTCCAACACATTTTGTATGTACTCAGTTTGAGACAATGTTAATTTATGATTTTTCCTATCTCTAGTTATTCTCATACCAAGGATTTGTTTTACAGCACCCAAATCCTTCATTGCAAATGAATTTGCTAATTTTCCTTTGAGCACATTTATTTCCTGCATGTTAGACCCTGCAACAAGCATGTCATATACATACAATAACAATATAATATAGTTGCCATCATTTTTCCTTTCGAGATAAACACAATGATTAGAGTGACACTTAGTATAACCTTGTTCAGACATAAACCTGTCAAATTTTAGATACCATTGCCTTGGAGCCTGTTTTAAGCCATACAAACTCTTCTTCAACTTGCACACTAGTTTCTCCTTCTCTTTGACCTCATATCCTTGTGTTTGCTACATATAGATCTCTTCCTTCAAATCCCCATGGAGAAAGGTTGTATTTACATCTAACTGCTCAAGATGCAAATATTCTACTACTACTAGATTTAAAATAGTCTTGAATGAAGTCATTTTAACAACAAGAGAAAATATTTCATCAAATTCTATCCCTTTCTTCTGTGTAAACCCATTCACCACAAGTCTAGCTTTATATCTTTTTCTACCTCCATCTTCTTCCTTCAACCCATAAACCCATTTATTTTGCAATTTTGTTTTACTTATAGCCAACCTAACTAAGTCCCAAGTCTGGTGATGTACCAAGGATTCCATCTCTTCTTTCATGGCTAGCTCCCACTTCTTCCCGTTTTTACCTGCGCTGCTTCTTCATAACATTCTGGTTCCCCAGAATCAGTGAACAACAAAATATAATGAAGGATATTATCATTCAGGGGGTCTACTTATCCTGGTAGATCTTCTAACACCACTTTCAGGTGTTTGAGGTGCATGTTGCTGTTGTGGTTGTTGTTGTTGTTTTGACTGTTGATCATTATTATTTTCATACAAATTTATTTTTCTTATGATCTCATCAAGCACTACATATTATTTTTTTTATTTTTCCTGTTTCTTTTCCTACATTTGATCCTTATAAAAAACATTTTCATTGAATATGACATCTTTGCTCCTAATTATTTTTTGATTTTCATAATCACATAAGCAAGAACCAAAATCATTAACACCATATCCAATAAAGGTACCTTTCTTTGATTTTTCCACAAGCTTTCTTCTATTTTATTTATTAATGTGGACAAAGGTTTCACAACCAAAATTCTTTAAAAATGAGTAGTTTACCTTTTTACCTGTCCATGCCTCCTCTGGAATACCTCCATCCAAGGAACTTGAAGGTCCTCTGTTTATTAGATAAAGAACAATATCTACATCATCTGCCCAAAATTATAAAGGAAATCTTGCATGCAATCTCATGCACCTTGCATGCTCCATGATTGTCATGTTCATCCTTTCTGACACACCATTTCCTTGTAGTGTTCCTGGAATTTTCTTCTCTCTGTGAATTCCATGCTCTGAACAATACTTATCAAAATCTTTGCTGCAATATTCACCTCCATTATCTAATCTGAGACAATTCAACCTTTTTCCTATCTCATTCTCAACGAAAGCTTTCCATTTTTTGAAAGTATCAAATACATCAGATTTATTTCGAATATAATAAATCCAGGCTTTTCTGGTTGCATCATCAATAAAAGTAACATATTAACAAGTGCCACTGAGGGATGATACCAGAGCAGGTCCCCATACATCTGTATGCACAAGCTCTAATTTTTTGCTCTTCTTTTCTTTACCAACTTGTAGGAATTTGACTCTCTTCTGTTTTCCATAAACATAATTCTCACAAAATTCCAAATCAACATGCTTCAAATATGGCAAAAAATTTCTTGAGTGAAGAATTTGCATCCCCTTCTCACTCATGTGCCTGAGCCTATGATGCCACAATGTTGTATCTACTCCTGTAGAGGTTAAATATTTAACAGAAATAGAAATACCATTGCATAAATACAATGTACCAACGTTTTCTCCTTTTGCTATTACTATGGCTCCTGTAGTGACCTTCCAAGTTTTATATATAAAAGTAGTTACACAGCCTTCACATCCCAACTACCTTGTTGAAATCATATTTTTCTTCAGATCTAGAACATGCCTTACCTCCTTCAATAGCCATTGGTTTCCATTTTGTTGTTTTATGAAAACTTTACCCATTCTAATGGTTTTACAGAGTTTATCATCACCCAAACGAACCTATCCAAAATCTCCTTGAACATAATCATGAAAATGTTTCCTATTAGGTGTGGCATGGAATGAGGCCCTTGAATCTACCACCCAAGCATCAATAATATTTTCTAATGAAATAATTAAAGCATCTTGCAACACATCACCCGTCACATTCGTTTCATGATTGTTTCATGTTGCACGTCTCCTTCTTTTCTCTTCCGAGACTTACAGTGTTTCTTCAAGTGTCCTTTCTTCCCGCATTTCCAACACATTATCCCTGATCTAGACTTGGATCTGCCTTTCCTTGACTTACTGTGATATCCTGGGCTCTTTCCTCTTTACGTTTTTCTTCCCCTAGAGTCTATAGTCAAAGCATTACCTGATGTCTCACCGAAGCTTTTCCGTCGCATTTCCTCACTAAGGATTGCACTGACAACATCATCAAAATTTAAAGTACTAGGTCTAGAGATAGAGTTACTAATGGCAATAACTAAACCATTCCAACTTTCTGGAAATGAGCACAGAAATAACAGAGCCCTAACTTCATCATTAAAATTTACCCCTACAGAACTTACCTGACTGGTAGCTGTATTAAATTCATTTGAATGATCAGCAACAGATTCACCTTCTGACATCTTCATATTAAATAAATGCTTCATAAGAAATACCTTATTTGAGGCCAACAATTTTTCATATAGTTTGGCCAATGCTAACATTAAACCCTTTGTTGTCTTTTCCTTTGAAATATTAAAGGTTATTGACGTTGTTAGGCACAACCGTATTGTTCCAAGTGCCTTTCTGTCGAGAATATCCCATTCCATGTCTGACATACTGGTCAGCTTCTTTGTATTTCCACTCAGTGGTAGGTACAGATCTTTTTGATACAAATAATAATCCATCTGCGTCTTCCACAGCCGGTAGTTTTGGTCGTTAAATTTCTCGACCCTAAACCTACCATATTCCTCCATTGCTCCTACTCGAACCAGGAACCCTTCTCTCCTGCGAGTTTATAACCCAAATAGACCTTCGACTCTAATTCCAGTTGTTATAAAATTATATATTACAAAGAAATGGAACACATAATCATTGCATAAAAAAAACATAGAAAACGCATAAAACAAGAGAGACACAAATATACATGGTTCACCCAATTTGGGCTACGTCCACGGAGAAACAACCAGTTCTTCCTTTTATATTATCCAGCAAAATGAATAGATACAAACTACAATAGATCCGTTGTAATTCCCTCTTCGCTCTCACACAATCTCCTCTCTCTTTCTCGCTCAGAATACACATATATATAGCCGTAATACAATTCCTTCATATATAGCAAGAGGTTGTCTTCTAGGGAAACAAATCCTAAATTAAACATAACTGCTACTGTCATATCATCTGCCTAATGAGCGACTTAGATCGAATACAAAATTACAATATTTTACAAGGCAATTTTACATTTATTTTAGCTTTGGGGGCGCTACCCTGAACCCCCACCAGGGGGGGCTCATAAAAATCGTCATTGCCCCCCCTGTCAGCGATCAAACAGGTGGTGTTTTTGCCCCATTACAAATTGGGGTGCAATGCGGTGATACCTCTGAATAAAGAAGATAATCAGGCTCCAAACCCAACAATAACAATGCAACAAACCCCTGTGTGTTTATCCAAGGGGTAAAAATGACCACCACTAACAAATTTAATAACTTCATAGGAATTAGGGACTCAATGTTCATTATCAGATCCATGCTCCATAACTTTGTTCCTCATGACTACCTCTTCGAATCAATCCTAGACCAAATTCATTGTGAGACTCAATTCTTGCACCTTAAAACCTATTACCATGTCCTTAGACACAAAACAAGGAAGTGGACAACCTAGCCAACCTAGCAACCACCAAAGAAAATTTGGGCTCTTTTAATCAATCACAAACTCTATGAACAACCCATTCCTTAAGTATTTCACCCATCGCATGGTATTGATTTTACACATGGCAATTAAATTTGAAATTTATTGCACATAATATGGAAGGTAATTAATACCTCTCCCTCACCTTCTCATGATTTTTATTCTCGACACTCTTGTTAATTATCTTCACAACACAATTTTCTAATATGCATTTGGGATTTTATTCATGGTAGGTGGATTTTCTCCTACATTCTCCCTTTCCTACTCCTACAACCTCACTTCCTCTCGGTCTAATTTTGCTCTATGTTCTCTCTAAACTTCAACATGCTTTAGCCTCCCAAACCCCCTTGTCTTGCTTGAGTGTGTGTGGGGGTTTCCACTCGACAAAACCTTCCCCTACCCCAACTCTTCCTATATCCCCTTTGAATTCTCTATCCCCAACTTCTCTCTATTTTGTTTTGGTGCTAATTAGTCACTCCCTCATTTTGTTTTCCTTCTAGGATTCCTTCCCTTTAATTCTTTGTGAGAGGTGCATCTATTTTTAGACGGTGTTTTTCCTCAATTCTGTTTTTTGGGGGTACATGCAAGTCATCCTTCTCTCTCAGAACCCCAAACAACCCAAGAATCACAAATTGGTCTACCTCAACTTGTCTTTGGCTTGCCACCTCTTACACTATGGAGAAAGCTACATTAGGACATAATTCAACTACCTCATGTTAGCAAAGAGTGTCAACTCATAAAAACTTATGGATTACTCTTAGCTGAGGAGTGAAAGATAGGCCATAAAAATTCATGAGGAAAAACTAGATAGTTTGGGTTCTCAATTGGATGTTCTCATTGAAAACTTTGATCTTCTATTTTCCAATATCTCCTAGGAGCAATAAGAGATAATAACAAATGAAGTTATCTTGAGCTCTCTCTTTTTTCTTGCTCGATGGGTCTTAGCTCTATAGAAGGATGTGCGTGATATTTAGAACTATCCAACTTGCAAGCAAGATCAGTCTCCCTCCACTTTAGTGATTTGGAACCTACTACTCATTGTAATCACTCCCTAGAAGGACAATCCTCCCATCACAATTATGGTATCTTAGAACAACAACCATCTTGATATTGATATGATCAAAGCACTAATCCATTGGGTTATAGGAATTCTAATGAGTGACCACTTTCCCTCAATCTCTTTAATGTTTTGTAAAGTATTCATTTTCTTATAAGTATTCTATAAAATATATACTTAAAGAACTTTTAGGATCTCATTATATTAGAATCTATTCTTCCAAGACCCCCAGAGTTTTATTAAAACAAGTTATTTTTGTCTTTCAAAATGCATGGAATGTCTCATTGATGTACTTTTGCAATATTCTCTTCTACAACTTTCCCATTTAATATAAATTTCCCCAATTTTAATAAAAAAAAATTAACATGAACAAGACTTTTCAATAATAATAAAAATATATGTTGCGAATGCAACAAATACATCAAAAGAAGGGAAAATTCGTTGATTTTCAGTTCTATCTACCCTTGGAATGCCAATTATGCCAAAAAGAATTAGTTCCTTTACATCCAAACTATTATTCCTCTCTCTCTCTCTCTCTCTCTCTCTCTCTCTCTCTCTCTCTCTCTCTCTATATATATATATATATATATATATATATATATATGAAAACACATGTAAAATTTGGCAACATTTGCAAACTAACATATTGAATATTTATCAGGGAATTATCCTACCTATATTAGGGGTTTGATCTTGATATGGAACAAATTATCAAACGAGTTACACCATGTATTCATATTTGGATATGGATACTAATAGCCAAGTAGAAATAATCTTATGTATATTTTCATAATTATTCATATTGTAAGATGAAATTTTAGAAAAGAAATGTGTTTGCAAACACATTCCTTTCCCAAAATTCATCTTTCATTATTAAGTATTTGTCATAGGAATGTCATCACCCAATCTCGGTCCCCCTTCTAGGGGGTCACTATTACATTAATGATCAGGTAAGTTTTGTGCTATTATGTTTATGTCATTACTAGAGAAAGAGGGATCCAAAGTTTTCATGTTCATTAGAGAATTTTTTGAGGTCAATAATAGGCCTCAAAACAAAAATGTACAACTAAAATCAACTCTATTAAAACTAATGGAATTCAAGATGATGATTTCAACCATGGAGGATGATTCACCATTTTTGGAGTAAAAAGGAAAAAAGATTAAAAAAATAAGAAGCTACTTTTCAACTCGTATTTTCAACTTATATCCCTATAGTTTTACTCAAATTTTGAGCAGGAGCACTCATTGGATGTATAGTTTAATTCTTCACCCAAGGAGTACCCATGTTGCATACTTTCGATGGACCCAACTACACGAAAAATGAGAAATACATGAAAAACATGATTGCAATCAAGAATTTCCATGTATTTGTCATTTTTCATGTACCAGAGTCCATTGAAAGTATGCAACATGGGTACTCTTTTGGATTATGAATTGAATTCCGCATACAATGAGTGGTAGTGCTCAAAATTTGAGTAAAACCCTAGAGTGATAAGTTTAAAATATGAGTTGAAAAAATAGTTTTATTTTTTTATTTTTTTCCCTCTGAAATGTTATGATGTAATCTAATCTTATTTTATTATTTCCACTATTATTTTATAATATTCCTTAGGATGCCCATTATAGACCTCAAAATTTCTCTAATGGATAGTATACTAAACACCCTCAATTTGTTGTAGAAGACTAGATATCATGTCCACCTTCATGGACATCATGGTTTTATGTTCAAGTAATGGCTCCAAAATAGTGACCAAACTAGATACCATTTGATTATGCCTCAGTTGCAGAGAGATAATTTCATCTTGAAGCTAATTATTATCTCCATTAATCGTTTGAAATCCACATTGGGGGGTCATGACATTCCTTTTTCGATATACACACACTAAACTTAAGTAGATTACTATTCTCCACCCATAGGAATGGCCCAATAGAGATTTGAGAGTTTTTATGATTTAATTTATACTGCTAAATATTCCAACTATCAAATAAAGTGCTTCTGACTGGTCAAACCATACTAATTAACATGAACATCTATTACACAATGAACTCCTTTAATTGTAGAGGTGTTCGAGGAACTAAATTCCTCAATATACTTACACTGAAACCTATAATTTTTCGTAATTTTTGTAACACACCCCCTACTAACCCTCAATCCTCACCAAGGTTAGGAGGAGGCAATTACTATGCTGACCTAACTCCCATAATCACTTCTTGGAAGTGGGGTCTAAATTTTTGGCCTTCCCCAACTTATTTAAAACTTAGTATGGATAATGCCATTATGTCCATCTTGTCGAGACCTTCCAACAATATAAATTTTTCCCTAATATGACATCCATATCAAAAGATATGGCCACCCAAATATTAGCCATTCAATTAGTGTCACCTCACCAACTTTCCACGTGGCACCGCGTCATCCCCATGTGGAAATCCTAGTTATACCTACCATATGATAGTGTTATCAAGGGTTTCAACCTGTTCATACTAGTAGCGTAATACCCACTAGAAAACGGGCCTGACCTAACTCACAGGGCATACGCGTTATGTGAAAAGTATTATGGATGTGGGCCCCTTGAAGCCCACGCCATTTATTCAGGGAAAACTTTTCCTAGATTACATGTATCTTTGGTAGTCCCTTATCCCCTATGTCCTTGCATTACTCACAACAGCGGTGCACACTTTGGTCCATTCATGCCATGGCATCTCAGAGATTAAACCTCATGATTTACTAGCATAAATCCTTGCTGTTTCTTCCAAGGACAAAATGCCAAGGTGACATCATCCTCCGCGTGGCTCCACTCAACATGCCACGTGCTACTTGGATCCACACCACATAGGCCCCTAATACCCTCAAAACTGGTTGATACTTGTCCCATTCTCTAGAATCCACATGGGCCCAAGACCACATCACCTGTCACACTAGGCGTGAATCCTGCCTAGTCCTCTAAGGCTCAATAAGATCAATCTTCCACATTGAAATGGCCTTTCATGCCTTCATCATCGATTGACCCATCTGACTGAGTCATCTCAAAAATAAAATATTGGAGGTTACTCTTGGGGATCCCTTCGAAATCTCCAAGGTACCAACCTTTGGGGTTATCCAACAGCCATGAGCTCTTGCTCATCGATGGCCTAATTTTCTCTTGCCAAAGCATTTAGTCAATGTGCCTGATCACATGACTTATGGGGCTCTAACCTACTAAACTTCCCTAGGTCTTGAATTCCAATCTACAACACTTATAATATGGATGGTTTGGGAACCGTTCCCACCTCAGTCATGATGGTTTTATGCACACGGGCTTGTTGGGACTTAGCGCTCGACACTTAGAGCATTAAGGCTTTTACCTACTTTATTATTGTGCATGATAGCTTAAATCAAGTGGTTTTCAAGGGACCCTTTCCTTAGCACCTGTTATATATGTGTGCATGTATAAATAATAATCCCCCTGAGTTTGTAATTTGTAAACCAAGACCCACTGGTCTCATCATTTCATGTGGTTGACTAATTAGACTAATTAATTAACATAGATCATCTACCTCTTCACAAACTAGTCTTATAGACCAATCCACAAACTCAGGATATTTTACAGGAATACAACATCTCTGAAAGACATTCCAAAGCATCTCTAATTCCACATTCCTTATTATGAGCATGTGTCAGTCCTTAATACAATAACCATATACACTAACACGTCAGTTTAAGCTCTTGTTCATTAACAAAGATTTCTATCTCTTCATGATCTAGCAGTCTTAAGCTAATCCAAGGTCAAAGTATCCAAAATAAACGATCGTTTCATAAGATATTTACACAAAAAAATTGCATTCCTCATTCATGCAATACACAACACTCCTCAATATTAATACATCATTGATTAAGTACAATAACCAGAAATATGATAGTGCAGACATAGATACATAAGAGTATACGTATCTTATAAAATATCTGGCAACTGAGAGTGGGGCTCTAACCCTTCACCCAACCATAGACAAGATACAACCATTGTTACTTGTAGTTGTCACCCTGAGCCAGATTTCAATGCTTGAAGTGGAGTACTTTTGAGGGGGAATTTCAACCAATATAGAAAGCTAAAACAAGATGTCACAAGGCCACTCTACCTTCATCAACTAGTCACATGAGCTTCCACTTGGTCTCTTCTAATTATTTAGATGTAATCAACATCCATGCAAAAATATCATAGTACATGAGAGTTTCAACTAAATTTTAGGAGAAGAGAGTCCACATCAAGGGAAGGATAATTAGTGGATAAAGTATTAGTGGGAAAAGAGGTCACCTCTCCAAGTGGTTCATCAGTGAGTCAAGTACTAGAGCTTTAGCACCAAGGAAAATATCAGTGGTTCAACAACCCTCACCAACACCTAACTAACTCTTCCCATGCCAGTAGGTTCATCAATATAAAAGCTTCCAATCGGTTATTTAGCCTTACAAGCAAGTCACTACCCTCTACAATGATTTTTCCCAACAAACCTCTATAAAGGTTCTTCAGTTGGTTCACCTTCTCTAGAGCTCGATCCTTATGCTACTCTCGATGACACCTACGATACTTAGAGGAATTTTCATAGTTATCTCCTCTTCTTCTCTTCCACTATACATTCATGAGAGAGTTATCCTCCTGCTACATATGTGCATGTATGAGAGAGTTTCATAATGCCCCCATTGTGGACGTGAATTTGTGTCTCCCAAACAGATCGAGTATATGTCTTATACCAAGGTTCGACACAGCCCACCTCCTTAGACAATGTAGCCCATTCATGTTGTTCAATGCTTTGTCTTATTTGCTTGTTGTTGGAGCTAAAGGACATTTGGGCTTGTCCTTTTCTCTTTTAGTTATTGCATATTCAACCCATTTTAAACCACTTAGCCAACTAGGATTGATATTTAAAATAACCCATTCCTCAACCAATATCCTCCCTCAAGCAAGTAGAATATGTGTCCCTTTCACTCAACCCTTTAATTAATTACAATTTATTTGCAATGAAGGAATATAAACTAGGGGATGTCACAGTCCCCTCCCCATTGGGGGGACACCTTCCTTGGTGTTCTATAACCATATACATCAAAACTTGCTTTAAACCAAGCATTGTTGATTATATATCTTTATATACAGAGCTTGTTTTGGCTTTTAAAACACATATTATATGCATAGTGGTTTACCCAACCACTCAGTAGACATTAATTCATTAATTCTTTTATCTCCCATTGGGTTTTTTTTTTTCAGTCTTTAGTGCTTTGAATTTGCTCAATCCAACTTGGTTTTGTTCCTTTTCTCTAGAGTGTTGTCTGCCTCTAGAGTCTAGTATCTAGCACTATTATTCTTGCGCTTCTTATTCCTTCAGTGAACAACTCCTGACACATTGTTTCTAGGCACACCCCCATTGTGCTTTGTATTCCAACCATCCATGTTCATGACCCTTTAAAACTAATCTATTTTCCTAGCTTTACCTTCTATGCTTACCAGTCTCTCAGGAAATCTGGTCACCCCCTTCAATGTAGTCACTCACTTTCTAGGTTTAAGAATCCCCTTCTGTGCTTCCCAATCCCTTAGGCGGTCCATTCCTTGGCAAGGTTTCCTCGCATCATAAGGGTCTCAGAACCAAGTCATATTGCTCCCTCAACACTATCATATTAGTCATAGCATGCTTTATGAAACTCAGTTGGCACCATTGGGTGCTAATGTCCTACAATGGACCTATTCCTAAACCTCTTACCATCATATTATTGCATGCTTTAACCATTTTTATGATGTTGTTATTAATCTTGCAACCAACTCCAATCACCCAAACCATGAAATTCCACGCTTTCCTACATCATGGCACACAAATTTTCATTAGTCTCCTCATAAAGGAATTGTAATAAATTTAAATCATACCTCATTGGTAGCCTATCCATGAGGTGAACTTGGAATTTTACTTTGATTCCTATCACAATAAAACTAGGTTAAACCATAAACCAACTAACATAAATTAGAGCATTAAATTACATTCATAATTTGAAAATTGTGAAATTGAACGAAATATTGATACTTATCTAAGATCTTGAATTGATGAAAATTGCAAAATTGAATTAAATATTGATACTTATCTTGAATTGTTATTTTATTCTTTCTTTACACAGTCTGGATTTATTTTCCAACCTGATAAGCATCTAATGGCCTTTTCTCTTCCTATACACACATTGGATCGATTTCCAAACTGGAAAGCACACAGTGCCTTCTACTCTCTTCAACCTCATACACACATTGTATTGGTTTCCACCCCAACAAGTACCCAGTTCCTTCTCTTCTCTTCAACCTCATACACACATTGGATTCATTGCCAACTCGGAAAGCACCCAGTGTCTTCTCTTCTCTTTAAATTTAAATTTACTAAATGGTTCATGGGTCGCAAGACGAGCACTTAGTAATAGATAAAAATAAATAATCCCCATCGCTACCCTAGGAATATGGGAACTACCAATCCCAATAGTCTTATTTTGATAGGAGTATAGGTGTATTACACACCTTCACATGCCCAGGATACCCCCATTCGAGACTCCTAGTCAACGCCAACCCATATAGTGCCATATATGTCTATCCTAAACACAATACACAACACAAGGGCCCAGATAGTCTCGTAGTTGCCTGTCCAAAAACATTACATAAAACATGGACGTAGACATGGTGTACAACACAACACATACACATGTACAACACAATTTGCACACATGTACAACACAACGCATACACAATACACATGGCACAATACAACATGTACACAATAGTGTTGAAAAATAAAAATACCACACCCACATCAACGAGGAAACATTGCCTCTAGAGTATCTCCCACACTTAACCACGTGCATTTTTAATCGAAATACGAGCTCTGTGGTTTCTTCAATTATCCATGATTGTCCCAACATGCTACAGATCACACTACTTTCATTATGTTGATATATCCCTCAACATTCTTTGTTCATAATATAACATGAGCATGATATAAGAATCATATTCACATGATATTTAAAATAATAAAATAGTCAAGGCTAATTTTCCCAATTGATTCTTAAAACCAAGAACCTTTTTATGTCTTTCACGTCTATATTGAATAAATTGAAATAGTCATTCTTCCACAAGAATGACCCCTAAAAACCTTGTGAAATAAAATGACATTTTCATATATATACTCATCAGTGTGATCATGTATACAATACATAATTACATATGTAATTATAGTTAAGGTTAAGAGAACTTCCTTTGTTCCATTCCCATGTTTTCCATGTCACTATCCGTTACTTTCTATGGACCAACCCAGTCCACTTGGTTGTTAGACTATTGTCCACTTAGTCATGGACATAACACACATTGACATATGTCAGATAGAATCATAGTTTATATAACTCCTTGTATTTATGCAAATCATGCATTGGGTTTCAACAACATTTGTCTACGTCCAAAGGAATTATTCTATTCGAATTCTTTTCGTTACCTTTTTATCTTGTTGTTAGTACCAATGCCTCCAAATAATATTTTGTTCTAGTAATGTTTTCGCAGTTAAATTTCATTCATGGATAATTCCTCATTAGTGCCTACTATCACATTCAGAAGCAACCCTCCATGGTATTCTGGTGATGGCCTATTTCAACCCATTTTCCCAACACTAGCATGTTTTTATCCATGCAAATCATGCACTATCGCTTCCTGGCCTTCCTCATTTCCTTCAAGTGTAGGCCTATCTCATATCATATTATTTGTTGGGTTTCACTTGGCTTTCTTACCAAACCTCTGTGGATTTCCTTCTGCACCCAACATTTTTTCCTCAAGCCCCTAGGATGAAAGATGAAAAGAAAAAATTTAAAAAGGGAAGCAATGGAAACAATAAAAGTCGTGAACGGAATATCAAACTACAAACAAAAGTAGCATGGTTATGCATTCAATTCATCAATCAAAGCAATAAAAATAAATCATGAAGTCATCAATCAAAAGCATAATATCAATAATTTAAAAAATATCCCATAACAAATCAACTATGTGATTCCAACATTTAGTGTGTCCTTTATCACCATATACAAATGTATATGTCTATATACATATATAAAAATCAGTCCAAGGCATTTCCACGGTTTATGGCAACTTTGAAGTATCGTGTCCCTGAATAGTTCAAAAGGGATATTTTCAACACATATATGTATATATCAAGGAGCTTGAGGGAATTCCCCTCCTTATTCTTGGAAGCATGCATCACTAAATTGTGTCCCGATGCCTCATAGGGGTTATTTTCTTTCTTTTGCTTCCTGTGAGGATATTCCTTTCTCATATGCTTTTCTCTACAGTACCAATAGGAAAATATCATCTTCTCCTTTTCATCCTCACGAGGCCTCTTTATGAAAATATGTTTTTCCCTTTTTTAGAATTTAGTTTGAGATTTCAAATCCTACAATTGCTTGTGTAGTTCAAAGTTCCATTTGGCCAATTCTTGTTGTTTCCTTGCAAGATCCTCAATTTTTTCCTTACAAATCCTTAGCTCATGTTCTAATTCCCTGAGCTCAACCTCTGAATTCCTGAAGGTTCCTTTCCCTTGGAGAGATTTCCCTCTTTCTTGTTCTTGATGGTCTTGATTCATACCATGTTGCACCATTCTACGATACATGTTTCCTTTCGCTACCACTAAATCATGCTGCCACACACACTTGGGTGTTAGTGGATTATTTAAATTCAATAAAGATATAGCATTTGCCCCATTTCCAATATAGGCCAATAACACTACCCTACAAATGTATATATAGATATGTCATCACAGATTAAAAAAAAAAACAAAAAACAAAACAAAACAAAAAACAAACAAAAACAAAAGAAAAAAAAAGGTCTCTTTTCTAAGACCACCATTTCCAAATTGTTAAGAAAAATAAACCCTCTTTCTAAGGCCAACAATAGCCATGAAGTTCAACCTCTTTTTCAATGCGAACAATCATGGTATATGCAACCTCAAGGGGGTCAGTTAGGAGACCACGTGCATCTATCATATTTATAATCTTTCACATTTACAAAATGCACCATAGGACCTGTATGCAATCCTGATTTGGCACATAACCATTCATTACAATATTACACTAACATTCACCTTGCTCTCGAATATGACCAATATAAAAGCCATGGTCATAGTGTTATTCCAACACGTACAATAAGAAATTATCAACCACTTGACTCTCTAATAGAGTTACAAACGCTATGCCTTCATCTCATCGAGGTTTTTTGTCATATAACATACATACCCTCGTGTTTTCCCATCCATCCAACATAAACATGAATATATATACATACATATATACATAGATACATATGTGTGTGTGTGTGTGTGTGTGTGTGCGTGCGTGATCGATAGAAACAACTATGCCATGCAATACAAGGACTACCATTGCATTTTTTAACAAAATCAATTATATCAGAGGATATTTTCCACCACCATACAAATCACAATCAATTGTTATATATGGCATACAGTTGTTAATTTTCCAGTGTTTTATGCTAAAACAAGCATTTATTATAACTCTTCTTCAAATAATAACCAATTATCCAATATGATTTCAATATTCCAACAACAATAAGAAATTGTAGATAGAACAGTAACCAAATGCACAATAGAAGGAAACTAAGAACAATAGATACATGGTAGTTTGGTCAAAGACCAGGGGAAAACCCCATAAGGCGAAAACCCTTTCCAAATTCTTCTTCTATTAGATTATCATCAAATGTTTAGCAAGGAGATACATATTCCAAGTACATCAATAATGAGTCGAGGGTCAAAGCCTTTACTAGTCAAATCAAACAACCAAGATCCAATCAAATATGAGCAAGAAAGTTAAATATAGTCAAACTTCAAATCTGTAATTTCTAGTCAAAGTCAATAGTAGTCAACTCTACCCTAACCAATCAATAGTCAACGACCAAATCATCTCCCAAATAGTTCGGTCAACTTGTCAAAATGTGTGGCCTTCTTCCTTCTATCAAACCCAATCAAAGTATCCTCAAAACTATCAGTCAAAGGGTAGAGAAAGTACGCAGTCAAACCATGCTCAAATCTATAGCCAATGGAAGTAAACATGCCTACAAAAATTCAGTGAAAATAATAGTAAACTTGGCCCTCTAAAATAGGTCAAAATCTAAGTTAAATGAATTCAAATCTCCTAAAGTCAATGCAATTAAAACAACCCAAGAACATAGGTCAATGCTGGTCAATAGAAAGCACCCTCTCTCCTTCACATGTGTGAACTTGGACCCTGCAATTTCAAAATTTTACAAACCAATAAAATGAAGAGAGAAAATGTGATGTGATACCTCCAAATGATACCAAGTGATGTCTATTTATATGTGGTTGATGAGGTCGAATTTCCTTGCCCGGGTTGACTTGTACTTTTTGTGTAGATGTGGTTCCACATTAAAAATAATATTTTTCCTTGTGCAAATTAAATTCTTCCAAGGGCTAGAAGGGTCTCCTTAGGATGAGAAGGGCTTCCCAAAGGAGGGAATTTCTCCCTCAACTTCCAAATTTCAACACTTCCTCTTAGCTAGGGAGGAATTTACGATTGCATTTCAAATCTCCTATCATTATTGTTGTATGTCTTTGCTCATCTCTACTCATTTGTTGAACACTCTTGATCTAAATAAGAAGAATCATCATAGGGAAGATAAATCTTCCACCCTATATCTGATGACAATATGAGAGATACAACTTACCACAAAGGGTGAGGATCACACACACCTATTGTTCGTTGATCTTCCCACCTTGACCCTCAAGAGTCAAGTGGTAGAACACCTGCATCCCATCACTTGGGAGAGATATCACTTACCATAAATGGTAAGTATCACACACACCCAAGTATCCTCACCCATTAGCCAAATGGGTGGAAGTCCCTACAAGCCCAACTTGAGGGTAGGATGCATACTGGGATATACGTTTTTATCTACAAGAATTGATATGGAGAGATACAACTTGCCATGAATGACAAGGATCGCACACACCCTATAGTGCCAAGAGGAGAGATACAACTTACCACATGGGGTAAGGATCACACACACCTATTACCTAGAGTTCCCTCAACCATGGGAGCTATCTGACTCAATTTATCTCCCTGGGAGCTCAAACATCGGGGAAGAGCATAGCTCAGTGTTCTTGATCAACCTTAAACCTTTCCAGGGAGGGTCACATCCACCAGTCTAAGTTTCTCTCTAAAGACCAAGAACTTCCCTTTCGACAAATCCTTGGTAAGGATATCAACTATTTCCTAATCATTTGAAATGTGATAGAGTCTTACGACTCCTATCTACACCATATCCCAGATATAGTGATATCTTATCTCAATGTGTTTGGACTTGTCATAGAACACGATATTATCTGCTAGTTGGATCCCACTCTTAGTTTCATAATATATCACTGTAGTATCCAGAACCTGCTCAAACAGATATCCAAAGAGCTTCCTCAACCATGCTGTCTCACAGTTATCCATGCTAGCAGCAATATAATTAGCCTCAGTCCTGCTAAGGGAAACAAACTTCTATTTCTTGCTCATCCAAGATATCATGGAATACCCTAGGCTAAAGCAACACCTCGATGTGCTCAATATATTAACAACATTTCTAGCCTAGTCAGAATCAGTGTATCCATGTATTTTAACATCTTTAATAGTGTATTTCAATCAAATATTAATAGTCCCGTGTAAGTATCTCAACACATGTTTGACAGCAACCCAATGTGCATGTAGGGGCTCAGTAATGAATTGACTCAAAGTGTTGATAGTAAAAAATATGTTCAGTCTAGTGTTCACTAATAACATCAATGCCCCAATCAACTATTGGTACTAAGAGGGATTTGCCAAGTTAGGTCCAACAAATTCTCCACATAGCTTCTTGAAGTTCATCTCCATTGGTGTGTCCATGGACTTACATTCTACTGTTCCAAATCTCTCTAGTATCTTGAAAACATATTTTCCTTGAGAAAGGAAAATCTCACCAAGTCTCTACCACATCTCTAATCCCAGGAAGCAGTGCATCAAACCAAGGTCTTTCATCTAAAACTTAGAGGCCAAGTCCTTCTTATACTTAAGAATAAGAGGCAGAGCCTATCAAGAATAAATCATCAACATATAATACCAAAATTAGGGGCATAGCTTGGACTACTTTGAAGTAGATATTTAGATCAGCATTTCTCCTTTTAAAACCAAGTTTCATCAGGTATCTATCAATGTGGGTGTCCCAAGCCCTTGGGGCTTGCTTCAATCCATAAAGTGCTTTCTTCAGCCTATATACATGAGTCTTCCAGTCATGTTCCTCAAAACCCTGTGGTTTCTCAACATATACTTATTCCTTGTAAAAATGGAATCTTCACATCCATTTGGTGAAGATTCCATCCCTGACTAGCAACTATAGCACTGATGGAACACATAGTAGTGTACCGGGAAATTCGTACAAAAAAGTCATCATAGTCCTCTCTCTCTTTTTTGGTGAAACCTCTAGCCACAAATCTTGATTTATATTTCTCAATACTTCCATCTTCACCATGCTTAATCTTGTACAACCATTTTGAAGATGCAACATATTTCCCTTTAGGTCTCAGAACCACTTCCCACACATAATTTTTCCTAATGGATTCATATTCCTCTGCCATATTGTCCTTCCATAAGTGTTATTTCACTGCTTATTCAAAAGTATGTGATTAAATTTGTATAATGTTTCTCATAACCACAACATATCCCTGATATTGACATGGCTTCTTGCTTTCCCTGAAGGTTCCTCTAGTAGTGGTTTGTCTCTTCGCATCCTATAAGGTGTCACGAATCCAAGGTGGTCTCTTCCTGGTGGGAGGATCACATACAGGGGTATCCAAGGGGTCCATGGGTTCCAAGGGATCATCATAAATATTAGACTTTGGTCCAGGCATAGAAGTGCCTTCTTTTATATCCATGTCATCATCCTTTTTCTCAAAATTGGTAGGGGGAGGAGAGTCCCTTTCTTTCCCATGGGAAACATATTCATCAAACGCCACATCCCTACTAAAATATATGTTCCTTTGACCAAGAACATATATTCCATAAGCTTTAGAATTTTCATAGTAACCAACAAATGTACCTTTCTTTCCAGAAGCTTCCAAGTTGTTCCTCTTATCCTTCAGCACATGATAGTAGACAGGGCAACCAAAAATCCTCAAAAGGCCAACATTAGGCTTTACACCTATGAAAACTTCTTCAAGTATCTTGTCACCCAAGACTTGACAAGGAGTCCTATTTTGAACATAAACAACAATATTTTCATCCTCTCCCCATAGAAACTTGGACAACTTTTGATCGTGCAACATAGCTCGGGAAAATTCCATGATGATCCTATTCTTCCTTTCAATCACTCCATTTTGCTCAGGCCCAGTTATAAAGTATGATGGTCCTATTCTTCCTTTCAACCACTCCGTTTTGCTTGGGACCAATTATAAGGTATGTTCGTCACCTTCTTGATTCTTGGTTTCTTGAAAAAGTCAATGAATTCATTTGAAGTGAATTCTCCTCCATTGTCAGACCTGAAGACTTTGATTCTCTTTCTTGTTTGATTTTCTATCAGTGCCTTGAAGTCCTTGAACATATCGAATTCTTGATCCTTGTGCTTCAAGAAGAATATCCATGTCTTGCGAGAGAAATCATCCACAAAGATTGTGTAGTATAGGTAGCTACCAAGAGATGTCACTGGAAATGGGTCCACATAGATCGGAATGGATTAGTTGTAGAATTTCATTGGACCTTCTCCTACTTGAAGGTAATGGTCCCTTTTTATTCTTTCCACTTGCACATCTTGAACAAATGCCATCATGATTTTCTTGAACCTTAAACATTCTAGAGACCATCTTCCTCACTTTAGGAAAGGCATCATAATGAAGGTGAGTGAATATTTGGTGCCACAACTCACATTGATGATTACTATCATGGACCAATGCTCATATCGATCTTCCATTAAATTTATAAAGGCCTTCAATCCATGATCCTAAAGTGAAGGCATCCCTCAAGCGAGATTCCATTGGCCAAGTAAGGACCTTCCCTCTTATGAAGGAAAATCTCATACCTTTTTCCTCTAAGGCAGATATGGACACAAAGTTCCTTTTCAATCCCAACACATAAATAACATCATATAGATGTATGATTTCACCATAATCCAAAAGAAGTTGAATAGAACCAAACCCCTTCACAAGATAACTAGAATTGTCCCGAGGAATGATCTTCAAATTTGTCTCCCTCCCGACCAAGTTTGAGAGGACTTCATGATAACTAGTGAAGTTCTCAGAGGCTCCACTATCTACCAACCAACTATCAAATGAATCCAAAGGAGAGGAACTAGAAAGAGTAAAAATAAGAAAATATTTAAATTAAGTAGCAGTTGCATTATTTCCATACCTTTAATTCCTTGATCTCTTGGGAGGACGATGGGCTTCTTCTCGATCAATAGGAGCTCCTCTTCTTCTTCTATCATTAGACCTATAGTTTTTGTAGCCATGATTGTTGTTGTAGGACCTTGAATCATTTATCTTTTCTGGACAATCCCAATCAAGGTTACTAAGCTTGTGGAAATTGTAGCATTCAATTTGTGACACATCCCTTTTAATTCTTCTATTAGAATCATTGGATGTGGGGGAGAACTTTCTTGAATTAGATGGACCTCCTCTTTTTGTCCTCTTCATGGCTTGAGAAGAAAAAGCAGTGGGCTCCCCTTCTTCATGATTTTGAATTCTCCCTCTAGATATCATATTGGTCTCTTCTTGAGTGCACTTGCCAATGAGCTAATCAAATCACAAGAAAACATCCAAGTGCAATTAGTATCAGCTCTCTATCATAAGTAACTTCTCCAACATGAAACAATTGATCCTTAAGTTGGGATATCCTCATGAAATATGAGTGCGCAATCTCCCCCTTGTTCATCTTCATGTCCTTGAGTTGATTCTTTAAGATTATATGATTCAAGTTGTTGACTTCGTACATTCCAACCACCTTATCATACATTTCCTTGGACTTCTTTAACTTTGAAATATAAATAATCAAATGGTCTCTCAACGAATCAATAATAATTTTCTTGGCTTTGATATAACATTTCTTATACTTGGATTTGATAGCAGCAGAAGCATTCTCAAGAGGCTCAGGTACCTTGCCTTCAACACATTGCAATATATCATTCTCATCCAAAATCACATCCAACCTAGTTCTCCAAACAATATAGTTATATGAGTCATTGAGCTTCTCTTAAATCTTGAAGTATGAGGTAGACAAATTTACCAAATCAAATAAGCTTCTTCAAATTATATTCCTTCAAAGGTGATCGATATTGTCTCTTTGGGCTTGTATTCACCTCAACTCTGATACCATGTTAATTTTCTAGTGGTCTATGTTGAAACAATCACTTATTAGAATTTCTCTTCATATAAAAATCAATTATCCAATATCATTTCAATATTCCAGTAATAATAAGAAATTGTATATAGAACAATAAACCAAATGCACAATAGAAGACAAACAAGAACAATAGAGACACAATAGTTTGGTCAAAGACTAGGGGAAAACCCCATAAGGGGGGGAAACCTTTCCAAATTGTTCTTTTATTAGATTGCATCAAATGTTCAATAGAGAGATACATATTCCACGTACATAAACAATGAGTCAAGTGTCAAAGACTAGTAAAATCAACCAACCAAGATCCAGTCAAATATGAGCAAGAAAGTCAAATATAGTCAAAATCCAAATCTACAATTTAGGGTCAAAGTCAATAGCAATCAAATCTTCCCTAACCATTCAATAGTCAAGGGTCAAAGCAGCTCCCAAATTGTTCGATCAACTTTTCAAAATGTGTGGCCTTCTTCCTTCAATCAAACCCAGTCAAAGTAGCCTTAAAACTCTCAATCAAAGGAGAGAGAAAGTTTGTGGTCAAATCCTACTCAAATCTATGGTCAAAGGAAGCAAAAATTCCAGTCAACTTATCCCTCCAAAACAAATAAAAATCCAAGTCAAATGAAGTCAAATCTCCTCAATTCAATTCAAGTCAAACAAACCAAGAATAGAGGTCAACATTGGTTAATAGAAAGCACCCTCTCTCCTTCACATGTGTGAACTCGAACCCTACAATTACATAATTCTATGAACCAATGAAATGAAGAGATAAGTTGTGATGTGATGCCTCCAAATGATACCAAGCGTGTCTATTTATATGTGGTTGATGAGGTTGAATTTCCTTGCCCATGCCAACTTGTACTTTTTGTGTAGATGTGGTTTCACATTAAAAATAATACTTTTCCTTGTGCAATTTAAATTATACCAAGGGCTAGAAGGGTCTCCATAGGATGAGGAGGGCTTCCCAAAGGAGGGAATTTCTCCCTAGGATACCAAATTTCAATGACATCCTTGTCCACATTCAATTGTGATACTTAGAGCTAGAGCTTCACCCTAGCTCCAAAGATCCAAGCATTGGATCTACTACTCTATTAATTTTGTAACATATACCAATTTATCCCAAAAAGTCTAGGGTTGAAACCATCGTCTACATTTATTCTCCAAAAGAGCCCATCCAGTTCAACTGTTGAACCTAGAACCTCTGATACCAATATGTAGCACACACCCCTACTAATTCTCATCCCTAACAAAGGTTAGGAGAGGTAGCTACTATGCTAACTCAACTCCCATTGTCACATCATAGAAGTGGGGTCTGAATTTTTCGACCTTTCCCAACTTCTTTAAAAAATAATATGGATTTCGCCATTGCATCTGTCTCATTAAGATATTTTTAACAATATAAATTTTCCTCGATCAGGCATCCAGATCAAAAGATATGTCTGCCCAAATATTAGCCATTTAATTAGTGCCACCACACCAACCTTCCATGTGGCATTGCTTGGTCCCCATGTGGCAATCCTAGTTGGCCCTACCACGTGGAAGTACTATCATGGTAGTTGAATCGTTCATACTGGTCACGTAATACCCACTATACCATGGGCCTAACCCAACTCACACGACATATGGACTATATGAAAATTATTATGGATGTGAGCCCCTTGAAGACCACGTCACCCTGGAAATAACCTTCTTAGAAGTAATTCATGCTACTTTTCACCATTTATTTCAGGGATGACCCTTTCAAGATTACATGGATGTTTGGCAATCCCTTCTCTTGTGCGTCCTTGCATTACTTGTAATAGCGTCATGAAACAAGACTACTCTTACCATGACATCTCAGATATTAAATATCAGGATTTACTAGCACAACCCCTTGCTATTTCTTCTGAGGGAAAAATGATGAGGTGATGCCACCCATTGTGTGGCTCCACCCAACACACACTACATTCTACCTAGATCCAAGCCACATAGGCCTCCAATACCATCAAAATTGGCTAACGTGTGTCCCGTTCTCCAGATGCCACATGGCCCCAAGGCCATGTCATCTGCCATGTTAGGCATGGGTTTCGTTTAGTCCTCTGAGGCTGATAAGGTCAATCTTCCATGTTGAAATCGCCTTTCATGGCTTCATTATCGACCGAACACATCCAAATGATTCATATCAGAATTAAAATTTCAAAGGTTACTCTTGGGACTATGCTTCGAAATATCTGAGGTACCAACCTTTATGGTTATCCAATGGCCATGAGCTCTCACCCATTAACAACCTAAGTTTCTCTTGCCAAATCATTTGGTCAATGCACCCAATCACATGGCTTATGGGGAGCTAGCCTACTAACTTCATCAAGCCCTAAAATCTAACCCGTGACACTTATAATATAGATGTTTTGGGAACCATTCCCACCTATAGGCTCAGTCACAATGATTTTATTTGCATGGTTGTAATGGCCCTCGTGAAAATTCCATGTAATAAAAGTTAATAAAAGAAAAATAATAACCACGGTTATCGGACACTTATTCCAAGTTGAATGGTGGGAAAAAAATTCTAGTGGATGTTCATTTTGGTTATTATGGCTAAGGAAAATGGAAAAGGCAATGGTGAAGGCCTTAGAAAGGCAATGGTGAAGGCCTTAGAAAGGCATGAGGCATTAATTGGCATTTTATTTATGAAAATAAGGGAAATTAGGAGAAAAGGAAGGTGAAAGGGCATAGGTTGCATGTGAGGAGGAAAATGAAGGAAAATAATTGAAAATTGAAGAAAATAGAGGCCTCATTAATAAAAAGGCTTATGAGGATAAGTTGGTACCTTTTTCCAGTACAACCTTTTATTAGTTTAGTTTTGGAGCTATCTCTCTATTCTCTCCCTCTCACACTCTTGGACACTTAGAGTTTTATTGGAGAACTTCAGCATTGGATCAAGGAAAGCAAAGAAAGAAAGAGGAAGAAAAGATAAAGCAAGGAAGGAAGAGCAGGATCAAGCAGCTACAGTGGGATTATTTGTAGGTATTGATTTGCATGTGTGATTTCCTTGCTAGTTTTGGCATGCATGGTTATGCATGTGTGTTGTTGGTTCTCTTGTTGTCATGGGCATGGGTTTTTCCAAGTGTGATAGTATTCTTCATCCTTGCATTTTCATTTCTGGATAGCCATGGCATGTTGGGTTCTCATGTTTTTTGTTCAGTTGGATTGTTGGATGGATTCAAAACTGAGTGAGGTGGATCTATGAAAGAAAGAACACATGGCCTAGCGACCCCTGAACCAGATTGTGGGTTGTGGTAAAGCTGGATTTTTTTTTTCTACCTCGATGGGCCTAGGAATCCTTGACCAGTGAATGGCGAGATATATGGTAAAGCCTAGAGGTGGGTGCTCTCCATCAAGCCTAGGAATCCTGGGATGGGTATACGGTAAATATTGGAGAGTGGAGTCTCGATTGGGCCTAGGAATCTCGGGATGGGATATGTGGTAAAGCCTAGATACTGTGTCTCGATTATGGCCTATCCCTGAATCAGATTGTGGATTGCAGTAAAGCCTAGAGACTAGGTGACATGAAAATTCCTCATGGTGTAGGTGGAGAAACTGCAATTAAATCCATGCTTGTTCTGGCCTCGTGATCCAGTGAGGATTGTGGTAAATCATAGTTCTATTGATGAGGGTGAGGTGGTGTAGCCTCAGGAAGCCCTGGTTTAGTTTTGGTTATGAGTCCCACATTAATGCTTGGAATATGGCATGGGGGTGATTTGTTGAAAGAAATATTTGGTTCAACAAATCTGTGGTTGGGTGGTTCGTGGAAGTCCCATATCCAGTTGACTTTTTCATCCATTAATAAGAGTTGTTCTCCATGGTATTTTATGAGCAAATGTACCGGTTCATATGTGGCATTTATGGCTGATGTATCCCTATTATTTTTGTTGTTTATATGCTGGTTATGAGTATGTTTTATGACACTAATGATGTATGGATTTCATCATGTTTTGATTTGTAAATTAATGAACAATGAATATATGACTTAATAGATTATAATGCATATAATGTGATAAGGCATCAATGCTTCTTAGCAATTCTTAGATAAGTATGAGACCCTTATGCTCAGATATGCTATTATGACCTGTAGATAACATATTTGTGACATGTTTGACGAAATCCCTGTCATGGTTAAGAGGGGTCTAGTTAAGTATTTGTTCAAGTAGTTACATTTGTATCATTGTCTTGATGTTACTTTTCATTGCTTAAGGTTTCATCGAGTTTTGGAGAGTGGCATGAGTCTTGGCCCTGAAAAAGTGGCATAGAATCTGGGGTCGCAGGCTCAGAACTAGCTGAAAAATACCCCAGGCGCTTGCATTCCCATGTTGTGAGAGTGACTAGAGGACCATAGTCACATGCATGCCCATTTCATGGGAGCGACTGAGGCTCTAGGGAAGTGAAGTGTCAATCTATCTCAGGGGTTGATCACTTGGAAGGGTTGGTTGGCTTCTGCAAGTTCTGTGATAGGTACAGAAGGTTAGATTGGTTGTGTTGTGTTGGTTCCACTTCCTAAACTGTACATGGGGATTTAAATCATATTGTAGTAGCCTCTTGGAACATGTTTACCCTAGAGGATTGGTAAATTGGGTAAATGTGAGAGGAGGGTGTTACAGAGTGGTATTAGAGCATTGTTCACCCTTGGACTAAATGCGCAGTGCGTTGGTCATGGTTGTGTTTGTGTCACCATGTGAAGTTAATGGTGTGTTGTTGGATGTGTTTATCATGAGTATAGGTCATTTATGCATTGGTTATGCATGAAAGTGTTTGTATGTATCGTGTGTGCATGCATGTTGTATGTATGTTGATTATGCATACTTGACATGGTTGTAGTTGTAATGCATGAGGTTATGATGTGTGGTTGATAGGGTCATGCATTAATGGCTAGACTATGGTTAGAGTGATAGATATATGTGTGTGTGTGTGTGTGTGTGTGTGTGTGTGTGTGTGTGTGTGTTATGATTATGTTTATACATGTATTGTGCTAATCTAGTTGATATTACAGATGAGATATCCTCCCCGAGCTACACTAAGGTATGTTGATTATGTTTATATTTGGTTTAGGTGACATGGTATGTTTCACAGGAAAGAAATCAAGATGACTAGCAAGATGGTAGACTGTAGTTCATGAGACTCTCCCTATGGATCAAATGAGCAGCATGGTGTTGGACACTCTTCTGACTTAGTAGACACATTGAGAATATTGAAGGAATGATTAAGAAGTTGCAAGTTAGATAATGATAGAATCATGCAGGCACAAGAGAAAAAAGTATAAGTCAATGCAGTAATCCTTCAAAGTTTGTCATAATTGTAGATACAAGGACCACTTTGTATTAGCCATGGACAGGAGGACAAAACTAATGGGGCATATGGTAGTAGATCTCATGGTGGGCACAGGTCGGATAGGGATGACAAGATTAGATATGGAAGGTTCTTGGATACTCTGGATTGCATAGATGATGGACATAGGTACTATTCTAGTTCTGGTTCCGACATACACTATGAACGTCATTGTTATCATCCTTACAATAGGAGTGACAGTGGATATTTTCCAGATGAGTTTAAGAAAGCTAAGCCACCTACTTTTGATGGATATTTGAAGAATCCCTACGATGCAGAGGCTTGGTTACTTGGGATGAAGAAATTATTTGAGTTGCATGAGTACACAGAGAATATGAAGGCCAAAATAGCTATCGTCAACCTCAAAGGGAAAGAAAAATTCTAGTGGGAAGATGTAAAATGGGTCAGTGACATCAGGATAGAAGAGTTGAGTTGGCATAAATTCAAGACTTTTTAGGCATAAGTACTTGTCAGAAAGGTACCACGACAGTAAGGCCAAAGAATTCTACTAGCTAATGATGGGATCGATGACATATGAGGAGTATAAAACTAAGTTCCTCGAGCTATTGAGTTATGTAACATATCTAAAGGAAGGCTAAATTTAAGATATTTTTTAGTGGATTACCACTAGATTTTAGAGATTGGATTGAGTATGATGAGCCTCGGTCGCTTGAGGAAGTTATTGGGAAATTGAAGCATTGCTATGAGCAGTCAAATCATAAGAATGAATCTCAGCAAGGATGGAAAGGGAAAGATAAAGGTAAAGGTAAAATGCAGTCGAAAAGAATAAGGCCTCAGAATGCAGAAGAGAAAGAAAACGTTGCACCATACAAGAAGTTCAATGTAGCTATACAGGGACATGTGGCATAGCAGTAGAATAGAGGTGATGGTACATGTTGATTGGAGTGTTGGACATGTGGTAAGGAACATCTTAAGAGATATTGTCTGCAAAATCATGGTGATGGGCCTTAGATCTATAGTGTACAAGAGGTGCAGATTTTTGGGGATGTTGGGCAAAGCATTCCTCATATCTATGCAGCGTTGGATAAAAATTAGGTATAACACCACAAAACTATTACCGATATGGATGGTAAGCTTTGTGATTAATTTGTTTCCATTTTGGTTGACCCTGGATCTAATTATAGTTATGTTAGTCCCGAACTGGTGGATAAGTGTGGTTTGACTAAAGAAGCGCATGCAAAATCCTGGTTAGTGCAGTTGGCTACTGGTACAAACAAGAGAGTATATCATTGGGTAAGAGCTTGTGCATATGAGTTGAATGGTATGCCTACATCAACACATTTGAATGTATTGTCGTTGGGGTCATATAGTATGCTATTGGGTATGGAATATCTATATCTTCATAGGACCAAATTCAATTGTTATGCCAAATCCATTGAGTGCTTGGATGATAATGGCGAACATATAATCTTACAGGGTAAGAAGAAGGCAACATCAGTTAGAATGGTTACAACTTTCTAGGTGAAGTGCAATCATATAAAAGGGTGTATGTTATTTGCAGTGCATATTTCTAGTGACAAAGGTAAGGATATTGAGGATGCAAAGGTATTGAGTAGGCACTCAATATTGCAGAAGTTTCAAGATGTGTTTCCCGCATAGATTTCAGAGTTTTTGCCTCACAGGGAAGTAGACTTTTCCATAGAGTTGGTACTAGGGGCAGCACTAGCATCAAAGGCACCGTATAGGATGAGCACTCTACAGTTGGTGGAGTTAAAGTTGCAGTTGAAGGAAATGATTGACAAGAGATACATTAGGCCAAGTGTATCACCTTGGGGTGCACCAGTATTGTTTGTGAAGAAGAAGGACAAGTCTCTCAGGCTATGTATTGATTACAGGAAGTTGAAGAAGGTGACCATCAAGAACATGTATCAGTTGCCATGGACTTATGACTTGTTCAATTAGTTGAAGGGAGCAGCAATGTTCTCAAATATTGATATGAGATCAGGATATCATAAAGTATGCATTAAGGAAAATGACATATACAAGATAGCTTTTCGGACCAGGTACAAGAATTATGAGTTTGTTGTAGTTGCATTTGGTTTGACTAATTCTCCATCTACCTTTATGTGCTTGATGAATAGTGTGTTGTGTCATTATCTAAACAAGTTTGTTATTGTGTTCATTGATGACATCTTGATATATTCTAAAAATGAGGAAGAGCATGTCGAGCACTTAAAAATAGTGTTGAGATTGCTGATAGAGCATCATTTGTATGCTAAGCTTAGAAAATGCAGTTTTGTTCATATAGAGTTACATTACATGGGGCATGTGATCTCCAAGGAAGGTATAGCAGTGGATCCAGAGAAGATAAGGGCTATCAAGGAGTGGTAAGCTCCTAGAAATGTAGAAGAGGTAAGATCATTTATGGGGTTAGCAGGTTACTATAGGAGGTTCATCAAGAACTTGTCTCAGATTTCATATCATGTTACGTCATTGCAGAGGTAAGGCAAGAAATTTGAATGAACAGAGGAATGTGCAACAAGTTTTGAGAAGTTAAAGCAGTTGTTGGCAAATGCTCCAGTGCTAAAGATTACAAATCCAGACAAGGAGTTTTTGGTATGTACAGATGCCTGCAAGAGAGTAAGTGGTGGAGTTCTTATGCAGGAGGGACAAGTAGTATGTTATGAATCAAAAAAATTGAATGAGAATGAGTAGAATTATCTGACACGTGATCTTGAGCTGGAAGGGATCATTCATGCATTGAAATGAGGAGGCATTATCTTCTTGGTAGGAGGTTTGTATTGATGAGTGATCACAGTGGATTGAGATACTTATTCAATCAACCGAACCTGAATGCCAGGAAAGATAGATGGTTGGCCATGATTAGTGAGTTTTAATTTGAGATTAGGTACATTAAGGGTAAGGAGAGAAGGGTTGCATATTATCTTAGTAGGTAGATACAGGTGAATCATATATCATCTATGAGTTCTTATGGGACAAAATTACAAGATTAGATCTTACAGGAAGGTTAGCATGATGACAGGTACACGAATCTTATGCACAGATTACAGTAAAGTATAGGTTTAGGTAAAAGTACAAGTGAAGGTGTTATCACAAAATCACTACTGAGGGCTGCAACCAAGCAAGATTTCATGTAACTCTTTCAACCTATCTTTAGATCAAAGCTTAGCCTCTTTGATCAGAGAGGGCTCTCTCACACACTCTTGATGAAAAACATTCACTACAAAAGATGGCTAACTCTTTATTCATTCATGAAAGCAAAGCTGGTTGGAAACATATCAAACTGGTTCTCATTGGGCTATGGAGTCTCATATATTAAGTAAACAAGGAAAACATAGTGATCTCATGGAAGTCAAGGCTCTTTGCATTATATGTCAAACATACTTCACCAAAACATAGCTTGCCAAACACACAGGAAGTCAGAGCATAGGATTATGAATTCTGAGTGATTGTGTTACAACAAGACTATAAAAGAACATAAAGTATAAAACACCATCATTATATTTGAACATAACAATCCATCGAGAATCTTGAGTAGAGAACAACACTGTTTTACTATTACTGTCAAAAAGGTCTTACAATGGCCCAAAACAACTCTGTTTTTCTATAAAATGTCCAACCTTTTTTACATAAGAGTTACTTCTATATATAGCCAATCAAAACACTACTACCTGAGACTCCTCAACAAGCATGAAGGGAGCTCGGAATTCTGTCATTAATGACCTTAACTATATCATAAACAAACTAATTAATTACAAGAGATATTGTGCTACGAAAACAGAGGACTCCATTACATTGACACTTCAAGTCTATCTCCTCGTATACTTTGCTGCGTTCTTGAAGCTTGCCACCTGTAGCACTTCAATAATAACCAAACCAAACTGAAAACACATTCAATGGATGAGCAGCTTCGGATGCCTGATGTGTAGATGATTCATCAACCAATAAGAATATGAGCCCTATATTCACGGTTTCTGCCTCCCATTAGTGTTCATGCATTAATGATCATGTATCAAGTCATTTAATCCCCTGATAGTCCCGTATGACTGAAGAAAACCAATGATCTGGCCATCCCATAACTGAACAGGTGTACCATTTAACACCTCGGCAGCTCTATCATAACCCTAAAAATTCGGACATAAAGTGAAACTTTCAACAAAAGACAAAATTTCACCTTTTCTTCGAATACTTACACCTGGCATCCTTTTTAAACATCTGACTGACTTTCTATAGTCTCTATGCTGGCATTAAGTCATCCCTTTAAATATTTGCTGACCTCAGCATTCAAACTCAAGTTTTCAACATAAACAGTCATCTACAGCAGTTTCGTAGCGCGCTACGAAACTGCTGTAGGTAATCAAAACTAAGCATATGAACCTTAAAGCAACAATAACTTAACTCTGTGATTTCTTCAGTCATTCTACACAGGTGTAAGGACATCAAAAAGTCTCAAAAAGCTTTAAAATGTTGACAGCCAAAATATACCAAAATTTGGAAAGCACATTTGTCCTTGGATCATTTAGCTAGTTTGCCTAGCTTTCCTTTCAAGCTGCTGACTTCTTCCTTTAACATCTTGTTTTCTGCTCTTAAACTTGTATTCATTTGTTTCATGATTTTTGCCTGCTTCAGAGCTGGCACTGTCCACACATATGCATCAGATACCGAGCCAGCTTGACTGATCAAACTTGTTTTGCCCTTCATTACAGCTTTCTTATAACTTGTATATCTCACTGCCTTTTCCTTAAAAACATTTTGAACCTGAGGTATTTCTTCCTTTGTTGCTCCAGCTTGTTTCTTAATAGCAATCACATTTCCACTTTGACTGATAACAACCTTATTATCCTTGTTCTTGCTTTTGGCTGCTTGAACTATTTCAGAGAAGATTTCAAGTGCCTCTGTCCTAGGCATTTCCAAAGGTGCTTTCTCTTTCTGAGCTTTCTCTACTTCTTTAATTTGCCTTCTAGTCACTGGTCTGCGTGGTTTAAAGGCATATTCTTCACTTGGTTCTTCAAACTTTAACCTTTTAGAAGCCCTTGGCTTTTTAGAACTTTCAGGTGAGGACTGAGTTAGATCAATATGCATTGGTGGTACCAATTGATCTTGCTCAAGTTCAAGTGGTTCAATTTGTATTGGATGATCTTGCTCTAATTCAATGGCTTCAAGTAAGTCATTTAAACTACCCTTTGAAATAGGACTTTCTTCCACAGGGACTGACTTTCCTTTCTCTTTGCTTAGTTGGCCTCTAGTTCTCACCCTTGAAACCCTTTCAACTTCACTGGATTTAGTTTCATCTTTTCTTTTATGAGTCTTCTGTTTTGATGACTGAGGTGTTTCCTTAGGTGATGACTTAGGGGTTTCCTTTTCAGATACTCTAGATGATTTAGGAGTTTTATCTACTGATGCTTCAGGTGTTTCTTTAACTGCTACAGACCTCTCTGATTTCTTTGCTTTAGCTCTAGGCTTCTTATGGTCTGTCACTTCTAACCTAAGTTCAGCCAAAGTAGGTTCCTCACTCCTTTCTTCTCTTTCTCTTACAGGTAATGGAGTGAGGCCTGTTTTGCTTGGGAAACCGGCCATAAACACAAATGAATCCCAGTCTTTACCAATTTTTTGTAAACTATCCAACACCAACAATTTTACTAGACCATGATGAAAGAGGGATGTTTCATAAGCATCTTTCTTTAACTGAATCTTATCACACATTTTGCTAATACTCCTGAACAAGTAAAAAGGTATGTCTATTGAACTCTTACCAGTGAAGTGTAACAGAAGTTTGAAGTGGTAGGAGTAAACTTTATTGTACCTACCCTCACATGTCAGGTACTTCTGGATACATGTCAATAGCATAGCATAATTCTCCTTTAGATAACTCCTTGGGACTGCTTTGGTAAGATCCTCATCTACATAAGGTGCCTTCAAAAACTCTTTGCATGGACCCATGTCAAACTTGAAGTTCTTGAACCATTCTTGGCCACCCCTCGGGATTTCTGTGACAGTGGAAATAACTTCAGGGGACACCGGAAACTCCAACATGGCCACCTTCGAATTCAGTCCAGTGAAGTTTAATGCGAAAGCCTTGGTCACTTCTGCATGTCCTCCCTTCAATTTTTCGCAAAATCGCCAGCAACCAGCACTTCGAAATGCCTTTGCTACCTCCTCATCCCTGAGAGTAACATCTAACCCCTCCGGCTCTGTCCTCACACATTTACCAGAACGGTGTTCCTTTATTTCCATGCTTCTTTGAGTATTTTTACACAAGGGACTGATGGTGGCTTGTAGCACGAAAACAATCTTCAGCTTTGGAGAGCAGGCTCGCTTGCAGTAGTCCGTTTAAATAAAAGCTTGAGCTTTTCATATAGCAAACACGTTCATATGATATGAAGAACCCATTATGAAATGACCACCTCTTATAACATCCTCTAAACTGACACACAACTACATGACTTCGGACCTTATGGCGAAATAATGGCTTATCATGACATGGAGAAGGTGTGAAATGACAATCATGAACGGACTTGTAACTCACTACTTCTCGGATTTGACATTCAGAGAAAAACGCTACAAAAAACCCTGAAACCCTGATTTCGTAGCGCGGGCAGTTCAAATTTAACAGGATGCGCTACGAAATCGCTGACAAACAGAGCGCTGCGAAAACACGAAAACATTATTTCGCAGCTAAACTGACCAATCACACCCGCGCTGCGAAACTGCGCAAAGTACCAATGACATGACATGCTTTAACTAACAATGATGGAGGGTGTCTAATGATTTTTCCTTTACATGAATTCACATCAATAGCTCTTGAATTTCAAATTTGAAATTGACATATACTAATAAACCTATTTACAAGACTTCAAGACTTTATAAAAACTTATGGACAACCTTATATACATGAACTATAGTTCCAAGTGATAACAGAAGGTACAGGTAATCAGGATATGGAATATCATCTTACAGTAAATGGCTTGGTCAAATTTAGGGACAAGATATATGTGCTAGACAACAGTGAACTCAAGAAGCTCATCTTGAGGGAATTTCATGCTAAGTTGTATTCAGTCACCCGGATATCAAAATACATTGACAACAATGAAGAAGTTTTATTATTAGTTGAATCTGAAGAAGGACGTTGTAGATTTTGTGGCTAGATGCTTGGATTTTCAACCAGTAAAGGTAGAATGTAAGCATCCAGGTGGACTACTACAGCCAATTGTGATTCCAAAGTAGAAATGGGAGGTCATTTCCATGGATTTTATCATAGATTTGTCAAGGACATATAGACACCATGATTTCATCATGGTTGTGGTAGACAGGTTGACAAAGGTAACACACTATAATTTTTAACATTGTATAGAAATTAACTGCAGATGAATTCTAAAAAAAATAGAAAATAAACAATTACGATAATATAAAACAAATACACAGAGATTTCCCCTAGATCCAAAAATCGGGACTACCAGATTGATTTTTCATTATGTTCCTTTCAATCTTACAATGCATATATATACATGTCGAAGTATTCATAAACCCCAATCCATTAACCCTATATTAGAACATAACCGTAGTTCCCTTGACCGGATCTACAAAATACCATGGGTAGAAAACCATCATGCTCAAAACCATGTGAAAAACCCATGCACAAAACCATAGGTAGGTTTACCCACCTAATATAGGGTGGAAAGAATATAACACACACCTAACATTCTCCCACTTGTTGTTTTCTTTTCCACACAGGAGGTCATAAGAGAGCTTAGCCATTGGTACAGTCCTGTAACACCCATTGTTTCTCTAGACTAACAAAACTTCTCAGTGCTCATAAGATTCGTCAATTCATCTACAAAATTCTTCAAAGTGTCCACCATTATTAGCAACAACTTTTTGTACTCAACCATATCCCTCACAAAGTGATACTAAACATCAATGTGTTCTGTCTTTGAATGATAAGCAGAGTTCTTTGCCAAGAAAATTGCACTATAGTTGTCACAATATATCTTTATAGCTTGTTGTACTAACCCTATACTTGAACACAACCTCTGCAACCAAACTGCTTCCTTGCTTGCATGAGCGGCTGCCATGTATTTTTCGTTTGTAATTTAAAGTGCCACTACATACTGTCTCTTTCTCATCCAACTAACTGTACCTCCAAATAGGTTAAACAGATACCCACTTATAGATCTTATTTGATCTATATCTCCAGCCCAGTCTATATCAACAAAGCCATGGATGTCCAAAACTCTGTCCAATCCTGGTCTTCCTTGATACCAAAAACCATAATCACTAGTCCCACGCAAAAACCTGAAAATCAACTTCATTGTTTTCCAATGCTCCTTCCTAGGTTTTGACATAAACCTGCTCAATACTCCCATTGCATGTGCAATGTCTGGTCTAGCACAAACCATTGCATACATCAGGCTACCGACTACGACTAGTCATGGAAATAATATAACACACACCCAACACACACTTCATTCTAGTGAAGTCTACTTATTCAATTAGTGATGTAGCATAGGCCTTCATCATAAAGTGGTTAGATTGCATGGTGTTTCGAGCAATATCATGTTAGACAAGGATGATAAGTTCACTTCCAGGTTTTTGAAGGAGTTGTTTGCAGGTTTAGGGAAAGAATTGGACTTCAATACAACTTATCATCCACATATAGATGGACAGACAAAGAGGGCCAACAGGATATTGGAAGATATGTTGAGGATGTATGTGATGCATCAACATTGGAAGTGAGAAGAGTATCTTCCACTAGTTGAGTTCACTTACAACAATGGGTATTAGGAATCTCTGAGGATGAGTCTGTTTGAGGCATTATATGGGAGGAGTTGTAATATTCCCATCAGTTGGAGTGATCTAGTTAATAAGGTGTTTATTGGACCAAACATGTTGGCAGAAATGGAACAGGGAATATAGGTAATAAAGAAGAATATGGAGACAACACAGGACAGACATAAAATTTATGTGGACTAAAATAGGTTGTTTAAGGCGTTTCATATTGGGGAACAAGTGTACTTGCGCATCAAGTCAAAGAAGAGCTCCTTGCAAACTAGATCATGTGCCAAGTTGGTACCTCGGTTTTGTGGGCATTTCATCATTCTTGAAAGGATTAGGTCAGTAGCCTATCGAATTCCACTGCCTCCAATAGTGAAATTCCATGATGTTGCCCATGTGTCGTTGTTTAAGAAATATGTTAAATATGTTGATCATGTGATTGAATGGTTTGTATTGCAGGTGGAGCCAGATCAAGAATTCCAACAAGAACCTCGGTGTATTGCAGAGAAAAATGCTCATGCTCAGGAACCTAGAAATCAAGCAGGTTAAAGTGCAATGGAAGCAAATTGGGCCGATGAAGCTACATGGGAGATGGCAGATTAGATGTAGGTTATGTATCCTTCTCTATTCGTTGGTTGAGCGAATGTTTTTGGTATATGATTTGGTGTGACGTTTTGGCATATATACATATGCATATGGATGTAAATATTGCCATGATCTATGTTATAAAGCTCCAATAAGTGGTATGGGTTTCATGTCATTATGGTTGTCATGTTGTTATGTTTTCATGTTGGTCTGCTTTTCAACAGGTTGAACATTGTAAATATTGCATCGAGCTAAGTTATAAAGCTCCATGGGCAATATGTTTTGCTTTCAGCAGTTTTGTTGGGTGTAGGTGTCCCCCAAGGGGGGGGTTTCTATAACAACCCTGGTGAAAATTCCATGTAATAAAAGCTAATAAAGGCAAAATAATAACCATGGTTATGGGACACTTATTCCAAGCTTAATGGTGGGAAAAACGTCCTAGTGGGTATTCATTTTAGTTATTATGGCTAAGGAAGTTGGAAAAGGAAATGGTGAAGGCTTTGGAAAGGCATGAAGCATTAATTGGCATTTTATTTATGAAAATAAAGGAAATTAGGAGAAAATGAAGGTGAAAGGTCACAAGTTACATGTGAGGAGGAAAATTAAGGAAAATAATGGAAAATTGAAGAAAATAGAGGCCTCATTAATAGAAAGGCTTCTGAGGATTAGTTGGTACCTTTTGTTAGTACAACCTTTTGTCAGTTTAGTTTTGGATCTCTTTCTATTCTCTCCCTCTTATACTCTTCGACACTTAGAGTTTTCTTGAAGCACTTCAGCATTAGATCAAGGAAAGAAAAGAAGGTAAGATGAAACAAAGATCAAGCAAGGACAAGCAGGATCAAGTAGCTACAATGAAATTATTTGCAGGTGTCGATTTGCATGTGTGATTTCCTTGCTAATTTTGGCATGCATGGTTATGCATGTGTGTTATTGGTTCTCTTGTTGTCATGGACATGGGTTTTGCCAGGTGTGATAATGTTCTTCAGCCTTACATTTCCATTTTGGGATAGCCATGGTGTGATGGGTTCTCATGTTTTTGGTTGAGTTGGATTGCCGGATGGATTCAAAACTGAATGAGGTGGATCTTTGGAAGAAAGAACACAAGGCCTAGTGACCCCTAAATTGGACAGTGGGTTGTGGTAAAGCCAGTTTTTGTGTTACCTCGGTGGGCCTCAGAAATCCTCAGCCAGTGAATGGCAGGATATATGGTAAATCCTAGAGGTGGGTGCTCTCCATCCGGGATGGCATATATGGTAAATCCTGGACGGTGGAGTCTCGATTGGGCCTAGGAATCCCATGATGAGATATACATTAAAGCCCAGATATTGGTGTCTTGATTATGGCCTAGTGATCCCTGAATAATATTATGGATTGTGGTAAATACTAGAGACTAGGATACAGGAAAATTCCTCACAATGTAGGTGGAGAAAATCCAGTGGAATCCATGCTTGTTTTGGCCTAGTGATCTGGTGAGGATTACGGTAAAGCCTAGTTCTATTAATGAGGGTGAGGTGGTGTAGCCTCGAGAAGCCCTGGTTGAGTTTTGGTTATGAGTCCCACATTCATGCTTGGAATATGGCACGGGGGTGATTGGTTGAAAGAAAGATTTGGTTCAGCCAATCTATGGTCGGGTGGTTCGTGGAAGTCCCATACCCGGTTGGCTTTTGCATCCATTAATAAGAGTTTATTTCCTTGGTATTTTATGAGAAAATGTATTGGTTCATATGTGGCATTTATGGTTGATGTATCCCTATTATTTATATTGTTTATATGCTTGTTATGAGTATGTTTTATGATAGTAATGATGTATGGCTTTCATCATGTTTTGATTTGTAAATGAATTAATAATAAATATATGACCTAATAGATGATAATGCAGCTATTGTGATAAGGCATCAATGATTCTTAGCAATTCTTAGATAAGTATGAGACCCCTATGCTCATATCTGTTTTTATGACCTATAGATAACATATTTGTGACATGTTTGACGAAATGCTTGTCATGGCTAGTAGGGGTCCAGTCAAGTATTTCTTCAAGTAATTGAATTTGTATCATTTTCTTGATGTTTATTTTCATTCGTGAAGGTTTCATGGAATTCTAGGCAGTGACCTAAGTCTTGGCCCTGAAAAAGTGCTCGGGTCACAGGCTCAGAGCTATCTAAAAAAGACGCCAGTCGCTTGCATTCCCATGTTGTGAGAGTGATTGGAGGGCCCCAATCACATGCATGCCCATGTCATGGGAGCGAATGAGGCTCTAGGGCAGTGAAATTTCAATTTGTCTAAGGTTTTGATCACCTGGAAGGGTTTGTTGGATCTTGTAGGTTCTATGACATGTGAATCAGGTCAAATTGGTTGTGTTTTGTTGGTTCTGTTAGTTCCAGTCTTTGCAGCCTGTCACTAGGGATCAACATGAGCTCTTACTATGTCTGGTTTTATTAGATGTTTTGCACATGATTTTCAGCACAAAACATGTCACAAGTGTGTCCATTAGAAGAAGCTCGGAAAAATCTTTCCAACGGTATATCACACTCCTGTAACCGGTTCCTGAATTAGAAGAAATGAATGAGTGATTCTTGGTTATGCATGTTTTGAGGTCAGTTGCTGCACACAATGACAAGTTTAGTACAAAATCAATTTCTGAAATAATGGTAAGGAATTTTTCAAACGCGAAAGAGGTTTTTGTTCATCACATATTAAATAATAAAAACCTCCTTCATTTTATGCACAGGTGCTACTATGTGGGAGATATACAGTGATATTTAGAGCCTATAGTAAAACAAAGCAAAATTTTCATATTTTTTACTGTTTTAGTCATTTTAGTGCGGGGCCATTTTACAACATATGGAAAGTAATTTTGCAAAACCCAAGGAGGTTTTTGTTAAGCACGAGCCATATAACAAAAACCTCTTTCATTTTTTCACAAGTGTCATGGATTGGGATATGTGACTAGATCTTTACATCTCATTTTCACAGATTTAAAATTTTAATGATTTTTTGTTTTAGAGATGATTTTGTGGAACAGATTGCGAGCTATTGGAAACGAATTTCCAAAATTTGAGAGAGGTTTTTATCCAAAATGACCTTATCTACAAAAACCTCTTTCAGTTTTGTAACAGGTGCTATGGTTTAGGAGATACGAGTTCATCTTCAACACCTATTTTTAGAAATTCGGTCCAAGTTTAATGTAACTAATTCTATTTTGAAGAAAATGGTTGAGCTCAATCCCTTTGTAAAAGGATGAGAAAATGTATATATTTTATGAATTTTATAGTGTAGGGGTTGGATTTTGATAGAAGGTTGGATACTTTGGATTGCTTGGCATTCTATTGTACATTTCATTTCTGCAATTTTGGCAAAGGAAAGACCAGGGTTTTGCAGCACTTGTTGGGATCCTTGTGGCTCTGTGTTTTGATGGCGTGTTTCTTCATGTAATCATAAGTTCATTGATGTTTTATGTATGCCATTTCCCTTCTCTTTGCTTCTGAAATTAAACAAATTGAGTGACAAAGGTAGAATTCATTTGGCTTGTTGTGCTCTGCCTTAAAATTTGTTTAGTTTTATATGTATTCATAAGTTTGGAGAGGATTCTTGCAGCCTCTTGTCCTCTTCATCTCCTCAGCGGTCTTTTCCATTCATTTAATTAATCCAAAGCATCAAAACTACTACCTATCTTGCCCCTACCTAAACTCTGCAAAAATCTGGCCTCATCCCTGGACCCAAAATTTGCCTGTCCCTTTTTTCCAACAAAACCCCCAAAAACTCAAATCAAATCCTTGCACTTCATACCTAGCCTAAGATCAGTTGTTAAATCAGTCATCTCAAGCCCCATCGATTATCTTTCACTGAGATTGACCCGGAGAGAGCCCTCTCATGTCCTCGTAGGGCTAGCTACGAGGCTGAGCGTGGTTTGATGTGGACCTAGAACCTTGCCTTTTCAGCCTAAGGAAAATCTAGGCTCTAACAGGTTCCACTTCCTAAACTGTACATGGGGAGTTGAATCAGATTGTAGTATCCTCTCATCACATGTTTACCCCAATAGATCAGTTAACTTGGGTAAATGTGGGAGGAGGTTATTACAAAGGTTCTGTTGGGACTTAACGCCCGACAATTAGAGCATCGAGGCTCTTCCTTGCTTGATCATTATGTGTGGTAGCCTGAATCTAGTGTTTTTCAAGGTAACCTTCCCTTAACACATGTTACATATGTGTGTGTGTGTATACACCCATCGCTAACCCTCTTGAGCTTACCCAAACTTGTATGTAAAATATATGTATATATATAAATGTTAATCCCCCTAAGTTTTTCAATTTGTAAACCAAGACCCACTGGTCTCATCATTTCATGTGGTTGATTAATTAATTAGTTGAGGTCATCTACCTCTTCATAAACTATTCTTATAGACCAATCCACAAATTTAAGATAATTTACAGGAGTAAAACATCTTTGAAAAACATTCTAGAGCACCTCTACACAGGAATTCCACATTCCTTATTATTAACACGTGTCACTCCTTAACACAACAACTAGATACACTAATAGTTCAGTGTAATCACTTGTTCATTAAAAAATATTTCTATCTCTTCATGCTCTAGCAGTCTTAAGCTAATTAAAGCTTAGAGTATCCACAAGAAATAACCATTTCATAAGATATTTACATAAAACATTGACATTCCTCATTCATGTAATACACAACACTCCTCAGTATAAATGCGTCATTGATTTAATGCAAAGTTCATACACAAATACATAATAGTATACTTATCTTATAAAATATCTGGCAATTGAAATTAGGACCCTAACTCTCCAACCAACCATAGATAAGCTAAAACCACTATTACTTATAGTTTTCACCCCCCAGCCAGATTCTAATGTTTGAGGTGGAGTTCTTCTAAGGGGGAACTTCGACCAATATAGGTAGCTAAAACAAGATGTCATAAGGCCACTCTACCTTCATCCACGAATGGCATGAGCTTCCACTCGATCTCTTCTGATTCTTTAGAAAAAATCAACGTCCATACCAAGATATCACAGTATAGAGAGTTTCAACTTACTTTAAGGGGAAGAGAGTCCACATCAAGGGAAGGTTCATTAGTGGATAAACTATTGATGAGAAAATAGGTCACCTCTCTAGGTGGTTCATTAGTGAGTTAGGCACCAAAGTTTCAGCCCCAAGGAAACTCCTAGTGGTTCAACAACCCTCAACTGCACCTTAGGGACTCTTCCCAGACGATAGGTTCATAAATCTACAAGCATCTAGTGGGTTATTCAGTCTCGCAATAAAGAAATTCCATCTACAATGTTTTTTCCCAGCAACCCTTTATAAATTCCCTTCAAATGGTTCACCTTCTCCATAGCTCAATCCTTACGATGCTCTTTATGACACCTCTTATCCTTGGAGGATTTTTCATAGTGTTCTCCCCCTCTTCTCTTCCATTGCGTATGCAAGAGAGATTTATCCTCTTGCTACATATGTGCATGCATGAGAGAGTGCTAGAATACCCTCTTGTCGACTTGATTTCATGTCTCCCCAACACATCGACCATATGTCTTCTTCCAATGTTTCATGTAGTGCACCTCCTTCGACAACAAAACCCATTTGTGTTATTCAATGCTTTGTCCTATTTGCTTTATGTTTTCTTTATGTTGGAGCTAAAGTACACTTGGGTCTGTCCTTTTCTCTTTTAGTTAAATTTATTTCATAGTCATCCCATTTAAAACCACTCATCTAGCTAGGAATGATATTTAAAACAACCCATTCCTCAAGAAATTGGAATCCATGTCCCTTTCTCTCAGCCTTTTAATTAACTAAAATTATTTTCAATGAAGGAATATTAACCAGGGGATGTCACAATTTCCTTTTACTAGAAAGGCAGATAGTGGAGAATTTGTTTGACTCTTACTTGAACAGTATAAATTCTAGAGCATACCAGAGTCGATATGAGGTTGAAAACCCACGAAATGAATTTTTGACCCCAATGCATATCTATAATTAAAATACTCGAAGCAAAGACAAATGGAGAAAATATTTCTTGGTTCACTAATTTGATATACATCATCAAATAGGAACTCACCCCATAATTCAATAAAATTAGAATTAACTGGTCGACTCAAAACTCAATAGCACAAACTGAAACAAATGCATAGAGAACCCACAATCAAAGAGTACAAGAATATCACCCCATATTTCAACCAGATTAAAGCTGACATACTGCCTCAAACTTCCATATAACAAACTTGGAACTATGCTAGCAGAGTATGCCCACAACTTATGCCACACACCTCTATATTCTAGGCTTAATAAATGGAGAATTCTAAAAACTTCCAAACAAGAAGAGGTATAGGGATGATTCTTAACAAAACAACAAAAAGCCTTACAACATGAAGAAGTATCACCAAAGTGACTTCTAATTTCCTAGCAAACTTTTGTGGGGAAGACAACTCAAATATCGCTCTCATTCCCCTAATTACATTCGTTATTGCCATCATTATGTTGACCCTCAAACCAAAATTTCCCTCCTGTAAAGTGGGTACAAATAGGATTTATATAAACCATATTTATGCCTAGCACCAAGCTGAAATCCATCACTAAAAAGGGCCTAATATTAATTACATCAACTGCTATCATGGCCAACAATGCATCAAGGAACCCCTTGCATATCCACCAGGTGTCGTAACTTTCGTATATTTATTTGTACATTACCAAGTGCGAGAGTGCTCGTATTTGACCCTCACTTCCCTTACATTTGTTAAATCTTGCATGTCTTTGAAAGATAAACAGTGCCACTTAGCACTACCATCTATTACTATGATTTCCCTTTCCCTTGATAACCATTCTTATGGTATAGTACATTAACTTTAGTTCTCCAAGCCTAGAGAAACACCTTCACTAGCCATAGAGTTTTCCAATTGATTTTTTTGTCCTAGAACATGGTGTATTTCATATTTTTCAAAGTACTTTAGAAGTCCCATTATTTTATTAACGATATCTCTCAAGTGCAAGTCTTTTGTGGGAGTTTTCCTAAGAAAACTTTGGATAATTCCTAGAGTCTCCAATTATGGATATGTTAGGAATCTTTTGCATCTTAGCTAGCATCAACCCCTAAAAAGATCATATGCTTCAGCTTGGTTGCTCAATTTGTTTCCTTGATCCATAAACTAACATTTATATTCCACTGGACAGTTCATCGTGACATATCTGGTAAAATTATACTTAAAATTTTAAAATCTACACTGTGAGGGTTTATTTCTCTTTAGATTTCTAGATTTCTAGATTATTGTTTATTAAGTATGCATGAAAATTATAATTATGCATAAAATAGATAATAATGAAATAAAAGCTCAAAAACCACAATTGACACAAGGTATATCCTAGGAAACCCTTTCGAGATAAAACCCAGTTGGAAGGTGAGGTCACTCTGCTCTCTTTTCTAAATAGAAAATGGATGGAAGTATAAAGAAGTAATGCATGTGGCCTATGAGCTACTATAGTATAAAAATCCTCTCTATGTTCTCTCTCCCTATCCCTCTCATCTAATTTTCGCATCTATGGATTAAAATGCACTCAAAAAGAATGGAACCCCTTTTCCTCTCAGTGGCCATGACATAGCCCCATAGCCTACCAGTGGTTATATTTGAATTTTCAACTCTTGACTAGAGTTACAATATCGATTGTTCTATATTATTCTTCGTCATGATCATGTGGATAGCCCCTTTTCCATGAATAATGGGGGCTAAAATTTCATCCTCTTGATTTATCATGGTCAAAACAAGAAGGTCAACTTCCAGGTGGCATAAATTTTGCATACATAGTCTGATTGAGGTGATTCTTGTGTTGTTGGAAAGGTATTGATCCAAACTTAAACATGAACACAAAAAATTATAGATATATCCATTAATACAGAGATGCAGTGGAAATAACACTTCATTTCATTAATATCAAATACTAAAATATGCTTACAAACAGAATGGAAATAAGACTAGCTCGAGCGATGGTAGCTTATCTTTGAGAAGAGATGTGGTGACTACATGGCTTTGAACTTTGTTAAAATGAGGCTTAGGGGCCTATTTATTATTGAGAAATAATGGAAAACCCTAAACATCCAAAAACCTAACCCTAGGAGATGAAGCGCCAAAACTATCGGCCCCATTTGGGTAAATTGGTACATCAACTTCCCGGGGTTGTAACTTTGGCATACGATCTTCGTTTGACGCGCAAAATACCTCGTTAGAAATATCTATCCGAGGACTACAACTTTCGAGTGGAAAAAATTTGTGAATGACCCATTTCTGCCTTAGTTTTCCCAAAAAAATTCGTTTAAGGCCTCAAAATGGCTTCGAAAGTTTAGGACTCGAAAAACTGCCAAAAATAGTAATTGTGGTACAACTAAGGAAATTGAAAAAACTAAAAGAGACACTGGTAGGGGTCGAAGTGGAATAGGAAGTTGGCCACCAAAATCCACCTGGATCAGGTATTTATGTGTAAAATATGAAAAAAGAGGAGCAACTAAAAAGCGGTAAATTCTTTATCCCCCCCACCCAAAAAAATGCCATTTGGGGGCTCAAACTGCTCCTGAAAGGTTTCATACACCAATTTGCAAAATTGGGTCCCATCGGTAAAAGTGGTCTTCTTAGTTGATTCCTCCACTTTTTTCCACTCTAAAAATATCTATATGGATGACAAACAATCTAATGATCCATTCTGGATGACACCTCCCCATTTTGGGAGGCTTTTGGTCCCCAAAAGCTTCTATTTAATGAGGTGTGGAAATTTTTCCTCCACCTTATATCTAGTGTACCATTTAGCTTTGCCTAGAAATTTTTCTTTCAGCCAAATATCCCAAAAGTGATGCTACCTCTTTCTCATAGTTCTATACCTCTTCTGCAAATCTATGTCTTATGCTAACTCTACATCAGCATTAAGTGCCAAATCCTCTACAAAATGTAGGACTTGTTCCTATTCGTGATCTAGCATGGAAGGTTCATAGAGTTTCAAATTCTCTACATTCACCGATGAGTAAGTGCACATGTATGGGGGTAGATTAAGTCTCTAGGTGTTGTCTCCCACATTTTCTAGTATCTCAAAGGGACCATATTGTAGAGCCTTGATTTTCTTACTAGGGCCATGTAGTCTCTCCTTGTTCAATTATAACCATACTTTGTCTCCCACCTTTAAGGAATTATTTTTTTTTCGCTAATCATGCATGGCCTTATATTTTTCCTGTGACTTTTGCAGTGTCTCCTATACTTATATATGGATCAGTCTGATCTTCTCAACAAATTTTATGCCCTTAAGGCATCCCTTGTAAGATCCTCCCTCACTTCTCCTTGTTACCCTTATGCAATATCCAAAGGTGAAGGTGGAAAATATCCAAAACAAGTTTCGAATGGTGACTTACTAGTAGAAGTGTGGATTTCTCTATTAGAGTGTTTTATAAACACCATATTTTCATTCCAAGTCTTCAAATGCTTCTGATTATAACCCCTCAAAAGTTGCACCAAATTTTTGTTGACTACTTTTGTTTGCCCATTTGTTTGTCTATGGAATGTTGTATACCTATTTAACTTTATGTACATATTCTACCATAATGTAGTCTGAAATGTAATGATAAATCTTGTGTCCCTCTTTGAAATAATTCTCCTTGGTATCCCAAAGTGCACTTCTACCTATCCAATGAATACATTTGTCACATATTTTTCCCATTGATGTTATTTCTACAGGTCATCAAAACAGATATCTTGTTGAACCTATCAACTACCATGAATGGGTAGTCATGTCCCCTCCTGGTTGTTAGTAAACCTCCCACGAAGTCCATGGAAATGGTTTCCCAAGGATGAGCGCGTACAAGTAAGAGATGATATAGACCCTTTTTCCTATTACTGGGTTTGGTTGTACAACAAAGAATGCATCCTTTTATGAACCTATCAACCTATTTTTTCCTATTGGGCCAATACCTTTGTAAGTTGGAAAAACTCTTCCCTACACCAAAGTGCCCTGCAACCTTGGAGGTGTGAGACTCTCTATTCAACTACAATCACTTACTTTAGGAACACATAACCTACCCAACCTAAAGAGTAACTTGTACTAGAGATGGTAGTCAACTGTGTTGTCACCATCATGCACATGACTCTGGCTTGGTTATTGTTGAAACACGTCCTTGAATTCCTTGACCTCTAAATTTTCCTCTTTGTATGCATCATAGGTGAATGCCTCCATGTGCATTAGAGTTCCCAAAGCTTTGATCTTTGATGTGGGTGGCCTTGAAAGCATGTTAACCAACTTGTTTCGTTTTCCCTTCTTATACTTGATCACTAAATGAAAATGTTGTAGAAACCCCATCCACGTGTAGCTTGCCTTGGGCTTGGAGGTATTGTAGTCGCTGGTGATCTGTGTGGATTATTGTCTCCTTTCCCATCAGATAGTGTTTCTACTTCTTCACATATTTCATCATGGCATAAATCTTCTTGTTGTAGGTAGGGTAGTTAACAACTACCCCATGAAATACTTCAGAATGGTAGCATACATGCCTTCCCCTTGCATCAAGACTACTCCCATAGCATACTCACCTTCATTTGTATCCACTTCAAAGGGTTCTTGCAAGTTTAGTAATGCAAAAATTGGTGCTTGATTGATATTCTTATGTATCTCCTTAAAGGACCTCTATAGACCCTTTCCCCACTAGAAACTCTTGCCACTTGTTGTTGTTGCATGGAGTGGTGCTGCTACTTTTAAATGAGGCTATGGATTTCCTAAGGTACTGCATTTCCCCAATGAAACTCCCAACCTCATAAAAATAGTAGGAATTGGCCACTTCATGATGGCCTCCATCTTGGTGAGACCTAGTTTCAACTCTCTTCCACCTATCACATACCCTAAATACACCAAAGGCTATTGTGAAAACTCACACTTCTTGAGATTTGTTAGCAATTGGTGCTTATTTAATGTCTCTAGCACCTGTGTCAATTGTGACATGTGGTCCTCCCAGGTAGCACTATATACCAATATATCATTGAAATATAAAATAACAAGTGAATTTATAAAAGGGCGCAATATCTCAATTATTAACCTCATATATGTAGTTGGTGCATTGCATAGACAAAATGGCATGACTAACCACTCATACAAAACTTTCCTTGTTTTGAAGGTAGTGTTCAAAGTATCTTCTTCTCTGACTTGAACTTGGTGATATCCAAACTTTAAGTCCTACTTGGTGAAGGTTTTCACTTTTTGCAACTAATCCAACTGATCATCTATTTTGGGCAGGGGGTACTTGTTCTTGAGCGTAAGTTTGTTCAACACCCTGTATTCTATACAAATATGCCAAGTCCCATCCTTCTTTGGCATAATTTGTTGGGTGTGGAGCCTAATTATCTTCTGTATTAAAAGGTATCACCGCATTGGACCCCAATTCATTGCCGCCCATAAAATACTCGCTGCAGGGGGGGTCTGGGGGGGGGCGGCTGCGACCTTTTGGGAGCCCCCCCCCCCGCTAGGGGCCAACGCCCCCAAAGCTAAGAATAGATGTAAAATTGCCTTGTAAAATTCTGTAATTTCGTAGTCAATCTGGGTCGTTCATTAGGCGAAGATCTGACAGTAGAAGTTATGTTTAATTTACGGTTTTTTTCCCTAGAAGGCAACCCCTCACTATATATGAGGGAATTGTATTGCGTCTATGTATATCTATATTCTAAGTGAGGAAGAGAGTGGAGATTGAGAGTGAAGAGGGAGTTATAGCGGATCTGTTGTAGGTTGTATCTCTTTAGTTTTCTAGATAATATAAAAAGAAGGACTGGTTGTTTCTCCATGGACGTAGCCCAAACTGGGTGAACCACATATATCTGTGTCTCTCTTGTTTTATGCATTTTTTGTGTTTATATTTCTGCAATATTTTATGTGTTCCATTGCTCCATAATATATAATTTTCTAACAACTGGTATCAGAGCCGAAGGTCTATTTGGCTGATAAACTCGCAGGAGAGAAGGGTTCCTGGTTCGAGTGGGAGCAATGGCGGAAGATGGTAGGTTTAGGGTCGAAAAATTCAATGGCCAAAACTACTAACTGTGGAAGATGCAGATGGAAGATTATCTGTATCTGAGAGATCTGTACCTACCATTGAGTAGAAAGACAAAGAAGCTGACGAGTATGATAGATACAGAATGGAATATCCTCGACAGAAAGGAACTTGGAACAATACAGCTATGCCTAGCGGCGTCGATAGCATTTAATATTTCGAAGGAAATGACAACAAAGGGTTTAATGTCAACATTGGACAAACTATATGAAAAACCCTCGGTCTCAAATAAGGTATTTCTTATGAAGTGTTTATTTAATATGAAGATGTCAGAAGGTGGATCTGTTGCAGACCATTTAAATGATTTTAATACAGTTACAAGTCAGTTAAGTTTTGTAGGGGTAGATTTTGATGATGAAGTTAGGGCTCTGTTATTTCTGTGCTCATTACCAAAAAGTTGGAATGGTTTAGTTATGGCCATTAGTAACTCTGTCTCTGGATCTAGTACTTTAAAGTTTGATGATGTTGTCGGTGCAATCCTTAGCGAGGAAATGCGACGGAAAAGCTCTGGTGAGACATCAGGTAATGCTTTGGCTGCAGAGATTAGGGGAAGAAAAATGGAAAGAGGAAAAAGCCTAGGATATCGCAGTAAGTCAAGAAAAAGCAGATCAAAGTCCAAATCGGGGATAGTGTGCTGGAAATGCGGGAAGAAAGGACACCTAAAGAAAGACTGCAAGTCTCGGAAGGGAAAAGAAGGAGACGTGTAGCAAGAAACTAATCATGAAGCGAATGTAACAGGTGATATGTTGCAAGATGCTTTGATTCTTTCATTAGAAAATATTATTGATGCCTGGGTGGTAGATTCAGGGGCCTCATTCCATGCCACACCTGATAAGAAACATTTTCATGATTACGTTTAAGGAGATTTTGGACAGGTTCGATTGGGTGATGATAAACCCTGTAAAATCGTTGGAATGGGTACAGTTTTCATAAAACAACAAAATGGAAATCAGTGGCTATTGAAGGAGGTAAGCCATGTTTGAGATCCCAAGAAAAATCTGATTTCAACAGGGTAGTTGGGAGGTGAAGGTTGCATAGATAAAACCTGGAAGGTCACTAAAGGATCCCTGGTGATAGCGAAAGGAGGAAAGGTTGGTACATTGTATTTATGCAATGGTATTTCTAATTTTGTTAATGCTTTAACCTCTACAAGAGAATATATGACATTGTGGCATCATAGACTCGGACACATGAGTGAGAAGGGGATGCAGATTCTTCACTCAAGAAATTTGTTTCCAGGTTTGAAGCATGTTGATTTAAAATTCTGTGAGAATTGTGTTTATGGAAAACATAAGAGAGTCAGATTCCTTAGAGTTGGGAAAGAAAAGAAGAGCCAAAAATTAGAGCTTGTGCATACAGATGTATGGGGACCTTCTCAGGTATCATCTCTTGGTGGCTCTCGTTATTATGTTACTTTTATTGATGATGCAACCAAAAAAAACTAGATTTATTGTATTCAAAATAAATATGATGTATTTTATACTTTCAAGAAATGGAAAGCTTTGGATGAAAATGAGACAAGAAAAAGGTTGAAGTGTCTCAGATCAGACAATGAAGGTGAATATTGCAGCAAAGAGTTTGATAGGTACTATTCTAACAATGGAATTTGCAGAGAGAAGACAGTTCCAGGAACACCACAAGAAAATGGTGTGTCATTAAGGATGAACAAGACAATCATGGAGCGTGCAAGGTGCATGAGATTGCATGTAGGATTGCTTTAAAATTTTGGGAAGATGCTGTAGATACTGCTGTTTATCTAATAAATAGAGGGCCTTCAAGTTCCTTGGATGGTGGTATTCTAGAGGAGGCATGGGCAGGTAAAAAAGTAAACTACTCTTTTTTAAAGACTTTTGGTTGTGAAGCCTTTGTCCACATTAATAAAGAAAATAGAACAAAGATTGAGGCAAAATCAAAGAAATGTACCTTTATTGGATATGGTGTTAATCATTTTGGTTATCACTTTTATGATTATGAAAAACATAAAATCATTAGGAGCGGAGATGTCATATTCAATGAAAAGGTGTTGTATAAGGATCAGCTGCAGGAAAAGAAACAAGAAAAAGAAAACAGAGAATACACAGTGCTTGACGATATCACAAGAAAAGTGACGGTGCCTGAAAATCATAATGATAAACAACTAGAACAACAAGCACAACAGCAACAAGCACCTCAAACACTTGAAAGTGGTGTTAGAAGATCTACCAGGATAAGTAGACCCCTTGAACGATACTCTCCTTCATTATATTATGTATTGTTGACTGATTCTGGTGAACCAGAATGTTATGAAGAAGCAGTGTAGGTAGAAACCACGAAGAAGTGGGAGCAAGCCATGAAAGAAGAGATGGACTCCTTAGCACATAACCAGACTTGGGACTTAGTCAGGTTGCCTGCAAGTAAAACAACATTGCAGAATAAATTGGTTTACAAGTTGAAGGAAGAAGATGGAGGTAGAAAAAGGTATAAAGCTAGACTTGTGGTGAAAGGGTTTGCACAGAAAAAGGGTATATAATTTGATGAGATATTTTCTCCTGTTGTGAAAATGACTTCAATCAGAACTATTTTAAGTCTAGTAGTAGCTGAAGATTTGCATCTTGAGCAGTTAGATGTAAAGACAACATTTCTCCATGGGGATTTGGAGGAAGAGATATATATGCAGCAACCACAAGGATATGAGGTAAAAGGGAAGGAGAAACTAGTGTGCAGGTTGAAGAAGAGCTTGTATGGCTTAAAACGGGCTCCAAGGCAGTGGTATCTAAAATTTGACGTGTTTATGTTTGAACAAGGATATACTAGATGTCTCTCTGATCATTTTGTTTATCCAAAAGTCAAAATGATGGCAGCTATATTATATTGTTATTGTATATAGATGACATGCTTGTTGCAGGTTCTAACATGTAGGAAATAAATGTGCTCAAAAGGAAATTGGCAAACTCATTTGCAATGAAGGATTTGGGTGCTGCAAAACAAATACTTGGTATGTGAATAACTAGAGACAGAAAGAATCGAAAATTAACATTGTCTCAAAGTGAGTACATAGAAAAGGTGTTGAAAAGGTTTAATATGTAGAATGCAAAACCAGTTAGCATACCTTTGGCTATCCATTTCAAATTAAGTAAGGAGGAGTGTCCCAAGACTCAGGAAGAAATGGCTCATATGTGTAAAGTTCCATATGCATCAGCAGTTGGAAGCTTAATGTATACAATGGTCTGCACAAGGCCTGATATTACACATGCAGTGGGAGTTATAAGAAGGTACATGAAAAATCCAGGAAAAGAACATTGGATGGCGGTGAAGTGGAATCTCAGGTATTTGAGAGGTACCACAAATCAAGCATTATGCTTTGGTGGTTCAAACATTGCTCTATAGGGATATGTTGATGCAAATATGGCAGGTGACAAAGATAACAGGAGGAGCACAACAGGGTATGTGTTTACTGTAGGTGGAACAGTTGTCAGTTGGGTCTCAAAACTGCAAAGTGTTGTTGCACTCTCAACAACAGAAGCAGAGTATGTTGCTGCTACAGAGGCTAGTAAAGAAATGATTTGGTTACAAAGGTTTCTGGATGAATTGGGTAAGAAGCAAGAGTTGGGAAGGTTATACAGTGACAGCCAGAGTGTCATACATCTTGCAAAGAACTCTGCATTTCATTCCAAGACTAAGCATATACATCTCAAGTACCATTTCATACGATCAACATTGGAAGATGGACAATTGAAGCTAGAAAAGATACACAGTAGCCAGAATCTTGCAGATATGTTAACGAAAGTTGTAACCAGGGAGAAACTGAGAATCTGCTCAGTTTCAATTGGTCTTCAAGTATGATGAAGAAGATGAGAAATATTCAGGTCCAAAGTGGAGTCATTGTCCAGCAAATGAAGCAGTAGTGGAGTTGCTATAATCAGTCTCCAAGTGGGAGATTGTTGGGTGTGGAGCCTGATTATCTTCTATATTCAAAGGTATCACCGCATTGGACCCCAGTTCGTAATGGGGTGGCAACGCCACTCGTAAAATATTCGCTGCAGGGGGGGTCCAGGGGGGGCGGCTGCGACCTTTTGGGAGCCCCCCTGGCGGGGGGATCGGGGGCAGCGCCCCTGAAGCTAAGAATAGATGTAAAATTGCCTTGTAAAATGTTGTAATTTCGTAGTCAATCTGGGCCATTCATTAGGCGGAGATCTAACGGTAGAAGTTATGTTTAATTTAGGGTTTTTTGCCCTAGAAGGCAACCCCTCGCTATATATGAGGGAATTGTATTGCGTCTATGTATATCTATATTCTGAGTGAGGAAGAGAGAGGAGATTGAGAGCGAAGAGGGAGTTACAACAGATCTGTTGTAGGTTGTATCTCTTCAGTTTGTTGGATAATATAAAAAATAAGGACTGGCTGTTTCTCCGTGGACGTAGCCCAAACTAGGTGAACCACGTATATCTGTGTCTCTCTTGTTTTATGCATTTTCTGTGTTTATATTTTTGCAATATTTTATGTGTTCCATTGCTCTGTAATATATAATTTTCTAACATAATTATGATGGGTGGCCCATAAGGTTATTTTCTTGATCAAATGACACTCAATTCCAATAACTATTGAAATTACTTCTTCACCTCACCTTTTTTTTATAACAGACTGCATATACAACCCAATTTTTGGTAATGGGAAGTCTGGAAATAGTTGGATCTTGTGCTCCACTTCACTCTTGGGTTGTAGCCCTTTAGGCTCTTGGAACACATCCCTATATTCTTGTAGCAACTCTTCTATTTGTTATTTTTGTTCCATAGTACATCCTTCCAGGGATGCCTTTGATCTTACTAACTCAAGTGTGCAAACCAATTTTCTCTTAAAAACAATAAAACATACTTCTTTCTTGAACTAATAAATTTCTTGGTTTGGTTGGCACTTAAATTTTCGACGTTCCCTTTTGTGCATCGATGGTGAAGGATTTTCCATCCATTATGAGGCGGTATTGGTTGGCTCTTCACATGAAGATTGCGTCTTGCATTTACATATAGGTACTTCCAAGCACCACTCCACATAAATCAAGGGGAACTACATCTAGTTGTACTTCATCAATAAAACCATATCAATACCACAAACCCAAAAAACATAACTCATTTCATATGACACTTTTTCATATGGAAAAAAAAATTAATTAATTAATCAATTTAATTAAAATGGTGGAAAAGGGATAACCATTGTTGAGATAAATTTAAACCTTTTATATGTGATTACTAGGAATATTAATTCTGGAATATTTCATGGAGGTTAGATCCATATCATCCACTTAATCATTATTAACGATTAAATTAAAATTTTGGAAGCCCTATTCCAAAACAGATATACCTATTAATCTAAATATGATAATAACTTAATAGAAATTTCAACTGTGATTGAAATTACATCAAGAATGAAATTCTATGTAAGGTGGATTAATGCCCCTAATAGTATTGTTCAATTTTGAGTACCTATATTATCAAAAATCCAATCAAATTCTTGGGTCAATGGAATCTTTAATTTCATGTATCACCATATTTAGTAACTAAAGGGATGTTTGTTACAAGTTATGTGACTCCCAAGGTGTAGACAAAATAATTATGGAAATGTAATAAAAGATGATCAAGCTTGAGATTCATGGTGTTTTTATAATAACATAGTTTTCTTTTTCCTTTGATATTTTCAACACTCCATAGAAATCTACACACTTTTATTTCTAATTCCAATTTTAGGGTTTGTCATTAAATAGGGTTATACCATCTTGGATGTCTTAGACTTTGACCATTTATGACATTTGTTTTTGAACATCTTTTTAGATGGAAATGAGTTAGGCATAATTATGGAGCAATGCTAGGAAACCTACCTTGGTCAATTTTATCTAACCCATGTTTGTATAAAATAAATGTTTTAGGTCTTCACAATGGGGAATGTGTTAGTTGCATAAGGAGAACAAGGTGTTGAAATTTATCATAATTTGAAATTCAAAAATTTAAACTCTTTAACTAGAGGTTTCATGGATTTTAACCCTATGAATTTTTAGTTTAAGATTATTATGAAAGACGGTTGTAATAATAATATTGAACAACAACCTAAAAAATATATGCAATAAAAAAAAAAGATATCAAAGTGTTATAATAAGTATCAACCCTCTAGGATAATCTTATCAGCATAAACTAGATCTAAAACCTATTATTTATAGTAAATACAATGTTAAAACATCCCTTGTGTTCCTCAATTATTGATCTAGGGGAATCCCCAAAAGTCCCAAAAATCAAAGTCCTCGAATCTGAGTGAAATTAGGACCAAATTGAAGAGCTCATTGCAAGGAATCTAATAGTGCAAATGGTGCCTCAATCCAAGTTTGTATGCCAAAGTTATGCCCAGTCAAAGCTCCATTCAAACTGGGCAAAAAGGGCATATCTATTTGGCACCAGATAAATTTGGGGCCTCACAAAATTGGTGGTCCGACCAAACTAGCAGCTAAATTTGGCAGTGCTTCCCCTAAAATTGGAAGTTTCACCAAATCTTGCAAAATTTGCTAAATTTGGAGGCATTTGAGTGGCCCAATCAAATGGTTCCATGTGGCATCCAAATAGCGGTGAAATTGGCCCCAACCGACCATGGAAGTGACAAGGTTCAAATGGTGGACACCATTTTTCTTTTAAATGTTTACAAATATATATAATAACGGTGGGTAGTTTAAAATGTGGTTTAAACAAACATACTATGATATAATGGGTATATATATATATGTGTGTGTGTGTGTGTGTGTGTGTGTGTGTGTATTACGAATGATTATTAACAAATGATATTAATATAAAATATGCCAAATAGTTGGGGTCGGCAAGATTTGAACCCACAACTTGTTGGCCCAACTAACACCTTAATATACAGTTCGCCAGCCAACCTGCCCGACCGACAGGCTTTGTAATGTCTGTCAGGCATCATTTATTTAAACTCATATCATTTCATTCTACAAGGGCAACCAAACTGAGGAGAGGAGGTCGACTAGCCAAGGAACCATGATAGATCAAGAACTATGAATGACATAACCATGAGGTGGAACCTCGCATGGGAATACGGTTCGAGGGAATATTTCATGGAATATTCTATACAGTGTTCCTAAAAGATTCGGTTGTGGAATCTTGGAGATTCTCTAGGAGGTCCAAAGTTGATATTGATGGAATATAACGAAGTTTATACTCATTTTCCTCAAAATTTCGTAAGTTTATACATAGAAGAAAAGATCCCATATCATGTTGGCATCAGTGCGATCTTCTTGTTGATGTGAATTGTGAGTGTGGATGCTAACCAGGGACAAACTCAAAGAGCGTGAAGCAAAAATCAAGTATTTGATCTAGAGATTTGACATGCAACATGAAGAAGGAAAATGGAGAATGACAATGTTCGCACCGAAAATTTCCACAAATATTTCTATAGGATGGAAAACCTGGTAGATAAATTGTTTGCAGATTATGAGAAGAGAGTAGCAAAGAAGGAAAAGAAGAAGAAAAAGAAAGTAGAGAACAATGCTTCAGTAAATTACGGAAATAGAGTAGACCCTCATAAACCTCCATCTACATATTCAAGTGAATAATCTTCTTATTTTTTCTCCCATTCTCATCATTCAAACAGTCATCAAAGAAATGCTTCAAAAAATCCTTTTTTATGGTTAGATGTGAAATTTGATTTGCCCGTGTTTAATGGAGAAGCTAATGCAGAAAAGCTAAACACTTGGATTAGACAGATTGAAATATATTGATAAATGTAATAGACGAAGAGGATGAGGCAAAGATACAATTAGCATCTCTTCTACTGAGAGGCACAACTCTTGTATTCTCAGAGAGAAAACTTTAGAAAGTTAGTAAGCATAATGGAAAACTCCTTTCTTCATGCTTTGAGTTTGTTTCTACATTAAGAGGACAATTTTATCCATTGGGTTACTAATAAAAATCCATGGTGGAGTGCCAACATTTGAGACAAGGTAAAGGTCAAGATGTTCAAAGTTTCATGGAGGAGTTTAGGAAGCAAGCATTGTCATTGAATATTCCTTTAAACTCACCAGATATTTTGATGCAATATATTGGTGCTTTACACAGTTATCTTTAAGATTAATTGAAATGGAGGTGACAAGCTAGTGTGAAATGTATTCGTCTTGAAAGCAAGGGAATGCATGAAAAATACGACCATACAAAGAAGACATCAACAATAAAGAAAAGGGAAGAAAATCCCTCTTGCGCTCATTACAAGAAATAAGGGCATGATGAAGAGCATTGTTGGAAACTACATCCAAAGTTGAAGCCTAAGAAGTATGGTGGCAAAGGGAAGCAAAAAATTGTTTCTACAGTGCAACATGACCTGGGTTCTGATTCAGGCGATGAGATGAAGATCACAGTTGTTGGGATTGCAGGTGTTGGACCAATCATGGGTATAACATTAAAGAATGCATGGCTCCAAGAACTTGATGAGATAAAAAAAAGTATTCAAGCAGAGAATGTTGAACTGAGAAGACTATTACAAGAAGAACAAGAGGAGAAGCAGGGATTGTAGCTTGAGTTACACACCACAAAAGATTCCTTTGAAAAGTTTAAGTGTAATAAAGGCTTAGTGAATCCATGATCACCCGTTTCAGAATCAACAATTAAGGTAAATAGTGTCAGTGATTCTTTAGTTTCATGTTATCATTATGATGATGATTTTGGTGTATTTGAAAGACACTCCAAACCCATGGAGACAAGAGAGTCTTCAAAAGACAAGTCTGAGTCAGTGCATGATGTTGAGAGCACTTCACAACCTTCTAGTGATAATGAGCATTTCAAAGGAAGAACTAAGTCAAGTTCGCCTAGCTAGAGCCGCACCAAAGACAACCGTTCAAGGAAGGATATGTCTCCATAAAATAAGGTCAAGAAAGTCTGGAGGAAGACAAACCATTACAGCCATTACAACAAGGGTGGACATCATAAATCCACATGTGGGAGTCTCTATCCAGAGCTATGCCTAAATAAGGAGCGGGAGCATATGAAAACACCTGTGAAGGAATCGATCGATGAGGCAATTCAACAAGGAAGCCAACTACAGGAATAAATCCCATTAGCCTAGTTAGGTAGGAGATGGGTATCCTTTTTAAGTAGTTGAGTATGGCCACCATTGTAATTCACATATTGTTTTTTTAAAGACCCCGTAGATGGGAAAAAACTTGTAAAAGTGATGAAGTGTGTAACATCACTTGAATATGAAACATAGTGATATTTTTGCCTTTAGTTGGATAGAAACGGGTATGGGTTCTATTGTAAAAATTGATCATCAGTGTTTTATAAACTCTTGGAAAGTAAGGTTTTTATTGGAATCTTGAAAGTTGTGATACATGTATTATAATCTACAGTTTTGCATATGGATATAGGTGTCAACTTCAAGATTCTAGTTATGAAGTACAAGGGTATAGATGCCAAAGATATTTGTTATGCAAATCAAGAAAAGGGAGAGCACATTAGCTTGTAGTTCATCTTTATACTTTTGGGGACCAAAATTCCTTTAGTGGGGAGGAATGATTTAGGGGGATCCCTAAAAGGCCCAAAAATCAAAGTTGTTAAATTTTAGTGAAATGGGTACCAAATTGAAGAGCTCATCATAAGGAATCCAACAACATAAATGACGCCTCAATCCGAGTCTGTATGTGAAATTTATGCACAGTCAAAGTTCCATTAAAATTGGGAAAAAAGGACAAATTTAGTTGGCACCAGATAAATTTGGGGCATCACGAAATTAGAGGTCCAACCAAACTAGAAACTAAAGTTGGCATCATTTCCCCTAAAATTGGTAGAAGGTTTAGTTGTGACTAAAGTTGGTTGAACCGCCAAATCTGGTAGAATACACTAAATTTGGAGGCTATTGAGTGGCCTAATAACATGTGGCCACATGGTACCCAACTGGAAACTAAATTGGCCCCCAATCGACCACGACAGCGACAAGGTTCAAATGGCGGATGACAATTTTTAAAAATGTTCAAAAGATATATATAATAATGGTGAGCAATTTAAAATGTTGTTTAAACAAACATATTATAGTTTTTCATGTATATATATAACGTTTGTAGCAGGTGGTTATTAACAAACAATATTAATCTATCACTCAATTTCTATCCTAATGATGGATCCCCTTTGGGGTTCGAAACATCGACATGATGAACAAGGTACTATGGATTATCCGGGTCATATTTTTCCAAAAAATGACCACAGAAGTTTAAAATTTAATATTAATATAAAATATACCAAATAGTTGGGGTCAACGAGGTCTGAACCCATGACCCGCTGGCCCAACCAATGAATTAATATAAACTTTTCCAGTCAACATGCCTGATCAACAAGCTTTATAATGTCCATTAGGCATCATTTATTTAAACTCGTAACATTGCATTCAACCAAGGCGACTGAATAGAGGAGTGGAGGTCGATGGTTCAAGGAACCATGATATAGTGGGAACCATGAATGACAGAACCAGGAGGTGGAACCTCGTGCAGGAGAATAGTTCGAGGAAATATTCCTAAAGCATATTCCCTAGAATATTCTCTAGAAAATTCCCAAAAGATTCTATTGTGGAATCTTGGAGATTCCCTATGGGGTCCAGAGTTGACAGTGGCAGAATATAGTTGAGTTTATACTCATTTTACTCACAATTTTGCAAGGATTTCATTGGTGCAGTTATATTTGGGAATTTAACAATCCATTTTCAGGTCACTCTCAGTAATGGAGGTATAATGATGTATTTTTCCATGTACTTGCCTTTATTTTTGTTGAGATGAATGAAGAGGCCTCTCCACTTTTGTAGATGGGCCAGGAGAGTAGCCCACATTAGGTGAACTTCATTATCAACGTTGGGTGCATTGTCTTTATGGTCTCCTTTGTCTTTCTTTCTCTTTAAGTGTTTTTCATTTATGGTATTACATGCTCTTTTATGCAATTCTACTAACATCACCGAAAAAAAGATCTCGGATCAATTACAATACTCGTTGAATATAATTACCCTTATGTCAAATAAGTGATATGTATATAGATGGGAATTACAAGTCATGAAGAACATAGATGGCTAAAAATAAAATATGCAATTTACATAAGTATTGGGTAGTTGAAAACTTCATTAATATGCATAAGATGAAGTTCATGTACATACCATATTTTTATCACAAGGGTAATTCAATCCATTATCTCTCCAATATCGTAACTATGGAAAAAATGAGAATCCATAACTCAACCAAGGAGATCCAACAAGCATGAATAACTCAAACTAGTCTTCCAAGGAAAGCTGTGTTATTCTATTCTTATTTTTTTCATCAAATACAACACATGGTTTTTCATCTCAAAACCCTAATCTCCAAATCTCCAAAGGATGTAACCCAAACCCTAGACTTCAAGATAATAAATAAGCCCTAACAACTCCAAAAGACAGAAAGAGATAGATCAAGTACAAATGTGTATATAAAAGAGATAAAAGATAAATAATTCACTCCCCTCCATCACATCCATATGCAAGAGTGCATACGAATGATGAGTGATATGAATGTGAAAAGGATTGTCTCATTATTCTATATGTATGGGAGGTAAGGGACCACCATAATAAAATATGGCCAATTCCCTTACTCAACAACATGCAATAATGAATTGTAGGCTCACACAAGTAGAGCGCTACACCCTAAAAGCACACGTGTCAAGCTCCAAGATGATGTCATACATAATAACATCTCCAAGATGATGTAGTTACACTTAGTGTGTCCACACCCTTGTATCATAAGTCCATATAAACTCCATCTCTCCTCTTAGGCTAATTACTCCACTAGGTCCACTGCCCTTGCATGAACACTATTGCAATCTAGGTGTGTCCAAGCCAACTTCAAGCTTCCATATATGAATCTGAGTCACCCCATGTTTTCTAGGGCCTAATGACCCCCTCTAAGATGCTTGATACTCCTCCTAAGTAGGATGTTCTCCAAGCAAGAAAACCTTGTCATGTGGCCATCATGAAGGACGCCCCACAGGTTGTCAAGGTAACTCTAATTACTTAAGGAAGAATGCCAAGAAAGCACCCAATTTAGGTTAAGAAACCATTGAGTAAGTTATCTCTTTGTGCTAATCTATCACATACCATATCTAATGTGCAAATTCATCTTAAATCATGAAAGGATTGAACATACACAATATACCCCAAAATTCATGAAACACCCCAAATATGGTGTAAAAAGTTTAAATTAACCATAACTAACATAGGTTAAAGAGTAAAGATTTTAATTTTAAAGTTAAAAGTAATCAAATACTATTAGATTTGTCGAATTTAGTTTTAAGTTTCTTGAAATATACTTCCACCTAAAACCTCAAAGTCGTAGAGAATCACTATTATTACAAGGCAATGATTTTGTTTTATCCCACTATTAAAGTTTTACATTTTCAAAATGATTTTCTAAATCATTATAGTCCTTCCATTTTATTAAAAAAACATTTTTTGATGTTAATATTCCAATCATTATAGTTCTTCCATCTTATTAAAAGAATTTTTTTTGATATTAATATTCCAAGTAAGCATGTGATTCAGATCACACCTAAGAATTTATAGAGATAGAACATATCTAAAGATTGTTTTTTAAAAGAAATTACAAATTTAATTGTTTTTTAATTTTATAGTCATGTAAGTTTGATTTAATCAAATATTTACTATGAAACTAAATCTATTGTAGAATTCCTGAATTTTGAATGCTTTTCAAAATCCACAAAATGTTGGCCTAAGAAAACATTGTCATCGCTCTGTAAAACTAAAATTGTTTTTTACTTTTATGGTGTCTACAAAAAGTTATAAGTACGTAAGTGATGTATAAGCAATATTATTATTTTTAATTATAAAATATTTTTAGCTTCACAATGTTCTAATAATAATAATTCATAAGTAAAAACGCACTTTAAAATTTAAGAAATCACCTCCAATACTCTAAGTCATAGATTTTTACATAAAAAAATTAATTACCAAGAATATTATAAGATAATTTTAACTTCTCCAATCTTCTAAGAAAAAAATTCATTAAGTTAAAAACACCCTTTAAAATTTAAGAAACCACCTCCCATGCTTTAAGTCTCAAGTCGTAGATTTTTACATAAAAGTTTAATTATGAAGAATTTTATTGGTGTCATAGTAAAGGTTGGTGCATTTGGGGTAACTCTTTTTTAGTATCTTGTTATATGATGAATGTGATATTTACATAAAAGGTATTATTTTTTGATATCAATCTATATCTCCATATTTAATCTCTATTTTTTTTGGCTGAAGCAAGTGTCGATCTTTCTATTTCATTAAATCAAAAGAAAAATTACATATTGTACATAAAACCCGATCCTTTACAAGAATTCAGGAAAAAGGAATTCCTACCAATGATCAAGACCCCCCAAGCTACTATAGTGATCAACAAACTTTTTGAGAAATAAACACGGAAAGTCTACAAAAGCCCCCACCCACACTTCCGGATGAAACATACTTCCCAGAGCCAACCTATGACTGTAGACACCCCCGACTGCGCAAATTCCACACACCACGAAAGAGGGAGAAAACGCGCCAAACCAGATGAAAGGACCGAGCCCACCTGGTCCCACAAAAACAGCATGATCGATCCCAACCGTTGATCCTAGCTGCTGGATCCAACGGCCAGAAATCATATCGTGTGGCCTAACACGACTGAGAGATAGTGTGCGATCGAAGGTGGTTTCAAAGTCAACCAACCTGCCACGTGTTACAATCTCTATGGAATCGCTCCCAAAACTGCAAAACCATAAACCGCTAATGAATCGCGCGATCACCGTAAAACCAACCATGCCGTGGTTTTCAAGCCCGAAAGCGGAAAGGGGGAGAATTCCGGCTGCCAGGAAAAACGGACCACGCATTCTGTTTATTCCTGCTACAGAACTAGACTCCTATATTGTTCTTTTTTGGGAAAAGACCATGCAACTTATCTGCCAATGAACTGAGAACCTCGTTCAACTGACTCCAGGGTAAAATGAGACAAACTTTTGCTTGCCTTTCTACCGAGTACATACTGAAAGGAAAAACAAAACTAGCCGGAGAAATCAATTCATGCTAGTCAACCTGGCCCGATATCTAAACACTTCTTTATCTTCTGCGGCTTGTTCTTCGCAGAGAACCTTTAAACGGTTTTGAGGTATCTCCTGCCACTTTTTCGCCATTCTGCCATCAACATTATTCACCCCTTGGTTGGCCAGAAGGTCTGCTAGTTTATTGGCAGATCGACGAACATGGTTGAAACTCACCGTTCGAAGCTCCTGGAGGTGAACGTGGATTCTTTGGTAGACCTGGATTAGTTTCCAGTGAGTGGAGACTTTCTCTGGCCGAGTACCGCAATTGATTCTTTTCACAGAGTTAATGGTAATCTCTGAGTCCACTTCAACAATGACATTTGAGCCATGGTACTGGATCAGAAACTCTAGACATTGTTCCAGAGCCATTAATTTTGCCATATTATTTGTGGCTCTTCCCAAATGGCTGTGGAAGATAAAGATAATACTGCCCTTATCATCTCTTAAAACTCCTCCAAAACCAATTGTGCCCAGGTTGCCTTTTGAAACCCCGTTGATGTTGTATTTCAGATAGCCTTTCGGTGGTGGTTGCCAGAATTCCTTCTCTGTATCCATAGTTATGTTCTTCTTGATCAGTACTTGGGGAATAATTCCTTTCATTCCCAGTTGTCTGAGAATTCTGAGCTCAGTCTCAGAGGGGGGATTTTTAGGGAGATTGCGAACTGTGATACTAACTATCTCCCTTAGCTGTTTTAGGATCAAATCAAATAGTCTTAGAGGAATAACCTTTTCATTCTTAAAAATTCTTTTATTTCTTTCTTTCCAAACATTCCAGATAATGAAGCTTGGCGTGAAGGCCCAGGCCAAATTAAGGAACTCATTCTCCGAATAGTTTCCTCTCCACTTGTTTAGGGTATTTTGATACTACTTTTGTCCCTATATGGCTGATGGAAAATGGTAGAGAAATAATCCCACAACCAGGTGGTGTAAGAGCAGTTATTAAGAATGTGTTCCATGGCTCCTCCTACTCTTCACAGAGTTGGCATATGGAAGGCCCCATAACCCCCCTTTTCCTAATGTTGTCCCAGGTTAAAAGTTTCTTATGATGAACCAACCACATGAAAAGCTTGATCTTCATCCAACCTTGGTGCTTCCAGGTATTTTCTAGAACACTGGAATCAAGCTCAAGAAGAATACCTTTAGCTTCCTTAAGGTTAAAGGTGCCTTTATTGTTATTGCCCCATCTCAATTGATCCTGCCCCTCTGTTACTAAAATCATTCTTTGTTTCAACAAGCTCCCAAGAGCCTCTGCTTTAATTTTAATGGGGCTATCATCTCTGCAGTCAATTTTCCTCCAGCTTCTCCACTTTCCAGAGTTCTGAGTAGGATCCTAGAAATCCTTAACTTTGTTTAACCCTTGGGAATCTATTTCCTTCTTGAGGCTTAAAAAATCCTCTGTTAACAGCGTTGATTCTTGTTGCCATTTGTCCTCCCAAAAGAGTGCAAGATCTCCTGCTCTGATTTCCCAAAAACTGTTTTTTTGAACTAGGCTTCTATTTTCCCAGGCTCTGTTCCAGATGTGAGATCCTTTTAAATTTCCAGACATCCTTATGAGATCATTAGTGTGCCAAGAGTTGACATATTTCTCTTTCCAGATCCTTGCCCACTGGGTTGTTGGCTCCTGAACCCATCTCCACCAAAGCTTGGCTCCAAGCACTTTACTGAGAATCTCTTGATCATCCAAGCCTAGACCCCCATGACTCTTGGGTTTACAGATTTTATCCTAAGAAACCAGGGCCCACTTCTTCTTTGTTTCTTCCTTACCCCAGAGGAAATCTCTTTGTATATTCCTAAATTTCTCTAAAACCCCTTTGGGAGCTGGGAGGGCTGATAACATAAAAACCGGGATGGATTGCAAAACTGCCTTTGTCAGAACCAACCTACCTGCCAAGTTCAAGACTCTGAAGGTCCAATTTTTGACTTTGTCCTGCATCTTATTAAGCACCTGTTCCCAGGTACTCTTGTGCATAGGTCTGGCTGTGAGAGGGATTCCCAAATACTTTGTGGGGAGGGAATCCCTTTGGAAGCCAAGAATTCTTGAGATATTTCTCTGAATAGCAATATTAGTGTTAAAGAAGAAGATTTTTTATTTAGAGAGATTGACTTCCATACCTGTAGCCATGGCAAATTCCTTCAGGATTTGATTGTAGGCTGAAGCTTCTTTGACTGTGGGGATTCCTTGTAGCATGGTGTCATCTACAAATTGTTGGTGAGTCAGAGCTTGACCATTCTCAGATAATTGAAGACCTTTGATTTTGCCCGAATCCTTGGCATGCTTAATGGATCTGCCAAGTCCTTCCATCATGAGAATAAAAAGAAAGGGAGAGAGCGGGTCTCCCTGCCTGAGGCCTCTAGAAGGAATGAAAATCTCTGAGGGAGATCCATTCACCAAAATTGAAAAGTTGGATGAAGTCACCAGAGCCATGACCCATCTGACCCAATTGTGATCGAAACCAAAAGCAGTGAGAACCTTCTTGATGTAAATCCAATTCACCTTGTCATATGCTTTGGAAATATCCAATTGCATGATCATCCCCGCCTGCTTTTTACTAGTAAGCGTGTGAACCACCTCATGGGCTTGAATAATGTTATTTAAAATTTGTCTACCCTCCACATAACCTGCCTGTTCCTCTGACACTAAGTAAGGAAGGAGAGGTCTTAGTCTGTTAGCAACAACCTTGGATATTATCTTGTATACTACATTACATAAGGCTATGGGTCTATACTTATCTGCAGTTTGCGCTGAATCTTGTTTGGGGATCAAGGAGATGAAGGAGGTGTTGAGGGCTTTCAGGATGGTTTTTCTACACCTGGAATCCTCCACCACATTCAGAATATCTTGTTTGACAATATGCCAACAAGCTTTAAAAAAATCCACATTGAAACCATCCGGGCCTAGTGCTTTGCAATTCTGCATGTCTTTGAGAACCTCGCTTACTTCCTCTTCAGTAACAGGTCTATTGAGGTTAAAATTGTCCTCTCTAGACACCAACTTAGGGATATGCCTTATCATTTCCTTGATGGATTGTTCCCTGTTTGGATTGTTTTCCCAAGTGATGTTTTGGAAATGCTTAACAAGCACAACTTCAATATTCTTATGAGTGTTCTGAAGCTCCCCATTCTCATTCTTTATCGAAGAGATTTTGTTGTGTGCTCTATTAGCTATGGTGGATTTGTGGAAAAATCTTGTATTCCTCTCTCCTTCCTTGAGCCATTGAACTCTAGACTTTTGCCTCCAAAATATTTCCTCTTGTTTGCATAAATTTTCCCATTCTTGATGATGTTTATCCACCTGATCACTTTTGACTTTGTCAAAGCCGTCTTGGATCAATGCCTGGTTGAGTTCCTGAATTTTGATCTCCAAAGATTTTTTGTTCACAAAAATGTTTCCAAAATCCTTCTTGTTCCATTCTTTGAGCCTGAACTTGACATGTTTTAGTCTTTTATGAAGGAGGTACATTTGTGATCCTTGTAATTGCAAGTCTTCAGACCACCATTTTTCAATGTTACTGATGAAATCCGGGTGGGAGAGCCAGATATTCTCGAATCTGAAGGGCCTATTTATGGGAGAAACCATACCTTTGATTTCCAGTTGAATCAACCAATGATCGTGTTATCACTCAGGTTGTCCTTAAAGCTCCTTAAAGGATACAGCCGAGGTAACCACAAACCAATCTTTGGACTGCAGGTCCTAGCCTACCTACAATCAGAGAGGGCTCTCCCTTTATAATTTAGCTTTGTTTTGGGTTGACTTTAGGCTAGTTATTATTTTCTTTGGTTTTGTTTTTATTTTGGTGGTATGGAGGATTCTTTCAAACAGATTTGGGATGCATAGCGTGAGAAGTTCAAACCATTGGGCATGGAGTCGTGGATTAGGCTTGCTGTTGCGCTTTCTTGGTCACAAGAGGAATACAGAGCAGGATAGCTACACATAACAATATCGAGCTGGAATAAAGATGGAATGAAGGTCAGTGAATGAAAGGCAACTAAGTAGCTCTCATTATGCTAATAGAGGGAAGGTGAATGAACATTTATATAGGAGCAGTCAAGGATTCCTAAACAACATTCATATATGAAGGAACTAGCGTAAATATGAGCAAATCAATATTCATATTCAGGACTAATTCAGAGGAAAACATAGATAAATCACAGAAATTGAGAACAAAATACAACTAAGTGAGCTCTCAACTATTCTTTCTTTCTGCTATTTAGAAAGTGAAACAATGATGGCATAAAACATATAAACTGTAAACAGAGATAAGAAACACTTATTGGGCTATGTAGAAGCGTTAGGATTCCATAGTCACTCTTCAGTCATTAAAACACAATAGTCAGTTCATCTCCCAAACATTCCAGCGATCTTTGATTATAGAGACTCTCAGAAAATACAATGCAAGTCTAGAGAGGAAGTTATCGACCAACCAACCCTTTTTTCATAACAGAGGGTGGTTTAAATAGAAAAAATATCTACAAACAACAGATCTGGGATAGATCTCCTCAAATAAATGCCTTTAACCTAATTTGTACATAAGTAAATGGCAGAAATATCTATCTAACAGCTGCGCTGGGGCAACTGGCATCTCAAAATATCTATTACAGCAGATCTTAGGCAGATCTGAGGAAAATGAGTGCTTTAATCTATTTTATCTTGAAGTAAATGCTTAAAACATTTATCTAAGTGCTGCGCTGGGGTAGCTGCCTCAAAAATGGATCAACATTTGTCCTTATGGCTCTGTGCTGGCTCTTTTAGCCATAAGTGTGCTTTAAATTCATTCATCTGCGCCTGCAAGTGGTTCTGCTGCCTTAAGTGGCCAAAACTGTGAGTCGGTGAGTCTTTATGGCTCAGAGCCGCTTTATTGACTTTGCTGGGAGGCTCTTTAATGATTTCCTTCTTTGGGTTCAAAGTTTGCATTGAACACCTTCATTGATACACTTTGCCGCATCCTGATACACTTTGGCACTGAATCTAGGCCTTTTCTCACCGCTGATACTCTTTAAACTGTCCCATCGCCCCCTTCTACCTTTTAATGCAAAAATAACTGCTGCTAATGTCCTCTGTGTCCTTTGGAACGCTATCGGTGCTGGCCGATCAAAAATGGTACTAAAAATGATGAACAACTGCTAACTGGCGGAAGAATGGATGTTGGAGGCACGCCGAGGCCAAAATCCTGCAATTTGGAGCTATTTCGGGCCTGGAGCGATCAAATATGGGCTGAAGAATGCCATGTTTCTTTTGGAGGTGGGGCGGGCACGGGCGCCGAACTGTTTAAAAGAAAATGGACCTTTTCCCTCTTATAAGGCAAAAAATGCTTTAAACGTGAAAATCCATCAAAATTGGGCGGGAGCGATTACTGTTCATAAGATTGAATGCTGGTCGTTGGATCCGGCGCGGGCCGATCCAACGGCTAGCGCTAAATCGCATCGGGGCGAACCATTGGTCCCAACACATAAAACCTTCGAAATTCCGCGGACCCGAAATGCTTATATGCCCTTTCTTTATGGAGATCGGGTCCGGTCCGTTGGCGATTTCATATCAACGGATTTTAACAAAATCAATATGCGGACCCGAAATCCCTTAAAACTGCCCTTATAAACTAATTCGGCTCCGGCCCGTCGGGAGACCTCTCCTTTCACTGTGCCCGGGGACCTTACAGACACGATGGCTTTTATAAGACCCGCCTTTATAATATTTCGGCTCCGGAATATCGGAGCCAAACATAAGGGGTGTTCGCTGAACAAACATGGGTCGTTGATTTGGTGATGGCGATGGACGGCAGAGATTGCGTCGGCATTTCGCTGTCGGAGCCATTATTTGCACAAAAATGCAAGGCAAATGAATTCGGAGGGTTATTCTTTATGCTTTTGAATGGTTTATAAGCCATCGGAAGGGGTCTGATGGCCCAAAAAAGGAGGAATTCATGCCTTGGAAGGATTCCAAAGGCACTTGGGAGGAAAGTGATGTGGTTTTGAGAGGGGTTTAGTGACCAAAGAGGGTTTCATGCCTTCTAAAGGCAAACCAAGGTCAAAGGGGTGATTTTTCAAACATGTGAAGGGAAACTATGCAAAGGAATGAGTCCTTTTGCATTTGGAAGATGGTTAGAGGGGTCAATGAGGGTTCTTGCTGAGTTTCAGATAAACTTAGCAATTCCCGAGGATATATATGGTTATTTTTCAACCAAGGGGAAGGGATAAGTATACAGGGGAGTTATATACATAGTTTTAGTAGGGGAAGGGGAAATAGATAGGGAGTTACATAATAAAGTTAGTAGTTAATATGATAGTGATAAGAACAAGCGCTAAGAATGATGTCTTAGGCTATCAATGGGGGAAAATGACTAATAGAAGAAGTGTGAACATTCCTTGAGTGAAGCAGATCTCCACCAAGGCAAATGATATGGAGAATGATGAATTTAAGAGGTATCAAGCAGATCTTGACCTCTTTTAGGGGAAGTTAATGAGTGATTTGGGGAAAGAGGAAGAAGGGGAAGTTAGACATGCCTCGCTTGAAGTCCTCCAACTGAACAACTACCTTCAACTTGTGATATGATAGATATAACACTTGACAATATGAAATGGATCACAAGCCATGATTCTGCAACCACAAAGCTACCTACCCGACCTACTCACCTAGCATTTTCTCTTCCTTTTGGTTTGGGTGCACTTGAACTAGCATACCCAGCTTTTCATTCTTTTCTTCTTGTTGTCCTCCTATCTACAACTACACTTATTGCATCCAGGGGCTCAGATTAAGCTGTTGAGCACCCTTGTTTCTCTACCTAACTACAAATCTGCCAAGATTAAGCTGTTTGGACAGATGTTCATTCTCTATATTCTACAACATGAAATTGAAACCTAGGGAGGCCAAGATTAAGCTGTTTGGCCTACCCTTAACTGAAAAACTGATCAAAATGGATTACTTATCAAAACTGGAACAAAGCAGTAGCATTAAAACTGGCACACCTTCATGGATACTTCTCTGGTCATCTGTAGCAAATATGGAGCATTGCAACATGCATAGTACGACATATTTGGCATGTAAAAATGTCGATCATGAATGATGATTAACCTGCTGCAGTAGGAGGCTAACAGTGGCTCCACTTGGGGATGGCTTTTCCTTGTGAAAAGCCAAGAACAGCAGGTCAGACTGCCTTGTATTCAATTGTTGCTGTGCTCTGCAAAATTCCCTTGGCTGGCTGCCTTATTGATCCTACCAACCTACCTACCCTAACCAGCACTTACTTTGCTGTTAGGTGAAGTGAAATAGCCAATGCAGCCACTTAAGCAATAAAAACATGAGTGGGCTTTGTTGCTTGTGCTTGCTGGTGAGACCAACTGAGATCTTGCAATCTGATGTGGCTTTGTTAATCTTTGAGAAGATCAGGAAGCTACTGATCTCCTTCGCTGAACCTAAAGACAGTACAAAAGGGTCCTACAACATATATACAATAGTGCTGAGCTGAAATAAACAACTGTACAAAGGTTTAGGATCGTTATCATGCCTTGGAATGTGGAAACCATCAACATTTTGATACTGAGCCTTGCAGCCTGCTAATGGAGAAGAGCACTGACTTATTTCATCACTCAGCCTGCCATCTAATGGATTGCACAAAACTTGGAGCGATACTTGCAACTCATTACAAACAGGCTCAGATGGCACTTGACAGATTTGCACTTGCTGCTCCTCCTTTTCTTTAAATAATTCAGATGATTCAAAACAAAGCGGCAGAGAATCATCTAGGACTTCTTGATCACATGCTGCTGCTTCCGAGTCTTCTTCTTCAATCTGGAATTCAATGGCACTCTGGGGCTACAAATCTAGAGGTAATGCATCAGGAGCAAGGATTTGACTCTCCTCTAGATGGCCAATATCAACACTTGATGATACTTGGTTACAAACTGCATGATAATTATCCTTGATAAACTGAAAAGATTCAAAACAAAAAGGTAAAGTTCCTTCGCTGAAATCAAAATTCTCTGCTTTTTCCACCTCCTCTTCATAGCTGAAACAGGCAAGCTGACCACTGGGTTCAGGCTGCTGATCCTGAACTGTGCTTTCTGCCAAAATAGGCTCTGACTCCTCTGCAAGGCTGATTTGGACATTGGGCGCATAATCTTCATCATATTGGTGATATTTGGGTAGACAACTGAAAGAAGGAGAGCAATTATCCTCATACAATAGATTGGGAGATTCATCCATATATTTCTCAGAAACTGAAGTTTCATCTTTGCAAGTAGTTTTTCTCTCAGCTCTTGCTCTGTTTCGCTTGGCAATCAGATTTGCCTCCACACTAGCAGCTATATTCTGCATGTCTGCTAAGCTTTGAGGGGCTCTTTCCCTCAGTTGATATGCCATGTCGCTATCAAAACCATCTGGGAATTTATACATAGCAAGATCAGGTGGAGGTCTAAGGTTCTGTGGGATTGCATTATAAACATTATTAAATCTTGCACAATAGTCGAAGACAGCCTCTTGAGGGCCTCTTTTGATAGTATCATATTCTGATAATATGTGCAGGGGATCCTTCTTTTTCTCCCATCTGTTAAGGAATTTTTGGTAAAGAGCCTCTGGATCAGCTATGGAATTCGCAGGAAGAGCTCTAAACCAGGGCCTAACATCACCTCTGAGACTTTCGACAAAAATCTTCATTCTTTTAGCATTTTTTTGGTATGTTGCAGGGCTGTGTAAGAACCAGTTCCCTCAAAATAAGTGATTTTAGTTTGGTAATCCTGAGGCATAGCTCCAGGATTAGCAGGTAATTGTAAAGGTGTATAACGATTCGCCATATTTGCCGGGAAAAATGGAACAGCAGGAAGAAACAGAACAACTGGAACAACGGGGATGGAAGAGGAAATAATAGAAGGAGTTGGAATATAGCTTTGCTGAACTGTTTCAGAGGAAACTTAAAGATTTTCTCTTTCAGGTTCGTTCCTCCAGTGGAGTCTTGATTGAAAATGATGTGGAGTCGCCAGGTGGATGACTTAACTTTGAAGTGCTTGATCTCTGTCCACCATCAAAGATCAGAACTAAACATGAAAAAGTTATGAAGAAAAGGAGCACTTTCTCCAGAAAACGAGATTTGTCCCCAGCGAAGTCGCCATTATGTTATCACTCAGGTTGTCCTTAAAGCTCCTTAAAGGATACGGCCGAGGTAACCACAAACCAATCTTTGGACTGCAGGTCCTAGCCTACCTGCAATCAAAGAGGGCTCTCTCTTTATAATTTAGCTTTGTTTTGGGTTGATTGTAGGCTAGTTATGATTTTCTTGGGTTTTGTTTTGATTTTGGTGGGATGGAAGATTCTTTCAAACAGAGTTGGGATGCATAGTGTGAGAAGTTCAAACCATTGGGCATGGAGTCGTGGATTAGGCTTTCTGTTGCGTTTTCTTGGTCACAAGAGGAATACAGAGCAGGATAGCTACACATAACAATATCGAGCTGGAATAAAGATGGAATGAAGGTCAGTGAATGAAAGGCAACTAAGTAGCTCTCATTATGCTAACAGAGGGAAGGTGAATGAACATTTATATAGGAGCAGTCAAGGATTCCTAAACAACATTCATATATGAAGGAACTAGTGTAAATATTAGCAAATCAATATTCATATTCAGGACTAATTCAGAGGAAAACATAGATAAATCACAGAAATTGAGAACAGAATACAACTAAGTGAGCTCTGAACTATTCTTTCTTTCTGCTATTTAGAAAGTGAAACAATGATGGCATAAAACATATAAACTGTAAACAGAGATAAGAAACACTTATTGGGCTATGTAGAAGCGTTAGGATTCCATAGTCACTCTTCAGTCATTAAAACACAACAGTCAGTTCATCTCTCAAACATTCCAGCGATCTTTGATTATAGAGACTCTCAGAAAATACAATGCACGTCTAGAGAGGAAGTTATCGACCAACCAACCCTTTTTTCATAACAGAGGGTGGTTTAAATAGAAAAAATATCTACAAACAACAGATTTGGGATAGATCTCCTCAAATAAATGCCTTTAACCTAATTTGTACAGAAGTAAATGGCAAAAATATCTATCTAATAGCTGCGCTGGGGCAACTGGCATCTCAAAATATCTATTACAGCAGATCATAGGCAGATCTGAGGAAAATGAGTGCTTTAATCTATTTTATCTTGAAGTAAATGCTTAAAACATTTATCTAAGTGTTGCGCTGGGGCAGTTGCCTCAAAAATGGATCAACATCCGTCCTTATGGCTCTGTGCTGGCTCTTTTAGCCATAAGTGTGCTTTAAATTCATTCATCTACGCCTGCAAGTGGTTCTGCTGCCTTAAGTGGCCAAGACTGTGAGTCGGTGAGTCTTTATGGCTCAGAGCAGCTTTATTGACTTTGCTGGGAGACTCTTTAATGATTTCCTGCTTTGGGTTCAAAGTTTGCATTGAACACCTTCACTGATACACTTTGCCGCATCCTGATACACTTTGGCACTAAATCTGGGCCTTTTCTCACCGCTGATGTTATCACAAAATCAAGCACTGAAGGGCTGCAGATCAGGTAGACTCTGTGTAACTGTTTCAGACCAAGCTTTTGACTAAGGATTAGCCTCCCTAGCCTGAGAGGGCTCTCTCAAGAAAAAGTTATTGATTTTGAATGTTGATAAGAGGGCTAACTCTTGTACAATAGATTTAATGAACTTGCTGGCTGGACAAATATACGAATACATCCATTGGGCTTATGGAGTCACTAAAATCTCAGTAAACAATGGCACTATCCTTTCATAGAAATCAGGGCACTTTACATCTAATGTTCAAACATAACCTATATGAAACACAGTTTGCCAAGCATACAGGAAGTCAGAGCATGAAACATGAGTTCTGAGTGATTATGCAATAACAAGACTGTAAAAGAACACTAAAGAGAATAACCATCACACATTTGAATAATAAGATCTATTGTGAATCCTGAGAAGAAATAACAGTTATTTGTATTACTGAGCTCTGCTATACATAAACCAAAATAGTCTTCTTCTTTATCAAAACATCCAACCTCTATTACTTCACTCTCTTAACTATTTATAAAATTCTTCTACCTGACTCCCCTTCCTTTGAGGGGAACTCGAAGTCCTTTTCTAATGACACCTATTCACTTTTAAACTAACTAATAATTACAGCTGACCACTAATTGACAGCGCTGGAATTCTAAAGCAAATAAGATTCTAATTCTACATCATGCTGGAAATAGCATTTATTACAATCAAGATGGTGCTCCTACGAGAAAAAGGAGAAAATAGGCTCATTCTCTGACAAGTGGTCTCTTTTAGTTTGGCTGTGATAGGTGTCTGTAGTTGCTTGCTGGCCTTTAATGCAACATGTTTCCAATACCCTGAAATATAGGAAACTGCTCCTGTTTGTCGGTGTTTGATATGCTGCTCTCCTTCTGGCGGTGGCTGTGATGGCATGAGATGGCATAAGATGGGCAATTAATGTCCCATGCTGGCTTTGAATACTGAAGGCTTTGATCTGTTCTGTATTGGCTGAAAATATCCCTAAATTTTCGGTTCTGGTCCCCCATCACCGAGTATGCAGCAATGGATACTTTAATTCTTTAATAACCCAAGAGAGAAGGGTAACACCATGCTCCTAATATGCTGGAGGCTTCCTTGGATCCCTTTCATGTCACTGAGGTGTTTCCTTTGCAAGTTTTTGATTCTGCCATCAAACTGTTATATGCGTTTCAAAATAACACCTACAGCAGTTTCGCAGTTTCGTAGCGCGCTGCGAAACCGCGAAGCTGTTTTAAACAATTTCAATTTCCCCTATATTTCTCTTTCCACTGATTTTTCACATTTTCCTCAACAAATGAATAACAACTTGCAAGTAATCATGTTCAGCTGCCAGACTCCAATGTCAATACCTTTCCTATAAAATTCAAACAGCATGCCCAGATTTCTCTGCAAGCCCTGCCAACCTGGAACCTTTCACCGCAAAACACCTTTTCTTACAGCCACTTCAATAGATTCTACAGCTTCCAATTTCAAATCTTCAATGTCTATTCTCAGGCGCTCCAAATCAGTGTCCTCTGTCTGTTGTTTATCAGATGACAATAAAAATTTATCTGCTCCAAGAATGCTCAATGCTTCATCCTTCTTTGATGCAGATGTGCTCAAAATTATTACATTCAGTCCAAAAGCCTTTCCAAATTTTACTGCCATATGACTAAGACCTCCTAGCCCAATTACTCCAAGAGACTTGCCTGCATGATTCATGTGATAACGAATCATAGGGCTGCAAACAGTAATTCCTGCACAGAGCAAAAGTGCAGCTGAAGCCAGTGGTAGATTGTCTGGTATCTTAAAATAGTACCTTTGGTGAACAACAATGTGACTAGAATATTCTCCTTTCGTCACTGTGCCATCTACATCGATACCATTAAAGGTGAAAATAGACCCTTTTGCACAATTGACTTCCATTCTTTCATTACAATATTCACATCGCTGACAGGAGTTGACATATGTACCCACTCCAACATGATCGCCAACCTTAAAATGGACTACATTGATGCCAACTTCTTACACAATTCTAACAATTTCATGCCCTGGCACCAATGGATACTTTGAATCACCATGTTCATTCCAGGTCCATACAACATCGGTGTAACAAACTCCACAACAGAAAACAATTAGAATCACAACAAAACAAGTTCTGTAGACCTGTTGAAAGCCTAATTTCTCATATAGAAAAGAATGTGATCTGCTAGATGTATTAGGACCTATGCTGCCATGGGTCAACTCAGAAATAAAATATTGTATGAGGAGAAGTTGGCGATGCATGAAAGTTGAAGTTGCAAGCATAGGAAGCATTGCAGGTACTAATCAGCGTGGACCAAATCTCCATAATACCACTCTTACAAAAGATCACTTGCAAGCCTCCAGAGTTGTTTGTCATCTTGCAAACCACGATGCAGATATAGCAACATATGTAACAGGGCAGCACAAGATTTGCAGTCGCCATTCTGTAAAGAAAGATTAGGTGCTAATTTCTCACACAGCACAACCCTGCCTTGCGCCCTCTTCCACAATATATTATCAGTCTAAAGATCAAGATGACTCTGTGCAAAGAAGATTGCATGAAATTATAATATGGTACAATACTGATGATATTAATGACATGTGCTCGAGTTCCACTGCTTTTTTTCAACGTTCTCTTACAGCCGCTACAAAAGTTTTCTAGGATCCCCGGTAACTGCAACTCATAGACAACTCTTGTTTTTCGAGAATCATCTTGTGAGCAACGCTCAAGCATCCCGTATATGAATCAAAGAACTCTCTTAATTTGATAGCCTCCTCAATACTTGCTTTTGAGAATCATCCAGTTCAGAGCCTTCATCCAACCCGCATATGAATCGAAGAGCTCTCAAACACACTAACAGTTGCTTGAAAATCCTCTCCAAAGTTTTGAGTTGACAAATACGGTTCTGTTGGCTCCGAAGAATAAAGTTGCAGGCCCTTTCTTATGCGCTCCCTTAACACATACAAGGCAGGATTTGACTTCATTATTTTATTCATAGCTTGGGCCAAAAGAGGCTTTGAACCAGGAAACCAATTACCAAATGCAGAATGTAAATTGTAAGCAAGATCGATTGCAATCATAACACCAGTGGGTGATGGATAAATTGACATATTAGCTGTTGTATAGTCTAAGAATTTGGCTCTCGTATACCGTTCACGGTCATGAGGATCATAGTCTTCCCACCGAAGTTGCACATCAATCCAATATTTATTACTTGCCTTCTGATCAAAAACATCCTTAGACTCTGCCACAAGGCTGGGCTTGCATTCTCCAGAAGACCGAAGGAATTGTCAATCAAAACATGTCACTACGCTCCCTGCCAATCATTCTGCGCACTAAAATTAGCACCATTTCCATTTCCTTGAGGATCCAATCCATCAAGATACCGACTATGTGGATGCATACAGATCAACCAAATGGGCAACCCTATCTCCTCCAGCGCCATCTGTATTATCACTTATGTTGGTGCCAAACAAACGACCTGAAATTGCGGTTCCTATTGAAAAGTGCATTATGTCCACTTTATGACCACCGCAACTTTTGCTTGTACAACCGTCAACTGTCTCTTTGCAAGCACCCATATTATGACATGTTGCATTACCGCCACCTTGGAACATGAGTGATACAGAAGGGCAGCTCATTTCCATTCCTTACACATAACGATATTCCCCCGGTACTTTTAGCAGAAAATGTTGGCCGAATGCTCTTCCTTTCCTGGAATGTCTTGCTAAAAATCTTGATCTTAGAAGTACTTTCTCGAACTGCATATTCTCCATCTGAGGCCCAAACAAATTTGAGTGCAGATCCAAAGGATCTATTCCTTCATGCCAGTGTCGTATAAATTATGTATTCACCATCACCACATACAACAACAAATCTTCCATTTGGATTAATGTTAGCAAAGGGGTCTAAATTTTCCCATAAAGACCCTTCAAACAAGAACGGAATTTGGAGGACAACAGTCAGTCTGGAGCGGAGTTCTTTGAGAGAGACATTTGATATATCCACATTATCAATAAGTATTTTCCCATCAGAGATTGGAGTAAGGTGAAATATATCATTAAGGACACTAGACCTGTTCTTCCAGCTATTCCAAACTGCTCACATGCATTTATAGTAAATGACACTGCTCGCAGGGCTGGTGGCAAAAATGGCATATATCTCAACATAACTTGGTTGAACTCAATGAGTCCTTCCATTGGCCAGTTGATGCGTATGCTTCTTGTGAGATTCTCACTAGATGCTGATTTCTTGAGGGTAACAGAACTCTGTTCAATAGGCATGCTAGGATTTTGACCTCTACTGAAAACTCGAACAAATCCCCAATTTCGTAGCACGCTACGAAACCACCTAAACCTGTAGCGCTGCGAAACTGCTAGAAAGGATTCTTGCGCTGCGGAAACACTTTGTCCTAAAGCTAGTCTGCAAAATTTTGGCAACAGAATTTTCAGTGATAACAGCTGATACTCTTTAAACTGTCCCATCGCCCCCTTCTGCCTTTTAATGCAAAAATAACTGCTGCTAATGTCCTCCGTGGCCTTTGGAACGCTATCGGCGCTGGCCGATCAAAAATGGTACTAAAAATGATGAACAACTGCTAACTGGCGGAAGACTGGATGCTGGAGGCACGCCGAGGCCAAAATCCTGCAATTTGGAGCTATTTCGGGCCTGGAGCGATCAAATATGGACTAAAGAATGCCATGTTTCTTTTGGAGGCGGGGCGGGCACGGGCGCCGAACTGTTTAAAAGAAAATGGCCCTTTTCCCTCTTATAAGGCAAAAAATGCTTTAAACGTGAAAATCCATCAAAATTGGGGCGGGAGCGATTACTGTTCATAAGATTGAATGCTGGCCGTTGGATCCGGCACGGGCCGATCCAACGGCTGGCACTAAATCGCATCGGGGCGGACCATTGGTCCCAACACATAAAACCTCTGAAATGCCGCGGACCCGAAATGCTTATATGCCCTTTCTTTATGGAGATCGGGTCCGGTCCGTCGGCGATTTCATATCGGCGGATTTTAACAAAATCAATATGCGGACCCGAAATCCCTTAAAACTGCCCTTATAAACTAATTCGGCTCCGGCCCGTCGGGAGCCCTCTCCTTTCGCTGTGCCCGGGGACCTTACGGACCCGATGGCTTTTATAAGACCCGCCTTTATAATATTTCGGCTCCGGAATATCGGAGCCAAACATAAGGGGTGTTCGCCGAACAAACATGGGCCGTTGATTTGGTGATGGCGATGGACGGCAGAGATTACGTCGGCATTTCGCTGTCGGAGCCATTATTTGCACAAAAATGCAAGGCAAATGAATTCGGAGGGGTATTCTTTATGCTTTTGAATGGTTTATAAGCCATCGGAAGGGGTTTGATGGCCCAAAAAAGGAGGAATTCATGCCTTGGAAGGATTCCAAAGGCACTTGGGAGGAAAGTGATGTGGTTTTGAGAGGGGTTTAGTGACCAAAGAGGGTTTCATGCCTTCTAAAGGCAAACCAAGGTCAAAGGGGTGATTTTTCAAACATGTGAAGGGAAACTATGCAAAGGAATGAGTCCTTTTGCATTTGGAAGATGGTTAGAGGGGTCAATGAGGGTTCTTGCTGAGTTTCAGATAAACTTAGCAATTCCCGAGGATATATATGGTTATTTTTCAACCAAGGGGAAGGGATAAGTATACAGGGGAGTTATATACATAGTTTTAGTAGGGGAAGGGGAATTAGATAGGGAGTTACATAATAAAGTTAGTAGTTAATATGATAGTGATGAGAACAAGTGCTAAGAATGATGTCTTAGGCTATCAATGGGGGAAAATGACTGATAGAAGAAGTGTGAACATTCCTTGAGTGAAGCAGATCTCCACCAAGGCAAATGATATGGAGAATGATGAATTTAAGAGGTATCAAGCATATCTTGACCTCTTTTAGGGGAAGTTAATGAGTGATTTGGGGAAAGAGGAAGAACGGGAAGTTAGACATGCCTCGCTTGAAGTCCTCCAACTGAAAAACTGCCTTCAACTTGTGATATGATAGATATAACACTTGACAATATGAAATGGATCACAAGCCATGATTCTGCAACCACAAAGCTACCTACCCGACCTACTCACCTAGCATTTTCTCTTCCTTTTGGTTTGGGTGCACTTGAACTAACATACCTAGCTTTTCATTATTTTCTTCTTGTTGTCCTCCTATCTACAACTACACTTATTGCATCCAGGGGCTCAGATTAAGTTGTTGAGCACCCTTGTTTCTCTACCTAACTACAAATCTGCCAAGATTAAGCTGTTTGGACAGATGTTCATTCTCTATATTCTACAACATGAAATTGAAACCTAGGGAGGCCAAGATTAAGCTGTTTGGCCTACCCTTAACTGAAAACTGATCAAAATGGATTACTTATCAAAACTGGAACAAAGCAGTAGCATTAAAACTAGCACACCTTCATGGATACTTCTCTGGTCATCTGTAGCAAATATGGAGCATTGCAGCATGCATAGTACGACATATTTGGCATGTAAAAATGTCGATCATGAAAGATGATTAACCTGCTACAGCAGGAGGCTAACAGATTGGACCCTCCAAAGGGAAGGATTCTTGCTGCTATTTCTTTGTCTATAATCATTAGCTCCTCTGAAATCATGAACCTATCTAATTTAGAGGCTACCTGTGCCTCACCTCCTCTTTTGTTGTTCCAAGTAAAAAAGCCATTGCTCAATTCTGAATCAACCAATTTCATATCATCTGTGAATGATTGGAATGCTAAAGAGTCTTTGGCTAGCACTATGGTTCCTCCTTCTTCTTTTTTCGAAAGAGACTTGATCATATTGAAATCACCTCCCAAGATCCAAGGAATCCCATCCTATCTATTCCTGAGATCTATTAGGGAGTCTATCAATTTGAGTTTGTCATCTATTTTTTGAGGGCCATAAACATTTGTGACCAGGAAGGTTTCTGAAACCCCCACTGGTTGCATGACCACTGATAAGTAATTTCTGGATGCTTCAGCATCTATTATGCTGATTTTCTGGGGATTCCAAAGAGTTAGAATGCCCCCCGCTGTGCTTTCAGCTTTAACTTCTAAAAACTCAAATCTGTTGAGCCATTTGCTATGAATTTGTTTTATTTTCTGAATGGAACATTTGGTTTCCTGGATGAAGATCATATCCAGCATTTCTTGTTTCATTCTGTAACTTAGCATTCTTTGTTTTCTTTTACTACCTAGACCTCTAATATTCCAGGATGTGAACTTCATAATTCAAGATTTGTAAAGGAGTAACTGGTTAGGTCTTTCATCTTACCTGAGTCTATCATTAACTTTCCACACTCCATCAAGAGGTCCTTCTGCTTTTTCCTACCCCTTTTCTTTCCTGCATTTCTGGTAGCTAATCCTGGAGTTGATTTAATTGTTTTCACACCTCTGTACTCCTGCTTATCAATGGTTTTTCCTTTATCTAATCCATTTTCCTGAGTTTTCCATAAAAACAATTGTTGAATTCTGTTGCAATCTTCTTGCGGTAGTGAATCTATCCCTCCCGTGGTTCCCTGCATCAAGAACCCTTCCAGATCTAGGTGTTCCTTTTCTAGAATTTCTTGAAGTTCATGGTCCTCCAGATCTGTTTCACTCTGGGTCATTTCCTGATCCATCTCTAGTTCTGTTTCACTCATCATAATTTCTTTCTTATTACCAATCTCTTGTGTTGGGTTGCAGTTTTCTTCCTTTTCCTTTTCATTAGGGCCATCCTCCATAGATTGATCTTCATTTGCCATTTCTTCATTCTCTTCCAATGCTTGATACCTATTTTGACTAGCCTTTTGACCCTCATTACGAAGATGCTTTGGTCCTTTTTTGCCTCCTTTTCCTCTACTTACCACTTTCTGAAAGCTCTTTGTGTCCTTCATTGCATTTTGTTTGCTTCTATTGTCTACTCTGCTAAGAGGGCAATCTCTGAACAAGTGTCCATGTTCATGGCATTTACGACATCTGAATGGGATATGCTCATAGTCCACTGTTTGCACCCAATCCTCATCAAAAACTTCCAGGATGACTTCATCCGGAAGGGCTCCTGATAGATCCATTTCTACACAGATTCTTGCATAGGAAGTGTATTTGCCCCTTCTTGTGGCTTCCAAAGCTTTGACAAAATGACCTAGTTTGTTGCCTATGGCAGCAAGCGATTCAGTTTGCCAGTAATCAAGAGGAAGAGAATAGAGCCTTACCCAAATAGGAACCGAAGTGAAAGTCTCTTGCTCTGGAACAAAGTTCATCATCTAGGGTCGCATATAGAGGCCAACTGCTACATAAAAGTAGGGTCCTCCTTCGAATATTTTGTCTTTGTCTTCGATACTTGTGAACACCACGGTGAAGAATCCCTTTGACCCAAGATGCAGATCAATGCTTCCTTTGGGTTTCTAGTGGTACTTGATCCACATCTGTAAAGCCTTTTCCGTGGGCCATAGTCCCATGAATTTGCAGATTATAGCGTAAGTCCCCATGTGTTCCCTGTGTGCCTGTAGTGCAGGATCGTTTAGCACTACTCTAGGAGTAGTCTCCGTTTTGGGTCTACATGGTCCCTTTTGTTTATTGTCCCTTGTTCTCTGGCTTTTGTCTTCTTCCTCCTTGTCTTTAGTGCTGACATTTTCCTTGGGCCTGACCCCATTTGTCTCCTTTTCATTATTATTTTTTTCCTCTTCCCCAGAACCTCTGACATTTCCTAGTGGGGATTTGCCTCTGTTGGCTACGACCTCCTTGTAGGAGGGAGTGGAGCTCCCTCCTCTGCGGCCCTCCATTAGGAGCTAGCACTGAAACTCTTAGAAACCCTAGTTGCACGTTTTTCTCCCGCTCCTCTCTGACGTCCTCCCATATTTAATCTCTATTTAATGATTATTTTGAAATATTAAATAGTTAGTATAGATTTATTTAATTTTGGATTTATTCAATATTGAACAAAAATTTTTAAGTATAAAAATTAGAAAATGTTTATATTTTGAAAAAACTATTTTTTATTGATATTTGGTAAATTTATAATTAAGATGAAATTATATTGGTTTTTAATAATGTTATTTATATTTATATAAATTTCACATCTCTATCTTAAAATTAGTGATAAAATTTCAAGCAAAATTGTGATTTTTTGTTATTTAAAATACATTTTTGAATGCATAAATAGGTCAACACCCAAAAACCCCTAAGGCACTCTAATTCTACACATCAATTAACTTAAACTCAAATTTTTTATAAAATTAACCAGGAAAAAATGTGTTGAAAAATGTCACCTTGACTATTAGTTATACTATGTGTGTGTAACTTTGAAAAAAAAAAAATCAAATATTGAATTTTTATGTGTTTATTGATTAAATTTAAATATGAAGTTCTGAAATATAATGATTACTTATATGAATAATTATTTTAATTTATATGGTCACAATGATCAGAGTGGGAAAACCTATTTATATATATTTTAGAGTGGGAAAACTTATCATGACTCAGTTGTCAAACCAACAATGAGGAAAATCATTAGTGGTTGTTATCTGTGAATGCAGGCTAACTCATCACCATTATTCAAGGAAAACCACTTCACTTGGAATTACCTGCTAGTGTTCATAAGGGGGAAAAATTTCACTCTTACCGGATGTCTCTGGGTCTTGTGACGTTAATGTGTGTTGAAGGAAGAGGAGCTCTTAGCCAAGCAGAAACAGTTTTAGGACCAGCCCAATACCAGCAATGAGGACAATCATCAGTGGTTGTTATCCATGAATGCAGGCTAACTCATCACCATTATTCAAGGAAAACCAATTCACTTGGAATTACTTGCTAATGGTCATAAGGGGGCAGAATTTCACTCTTGCCGGATGTCTCTGGGTCTTATGACGTTAACGTGTGTCCAAGGAAGAGGAGCTCTTAGTCAAGCAAAAATAGTTTTAGGATCAACCCAATTTATAGGTCATGGTGCGCATACACACATATTGGATACATTTATTAGGTTTTTATATGTTTATTAATTATATGTTCTTAAATATCATAGTCATTAATATATATATATATATATATATATATATATATCTATATTAAAAATTATTTAAATTTATTTCAATGTTATATGTATTATGATTTTGTTTTGGAAAAAATTGTTTGTAATTTTCAAAAATCGTTGCTCTAGTTGTTCTAGATCCATCACATTGAGCATATTTGGGTCAATATTTCGAGCCACCTAGAAAACTTGATCAAATTTCTCATCATTGTCCTGATGATGAACCACACTAGCTGGTTTGAATCTTCGACCCAAGTTTGTAATTTATTAATAAAAACTAAATTACAACATAATATGAATTGAATTGATTTATTATTTTTATTAATTTTTTTAATTAAATTGACATTATGTTTTATTATTATTATTATTATTTTATTTAACAAGTTTGTAATTTATTAATAAAAACTAAATTACAACATAATATGAATTGAATTGATTTTTTTCTTTTTTTTTTTTTTTTTTTTTTTTTCTGAATCAAGCTAATCTATTATATTACAAAAAGTCAAAAATTACATCAGTATTACAACAGGGCCTTAGCCCTGTAATTCCTGCCGAGAGATTGACAGTTTGCCCAAGTTTAGACATATCCGAATTAAACAGATACAAAAATTGGATGACAGACTAACATTACGACACATGACAATGCTTATGGCCGACACATAGAACATATGGATAGCCAACACATAGATTTTGAGATCTGGACTGAATCCGAACACAGACAAGATAACATTGAGCGAAAACAGAGAAAAACTTTCCCTTCCCGGCGACTGAGAGCGAACTGAAGGTCGAATTATTCATCGTCGGTGGTATACGGTTCGTCCTCCACCTTGCCCCTGAAGTGCTTGGGGACATCCGAGTCGGAGAGCTGGATCCTCTGAGCCGGTTCGTTGGGGCCCGCAAGGGCAGCCTGAGAGTCTGGGGAAGAGCTTTCCTTGATAGGGCGTAACAGATCAATAGTAGGCACCTGCATATCAATTGTGGGTACAATCCCATGAACCAGAGGAGGGTTTCCCTGCGGTGCTTCCTCTTGACCTCTGGAATTACCACAATGCTCAACAGAAACCGAAACGATGAATGTGGAATTAGCCAGAGAGCAGGGTATTCTATACCTGACAGTGGGATGCGCTGTGTGTTCGCATTCCATGATTTCTCCCTGCCCAGGTGCCCTGCCACGGCCTGCTGCTCGACCCCGGGAGCGGTGATGGTCAGAAGTTACCTCAACTGAGGAAGAGGGAGAAATTGCAGACCTCTGAGCAGAAGCACGACCCCTTGAGCTTCCTCGACGGCTGCTCATTCTCAGACGCTCGCGCTACATCGCCAGGTTAACCAAAGAGCAGGAATGCCCTTGTGCTATCCCCCACAGAACCAGAGGATGTTCCAACGCTACCGCCGAGTGCTCATACGCTATGCAAGAATGCGGGAATGTGACAGAGGTTCCGGGCCTTTGTAGCGCCATTTTACCAATTCGCAGGAGAACAATTAAGACTGAAAGGACTGGTATTAACTCTCGCAGAGGATCAACCGCCGGCATCCTTATGAAACCTTCTGCCGGGTACTGCGTGGCTCGTCCGGGCTGGCACATGCCCATGTGACGAGCCACTGGGCTGCTACGCGTGTGAGACACCCGCATCCGGAGAATTGACTTGATTTATTATTTTTATTAATTTTTTTAATTAAATTGACATTAATTTTTATTATTGTTATTATTATTTTATTTAATGCTTTATTTTATTGACAATACAACATTTCTCCCATATAAAACAAACATTTAAATGTTCACATTCATTTACAACCACTACAACATATCTTTTATATTAAGTTGTAATACGTCTCTACATGCAAAACCTCATGAATATAAAAAATAATCAATAATATTCTTTTAAAATTAACATGAAAATAAGCTAATGAATGATATTTGTCTTTGAAATAACATATTAAGATATGCATTCCAAACTAATTATTGTTGTTATTGGAAATTTGATTAGTTCCATATTAACAAATTCTACATTCAAATCTAATTGATAAAGTGCATTAATCTATATCGACAAAAAACACAACTTAACTAGAAAACAAAATAATATATAAAATCTCTTTATTATAGAAATAATAGATATACTATATCAAAAGAGTCTCATGACATGGATGTTCATCATAGTGAGTGGATATGGGTTTTTGGTCAAACCCATATTAGTTTGGGTTTGATAAAAAAAAAATTGCAAAAAAATCTATAGTTTAATATTGCACATTGAAATATATGATTTTTTTTAAATAATTTAATTTATTTATATTTAATTTGATCTCTCCCTCTCCTTATAAGTCGAGCCCTGACGGACCTTATGGTCGAGCACCTAAAGGTCCTTATCAGTCGAGCCCGTCTTGAATATGTTATTGTCCTTTGCCTTTATTAACGTGCCCATTACCTCTATTAATTAATCAAAGTATATAGATCACATCAAAGTGTATGATAGGCATTTATGATACAGTTTGTTTTTGGAAAGTGATAAAATTATTGCTAATGAGTATAATAATTTTATATTCCTACTTATAGAAATAACTAATAATTAATATAATCTAATAAAAAATATATTATTTAAAATTACATATATATTTTAAAATGATTATTTAAATCACATATGTAATTCAAAAGATTTATTAATGGTATGTGAGAGATATCTTTTATTTTTAAAGGGTAGAGGTCACTTAGGTTTTTGTGCCAACTTAACCACACATGATAGATTTTACACACATATGATATATTTTACACTATTAATGAATGAATGACATTTAAAATAATAAGATATTTGTAATACAAATACATATAAAATTTGTTAGATCTAAGATTTTTGTGATTCATATTGTAGATAAATATAGATGTGATTAATCTCAAAGACATCTAAAATATAAAATTTCACATATTCACAAACTAAGATATAATAGAAATTTATGATAAGACTTATAAAATTTTCATAAAACCATATCCACAAACTATAAAACAAACTAAATATAAACTATTAATAATTATTTCTATATTGCAATATAAAAAATATTAATTTACAAAAATTAATAATGCATTTAGTTACAATTTAAAATTAATCTAATTATAATATTTTAAAATTTAAAATTTAAATTTTTTATTATTTTCTACTTGAATAATTGAGTAATTACTATATAAGCCTCTTTGAATTTAAATATAAAGTGAAATGGAAAAAATAATATCCATTTCTTTTAGCCCCTTAAAATAAATTTAATTAACCAAATCCTAATAACCATTAATATTATTGATTTTTTTTTTTTTTTTTTTAATGATTTATTCATTAGGTGAAGTAAACTTTAAAAAAGGGATGTGTATTCCATGTACGTAAAACGGTGGAAGTCAATTTAATAACTATTTTATTCATTTTAATATTTTTTATTTCTTAAAATTATTATTCTATATATATATTTTATATGATTTATTCATTAGGTAAAGTAAACTTTAAAAAAAGGATGTGTATTCCATGTACGTAAAACGCTGGAAGTCAACTTACTAACTATTTTATTCATTTTCATATTTTTTATTTCTTAAAATTATTATTCTATCTTTTTAAAGATTTCTCAGGGGATAGTGTGAAATTTTGAATTTATTTTTAAATTTGAATCATCATATATAGTAAATAATATATTTAATAATGGTATAATAGTAAGCATATATTCAATATTATACAGTAAGCATATGATAGTATAATTGGTAAAAGTAAGTTTTTATGTATTCAAGTGATTGGAAATTCAATTTTCTGGACATGTCTTATTAGTCGAACTTAAAAATGAAAAATAAAAAAAATAATAGCGTAGTAGAATTTATAGATGAAATTTTTAAGACATTTTTGTTTTTTAAATTTTAATTTTAATAAAAGACCAATAGAGATTTAAAAAAAAAAACTTGAATTTAAGGTGTTTAAGTTATAGAATTTGAATGCCTAGTTTTCAATATGTCGAATCCATTTATATATTTAGAAATGTATTGTAAAGAACAAAAAAATCACAATCTTACTTAGAGAAGAAATTGTTTTGTTCAAAGTATTTATGTTAATGTTTTGAATCTATTTATATGTTCAAAAATATATTTTAAAGAACAAAAAAATAACAATCTTGCTTAAAATTATATCAGATGAAAAAAGACTATTTAATCGGTTAATTAGACTATATCTTTAATAATAAATAAACAATAATATTTATTTAAGAATGTGTTGTTGTTGTTGTTGTTTTTTTTAATATTAAAAATAATAAATAATAAATTATTATAATTATATTAAAAACATATTGGTGCAATGTTGTTTGCATTTCACTAAATAAAGGAGTTGTCTTCACTGTGACTTTTTGGAAGTTTTTCTGGTGGGTTTTTCCGGTCAAATTTCTCTAAAATCCAGCAGCAATTTATTGAAATCACGAGCTTGATGGGTAATCTCTACACAATCAAATGGTCTTAGGCTTTTTGAGGGTGTTGAATCCAAATATACAGTTAAAAAACCAGTTTAAATAACACAAATCAAGATTTCACCTCAAATTTTTCTACCAGATTCCGGCACCAAAAAATCCAAAAAATCACACTAAAAACAACTGCGTTTTAAAATCTTAATATAATCCATTATCTTTTTAAATGTTAAATGGTAAATAAGATACATGGAACATCATGATTATTCAATAAGTATTAAAATTGTTTTTCACTCTGTGAAAAAATTAACTATTATATATATTTTATTTATAATGGTGAGATTTTCTCATTTAATCATCCAGAGATTGATTTGTTTGGATGTGATGGTATAGTTATAGAGTATTTATTCTTTCAAAGTGAATGAGAACGTCATTTTAATCTTAATCTTGTTGATCTTATCTACTCAAATAAGAGAATTTTTAACATAAGTAAAATAATTATTATATACTTGAAACATCGTTTTTTTAATATTAAATAATAATATTTTTAGTGTGGTAGTGTGAGAGGTGATTGGGAAAGGGTGTTAAATATAATTTTAAGGGAATAAAGGTATTTACTTTTGTTTACAGTTTTGGATTTGTTTTTAATAATGTAACAAAAGCTTATGTTCTTATTCAAAGGGTAAGAATGGTTACCATTAACAAGTTTAATAATTGGGGATTTAATGTTTATTATTAGATTGATGTTTCATAACTTTGTTGCTCACGAGTACTTTTTGGACTAAATCTTAGACCAAATTCATTGTGAGACTCAATTTTTGCACCTTAAAACCTATTACCATGTTTTTAGACACAAAACAAGGAAATGGACAACCTAGCCAACCTAGCAACCTCAAAAAAAAGTTCGGTCTCTTTTAATCAATCATGAACACTATTAACAATCAATTCCTTAAGTTGTTCACCCATCGCATGGTTTTGATTTTACACATGGCAATTCAATTAGAAATTTATTTCATATCAAATGGAGGGTCAATATTACCTCTCCCTTACCTTCTCATGATACTCATTCTCAACACTCTTGTTAATTATCTTCCCTGTGAAATTTGCCAAGATGCTTTTGTGATTTTATTCATGACAGGTGGCTTTGCTCCTACATTCTCCCTTTCCTACTCCTTCCTCAACCTCACTTCCTTTGAGTTTGTTTTGCCTCTATGTTCTCCCCTGACTTCCTCATGATTTAGCCTCCCCAATCCCCTTGTCTTGCTCGAGTGTGTGGAGGTTTCCACCCAACAAAACCTTTCCCTACCCCAACTCTTCTTGTATCCCCTTAGAATACCCTATCCCCAAATCCTCTTAGGAATTCTAGTCTATTTCGGTGATAATTATTCACTCTCTCATTTTGTTTTCCTTATAGGCCTTCTCCCTTTTAATTCTTAGTGTGAGGTGTTCATATTTCTAGAAGGTGTTTTTCCTCTATTTAGTCATTCGGGGGTGCATGTAGGCAATCCTTCTCTCTTATAACCCCAAACAACCTAAGAATCACAAATTGGTCTACCTCAACTTCTCTTTAGATTTCCACCTCCTACTCTATGGAGAAAGCTACATTGGGACAATTTCATTGCCTCATGTTAGTGAGGAGTGTCAGCTCATAAAATCTTATGGATTAATCTTAGGTCAAGAACACAAGATAGGCCATAAAAAGTCATGAGGAAAAAATAGATAATTTGGGTTCTCAACTAGACATTCTCATCAAAAAAATTGAAAGTCTATTTTCCTCTCTCTCCCAGGAGCAACTAGAGCTAATAACAAATGAAATTGTCATGATCTCTCTCTTTTTTCTTGCTTGACGGGTCTTAGCTATAGAGAAGGATGTGTGTGATCTTTAGCACCATGCAAATATCAAGGAGGATCAATGTTTATCCACCTTGGTGATTCAAAACCTACTACTAATTGTAGTCCCTCCATAGAAGGACAATCCTCCCATCAAAATTATGGTATTTCAGCACAACGACCATCTTAAAAAGCCCCAACAACATCAGGGGGACAAAAGAATTGATCCACCAAATCTTAGGAATGAATTCTAATGAGTGACCACTCTCCCTTTAATATCCTTAATGTTTTGTAAAATCTATATTTCTTAGAAATCTTCAGCAAAATATATACTTTAAGAACTTTTGCAATCTCGTTATATTGGAATCTAGTCTTCTAAGACAACCAAAGTTTTGTCAGAACAAGTTCTTTCAGTCTTTCAAAATGCTTAGAATGTCCCATTGATGTACTTTTGCAATGATTTCTTTTACAACTTTTCCATATGATACAAGTTTCCCTAATTTTAATTATTTTTTTAACATGAGCGATAAATTTCTATATTACTAAAACTCTACATTATGAAAGTGGCAAAGACATCAAAAGAAGGGTAAATTCCATTTGTTGATTTTCAATGTTATCTACCCTAGGAATGCCCATTATGCCAAAAGAAATGTAATTCATTTACATCCAAACTATTATTCCTATATGCATATATATGCCAAAACACATGCAAATTATTTGGAAACATCTACAAACTAACATATTAGGTATTTTTCATAGGAATGTAATCACCCAACCCTAGCTCCCCCCTTTGTGGGGACACTTTTACATTAAAATCAAGTAATTTTTGTGCTATTTTGTTTATGTCATTGTCGAAGAAAGAGGGATTCGAAGTCCGCATACTTATAGTATACCGAAGGCCCTTGATTCGTTGTAAGAGACTAGAGATCTTGTCCACATTCATGCACATTATGGTTCTATGTTCAACTAGTAGCTCAATAACATTGGTCAAATTGGATACCATTTTATTACGCCTTAATTGCAGAGAGATCATTTCATCCTAAAGCTAGTTTTTATCACCATTAATTGTTAGAAATCCGCATTGGGGGGTCGCGACATTTCTTTGTCAACATTGCACACTCTAGACTTAAGCAAATGATTATTCTCCACCTAGAGGAATGGCCCAACCAAGATCTAAGAGTTGTTATGAGTTAATTTATACTACTAAATATTCCAACTATCAAATAAAGTGCTCTTGACCATCCAAACCATATTAATTAGCTTGAGTGCCTATTCCACAGTGAGCTCCTTTAATTGCATATGATTTCTAAGAACTAAATTCCTCAATATGCTTACACTGAAACTTTGAATTTTCATTGTTTCCAACCATAAGGGAACATAGTGGAGAATTTCATTGACTCTTCCTTAAAGAGTATAAATCCCATAACATACCATAGACAACACCAAGTTGAAAATCTAGGAAATGGATGTTTGACCCCAATGCATATCCATAATTAAAATACTGAACCAAGTAAATATAGATGGATAAAATGGATATCAATTCACTAATTTGACATTAGTCGCCATATAGAAACTCACCCCATAATTCAATAAAATTAGAATTAATTGATTGCCTCAGACTTCGACAATAAAGACTGAAACAAGTGCATAGAGAATTCCATAGGCCAAAGCATACAATTACATCACCCCATATTTCATTTAGATTGAAGATTACATATTGCATCAAACTTCCATACAAGAAAGTTTCAATTGTGCTAGCAAAGTATGCCCACATATTATTCCACATACCTTTATATTCTAGGATTAAGAAATGGAAGAAGCTAGAAACTTCCAAACTAGAAGAGGTAGAAGGGCAATTCTTATCTGAAATTACACAGAGCCTTATAGCGTGAATGAGTGTCGCCACCCCTGCTCCTAAAATCGTGGCAAGCTTTTGCATGGTGATAGCCCAAATATTGCTCTCATTCCCCTAATTGCATTCATTAACGCCATCATTGTGCCAACCCATGAATTGAAATTTCACTCCTACAAAGTTGGTACGAATACTAGGATTTACATAAACTACAATTATGCCTTATGCCAAGCTAACCTCCATCACTAAAATTGGCCTCATCTTAATTACATCATCTATTGTCATGACCAGTAGTGCATCCACAAACCCACTCCATATCCATCAGGAGCCATAGCTTTCATACCTTCATTTGTACATTACCAGGTGCGGGATTGGTTGTATTCAACCCTTACCTCCCTTAAATTCGTTAAATCTTGCTTTTTTTTGAAAGGTGAAGAGTGCCACTTGGAACCACCAGCCATTAATATGTTTTCCCATTTCCTTAATAACCATTCTTATGGTATATAGCTAAAATAAGAGTTATTCATTAAATTTATTTCTTGAGGCCTAGAGAAATGCCTTAATTATCCATAGAGTATGCCAATTGATTGTGTTGTCTTAGGACATGGTGTATTTCATTTTTTTCGAACTACTTTAGAAGACCCATTATTTTTTTAAGATAACTCTCAAGTGCATGTCTTTTGGGGGAGTTTCCCTAAGACGACTTTTGATAATTATCCTATAGTCTCCAATGATGGATATACTAGGAATCAACCCCTGAAGAAGAGCATATGCTTCAACTTGGTTATTTTATCTCTTTTCTTGATCCATAAATTGTTTTGGATATTCCACTGGATAGTTCATCACAATAGATCTAATAAAATTATACTTAAAAATATAAAATCTACATTATGAGGGTTTATTTCTCTTTAGATTTATGGATCTGTAAATTATTGTTTATTGCATATGATTGTGAATTATAATTATGCAGAAAATAGAGAATAGTGAAATAAAAACTCACAAACCATAATTGACACAAGATATATCATGGGAAACCCTTTTGGGAGAAAACCCAGCTAGACGGTGAGGTCGCTCTGCTGTCTTTTCTTAATAGAAAATAGATGCAAGTACAAAGAAGTAAGGCATGTGGCCTATGGGCTAATATAATACACAAATCCTCTTTGTGTGATCTCTCCCTATCCCTCTCGGCCACTCTTTCCGTCTATGGAACAAAATGCACTAAAAAGGAATGGAAACCCTTTTCCTCTTAATGGCCTGGTTATAACATAGCATAATAGCCTACTAGTGGTTAGGTTTGACTCCTTCAAATATTAAATAGAGTTACAATATGGACTATTTTAAATTATTCTTCATCATGATCATGCAGATAACCCCTTTTCCATAAGTAGTGGGTGTTAATATGGCATCTTATTGAATTGTCGTGGTCAAAGTAAGAAGGTCAACTTTCAAGTGGCATAAATTTTGCATACAGACTCTAATTGAGGTGATTCTTCAGTTATTAGAATGGTCTTTGTTTTCATAGGAAAACATGGTGAAATGTTGAAGTGGTAAGGTTTCACCCCCCAAAAATGCCATTTTATGCCTTAAACTGCTCCTGAAAGGTTTCAAACCCCAATTTTCCAAACTAGATCTTGCCGATAAAAATGGCCTCGTTAGTTGATTCCTCCATTTTATCCACTGTAAAAACATTGATATGTATTAAAAACAATATAATGATCCAATTTGGATCACACCTCCACATTTTGGGAGGATTTTGGTCCCCAAAATATTCTACTGAATGAGGTGAGGAAATTTTCCCTCCACCTTCTCTCGAGTGTACCACTTAGGTTTTTTTGGAAGATGTCCTTTCAATCTATATTTCCAAAGATCATGCTACCCTTGTCTCTTAGTTCTAGACACATTTAAAAAAAAATCTTATGTTAAAAATTGTTAGGATATTCCGACACATAGGAAATAATTAAGTATAACTTGGTCTAGTGTATAGTTAGGTAAAATGTGTTTCTTTAGTATGTACTTTTTGTAACTTACAATCTGATGGTCACGATATGTTCTAGAAATGAAGTGATCTGACGGTTCATTGAGTCTCTTCGATATTACTGACACATGATCTGTGGCTTAGCACCCAATTGGTCCATGATCTTTATTTAAAGAGCATGGAGGGTCATTTGTTAGGTGACCATTCATGAGAGAAGCTTATGTATATTTTTTTCTTTTGCATCAATAAATTGCCTGAAGTGGATGCGTTGGCTCAGGCAATGGACTCTTTCCCTCTTGGAGGGTTTTAACCACATCAAGAATACGGGTGTACTAATCTGTGATCTATTTGTGAGTGGTTTCCTTTGGTGTTCTATCTAAGGAACTTACCCTGTAAATTCCTACATGGTATCAGATCTATTCGAGGGCCACATATGTTGCTAATCCAAATCGAAGCCGGTACAACTGCATCCGACTGTCATTTCCTAGATATACTATTTCTGACCACTTTCATGCCAAGAGGACTGCTCTATTGTGTTAGGAGCATCTGTTCCAGTGAGGAACCCCTTTCGTTTCACGCGAAAAATTTTTCGGTAGCCCTAGCTATGTCATTTTTAATATCTGGAGGTATACAGTCTTTATTTGCAGTTATAGTTATTTATCTCTCTGTTTATTTCGGTTTATAGTCCTCTATCAAAAAATAAAATAAAATAAAATTATTTATTTACTAGATCTATACCCTTCATTTCTCCGTATGCTCTTTGTCTTGTGACTCTGTGCAATCTGAGCAAACCAGAAACAAAAAGAAATGATTTTACTCATGTGTATGCTCTTTTCTATCACGTCTTAGTGTGATCTCGGAAAATAGAAACATTGTGAAAAATATTTAGTTTTCGGTCAAATCTAACTTGAAGCCATAAGGCTTGAATTAGTTTTTCTTGTTCATTTTGGGTTGTGTGATTTTTGTTGTGTTGTAGGAAAAAAATGAGTTTTTCAAGAAAGCACGCTCTCCAAAAGCTTTAGTGAGCAAAAAAAAAACCTTTTCTCCTTTCCAAAAATTACTAACCTTTTAAACTAGCTCACTTGGTTCAAAATTACTTTATGAGAATAAAGGTCTTGGGTTCAAATATTTCATTTTGTTGAGTTACTTTTTCAAAAAACACATGTAACTTATGTTTTTAAGTTACTTTATGTAAAAGTGTTCTCACCCATTACAAAAAGTGAGTCACTTATAATTCTAAAGTCTCTTTATCTTTTATTTAAGTTACAATATAGTGGATAGTTCATAAAGTACCATTGTAAAAGTGATTTTCACTTATTTATAAAAGTGGGTCACATAAAGTAATCTTGTTTTTAAAGTGAGCTAATTAGATTAAGTTTGGAAAGGGGGAGATATTCTTTTTAAATATAACATTATCATTCCCTTCCCAATGTTCACGTAGTTCGTTGACATCTTCAACAACTTTTCTTCAAAAAGTCATAACTTCTTCATCCAGAAGCCCTTTTTTTTTTAATCGGCCTAATCATTTGAGACCTTTCCATTGGAACACTTAGTTTCAGCTTCAGTTTCCTCTAAAATGGAAAGTCCATGCCTCGTTATTCTTGACAACACCAACTACTTCCAATGGCTATTCTGCATTGTGGATTTACTCAGAAGTAAAGGTCTTTATAGAATAGCCTCGGGCCAAGAGTCTAAACCTAAAGATGAATATAAACAAGTCAAATGGTAAAATAAGCATGATCAAGCACGTGGGTTGATAGGGATGTCTATTTCTCCAGACCTTAGATTCCATATCGCAGAAATTGATACCCTCGATGAAGCAATGAAACAACTCAATAACTTTTGTGGAATTAAAAATGAAATTAGAGTCCATCGACATGAAAATCAGTTGCTTACATTAGACCCCAATAATTTTTCTTCCATTGAAGATTTTTTGTCCAAGTTCAAAACCCTTAGACTTCTCTTGGAAGGTGTTAAGGTTAAGAAAGAAGATGGTGGCCTTATCTATTCCATTCTTACCAAGTTATGACCATCCTACTCTGTGTTTGTTCCACCTTCCATTCTACTAGAGAAGCCTTTATTTCTCAAGAACAGGACTACAACTCCCCCACTTTTGATGTCTTTTGTGATTCTTTAATAAGAGAACAAGGAAACTCTTACATCTTGGTATTCTTAATACTGGAAACTCTTCTAAGAAAGCCTTAACATCCCAACAACAACTAAGTTCAAAGAATCCTAAGAAGCAGCATCCTAAAAAGAATGGTCTTAAACCAAACAAGGGTCCTAAACCATTTTAGTCTCAAAATGAAAAATCAACTCAATAAAATGATAAGGCAACTAAAAATAAAGGGAAGAAGACTGATAGACAATGCAAATTTTATAATCGTGATGGCCACTTAGAATTGAAATGCTTTAAGAAGATGGAAGCCTTGGAAGCAGCAATGAAGAAGCATAACATCCATTTGGAGCACTCTTCAACTTCAACTTCATCTTCAGGAATAACACTTTCTGCATGTGGTTTTCAAGCATCTTGGTTGGTTATTCACTTAATGTATCTTCTTCTTCTCATTCTCATGAGTGGCTCATTGATTCTGGAGCTTCTCATCACATGGAAAAAAATAAAGCCATGTTTTCTTCTTTATATAATTTTAACACCAAAAATATATATGTTGGTGATGATAGATCTCTTAGTGTTGTAGGGACTGGAACTATTCATTTAGATAATGGTCAATTTAATGATGTATTATGTCTTCCTACCTTATCCTGCAACCTTCTATCTGTATATCATATAACTCATTCAGGTGAAGGTAAAACTGTTGAATTTTCACCTCATGATGTTGTAATTAAGGACCTAAGAGATCCTAGATAGATTTTAGCTATTGGCATTGCTGATGATTCTACAAGGTTGTATAAGTTTAACAACTTTGGGTCATCAACTCTTCCCTTAGTATTTGTTACTATAATGATGAAGTGAGCAAACTTTGGCATGAGCGATTTGGTCACTTAAACTATCACTCCCTTCAAAATCTATGTAAAGGAAATATGGTGACAAGTCTTCCTATGGTATCTTGTAGAGATGATGTTTTTTCTGGATGTGTACTTGGAAAACATCATTGGGATAGTTTTGAAAAATGTGCCTCTTGTTATGCCTCAGCCCCTTTACAACTTGTGCATAGTGATTTATGTGGTCCACTTCCAATTGTTTCATTCTCTGGCTACAAGTATTTCTTAACTTTCATTGATGATTTCTCCAGATGCACTTGGGTATACTTCTTAAAAATCAAGAGTGAATTCTTTGGCATGTTCTTGGCCTTTAAGGCCTTTGTTGAGAAACAATCTGGACATCAAATTCTTAAGATAAGATCTGATAATGGCAGAGAATATGTTAACAACAAATTCATCAACTTTTGCACTAAGCATGGAATTCAATTGCAACATATTGTTCCATATACTCCATAGCAAAATGGTGTAGCTGAAAGGAAGAATCTCACCTTAAATGAAATGTCTCATTGTATGCTTCAATCTAAAGGACTTAGTCTTAGTTTCTGGGCAGAAGCAATTAACTATGCAAATTACATAGTAAATCACACTCCTACTAAGGTTTTAAAGAATATCACTCTAGAAGAAGCATGGAGCTCAATTCAACCAAATGTAAGTCACTTTCATGTTTTTTGAAGTGAAGCATGGGCCCATATTCCAAATGAGAAACATAAAGCCTTAGAACCTAAAAGTGAAAAATGTATTTTTGTTTGATATTCTGAAAAATATCAAAGGATAAAGACTTCTTCAACCTAAATCCAAAAATGTTATCATTAGAAGAGATGTAAAGTTTACAGAAAATAAATCGGCATATGAGCCTAGTTCAGCGGATGTGCCACCTCTCTCTATCCCTTCTACTTCTGAAAATATTCCTTCTTCAGATGATGACAGCGAGGATGACAATCCTCCCCCACCTTCTTGGGATCCTCCTTTAGCTCCTCAAATTCCAAAATGGGGCCACACTACTCGGGATGCAGCAGGTGCTCTTGTAGGTGATCCTACAAATTAGCATTGTACACATTCTCAGTTCAATGGAGCCTCTTCTTTACTGGCTCAAGCTTCAGCGAATTATGATCCTGACACCTTTGCAGAAGCTTCAGGCCATTCAGATTGGGATGCAACTATGAATGAAGAATATCGTTCATTATTGGAAAATAATACATGGGACCTTGTTCCTCTTCCAAAGGGACGAAAAATTGTTAGATGCAAATGGGTTTATAGAACCAAGTTTGGACCAGATGGAAAAGTTGATAAACATAAAGCTCGTCTTGTTGCTAAGGGATTTTCACAAGTTGAAGGCATTGACTATACTGAAACCTTCTCCCCTGTTGCAAAAATGAGTTCTATTTGCCTTGTTCTTTCCCTTGCTGCCTCTTTTAAATGGCAAGTCCATCATATGGATGTTAAATCTACCTTCTTGCATGGGGACTTGCATGAAGAAATCTATATGGAACAACCTCCTGGATTTATACAAACAGACTCCAGCCTTGTATGTCGACTTAAGAAATCCCTTTATGGTCTCAAGCAAGCCCCTCGGGCTTGGTATGCCAAAATGGATAGCTTTCTTTTAGATACTGGCTTTTCTAGGTGTCATTTTGACAATACTCTCTACACTAAGAAAGTGGGTAAGTCTCTTATCATTCTTGTTCTTTATGTTGATGATCTTATCCTTACTGGTAGTGATCCCAACCTTATAAAACATGTGAATTCCAGCCTTAAAAAGTAGTTTGAAATGATAGATTTAGGACACTTGCATTATTTTCTTGGTCTTCAAGTCCTGCAATCCAAAGAAGGTATTTCCTTTCCCAGTCCAAGTATGCATGTGATCTTCTACACCACTTTCACATGGAAGATTGTAAGCCAACCCCTTCTCCCTTTCAGTCTAAAGCCAAACTTTCAATCACTTGTACTTCCCCTAAAGTTGATGCTACCTTATACCGTCAGCTTTTTGGAAAAGTTTTGTATCTAACCCATACTTGTCCTGACCTTTCCTTTGTTGTTGGCCTTATTGCTTAGTTTATGAAAAACCCACATGAAATTCATTGGAAAGCAGCGAAAAGAATACTTCGTTATGTTTGAGGTACAGTTCAGTTTGGGATTCATTACAGTGCAGAAGCATCTCCTCTATTGGTTGGTTTCACTTATTCTGATTGGGCTAGTGACCTTGATGATCGGAAGTCTATTGAAAGTTATGTATTCACTTTTGGTTCTGGACCTATTACATGGTCTCGAAAGAAACAAAGTGCCATTTCTCTTTATTCAACAGAATTAGAGTATCGTGGCATCATTGATGTTAGTAGGGAAGCCCTGTGGCTTCGCCAGATCCTGTCAGACTTTGGTTTTTAGTAGCAGCATCCAACTACACTTTGGTGTGATAATCAAAGTTCCATTCAACTATGCAAAGATCCAATCCAACGTCAGCGTAGCAAATACATTTAACTACACATGCACTTCATCAAAAATCTCATTCATGACCATGTTCTTGAAATGCAATATTGTTCAACTAATGATCAAGTTGAAGACATCTTTACAAAGGCTCTCAAAGAGGCGAAGTTTACTAAACTTCGATTTATGGTTTGAGTTCAGGAAGTTGTCACTAAGGGGGGATAGGCTCTAATTCCTCCTTCCTTATCCTATTGTGTCATCTTTGTACATCCTTCAATCATATCCCAAGTTGTTATTAAGGGGGGATGTTAGGATATTCTGATACATAGGAAATAATTAATTATAAATTGGTCTAGTGTATAATTAGGTAAAGTTTGTTTCTTTAGTATGTACTTTTTGTAACTTACAATCTAACGGTCATGATATGTTCTAGACATGAAGTGATATGATGGTTCATTCTCTCCTCGGTATTACCAACACTTGATCCGTGGCTTAACACCTGATTGGTCTATGATCTCTATTTAAAGAGCATGGAGGGTCATTTTTTAGGTGACTATTCATGAGATAAGCTTATGTAATTTTTCTTTCTTTTACATTAATAAATTTCCTGAAGTGGCCGCGTTGGCTCAAACCGTGAACTGTTTCCCTCTTTGAGGGTTTTATCCATGTCAGGAATATTGGTGTACTGATTTGTGATATGTTTGTGAGCGGTGTCTTTTGGTGTTCTATATAAGGAACTTACCCTGTAAATTCCTACAAAAATGCCTGAGCATTTGGTTTCAAATCCTCTACAAAATGTAGGACTTGTTACTCTTCCTGATGTAGCATGGAAGGCTCATAGAGTTTTATATTCTCTACATTCACCACTAAGTAAATGTACATGTATGGGGGTAGAAATAATCTATAGGAATTTTCTCCCACCTTTTCTAGTATCTCAAAGGGACCATATCAAAAAGCCTTCATTTTATTACTAAGACCCTATAGCTTCTCCTTATTTAACTATAACCATACCATGTCTCACTCCTAGAAGGACTTCTCTATTTTATGTTGATCATGCCTGGCCTTATACTTTTCTTGTGAATTATGTGATGTCTCCAATACCTGTAGATGGATTTTCCTTATCTTCTCAACAATTTTTTTCCCTTAGCGAATCCCTTGTAAGATCCTCCCTCACTCATCGTTGCTTCCCATATACAATATCTAAAGGTGATGGTGGAAAATGTCTAAAATAAGTTTCAAATGTGAACTTACTTGTATAAGTGTGGATCATTGCGTTATAAGAGTGTTATATATACATCATATTTTAATGGCAGGTTTTCAGATGCTTCTAATTATAACCCTTCAAAAGTTGCACCAAATTCTTGTTGAGTAATGAATATATCTGTTGATTTGTTTGTGGATGGAAATTTATAGACCTATTTAACTTTTTGTTCATCTTCTTCCACAATGGAGTCCAAAATTCATAGAGAAATAGTGTGTCCTTCTCTAAAACAATGCTCCTTTGTATCCTGAAGTGCACCTAGACCTATCCAAATAATAAATTGACTGCATTTTTCCCACTGATGATATTTTTACAAGGCATCAGAGCAAACATTTTATTGAACCTGCCAACTACCACAAATAGGTAGCCATCTTCCCTCTTGATTGTTGGTAAACCTCCCATAAATTCCATGGAAATTTTTTGCTAAGGATGATTGGGTACAAGTAATGGATGATATAGAATCTATTTCTTGTTACTATGATTACTAGTACAACAAAGCATTTATCCTCTTACGAACCCACCTACTTGTTCTTGCATCTTGAGCCAATACACATACCTCTGCAAGTTGGCCATTGTCTTCCCTACACCAAAGTGTTATGCAACCTTGGCGGTGTGAGCCTCTTTAATCAAATGCAATGGCTTACCTTTAGGAACGCATAACTTATCCAACCTATAGAGTAACTCATCCTGGATATGGTAGTCAACTCTTCTATCATAATCATGCACATGGATTTGGATCTGCACTTGTTGAAAAACCTCCTTGAATTCCTTGGCCTCTGAATATGTCTCTCTATATGCATCATAAGTGAATTGTTCCTTATGCATAAGAGTTCCAAAAGTTTTGATCTTTGATGTGGGTGACCTTAAAAGCATGTCGGCCAAATTTTTTATTCTACCCTTCTTATACTTGATCACAATTATCTAGAGAAATCTCATTCTATGGATAGAACAATATCTCCTCAGGCTTGGAAACCAAGCCTAGTAATAATATAAAAAATAAATCCAAACATTCTATAATTTATGACCGAACCACAAATATGAAGAGGATTAAAATCTCATACCTTTTTACAAAATTGTAGTTGATGATCCTCATTTTTGTCCTTTGTAATTTTCAACCTTTCTCCCTTGATGCTCCAAGAGGAAACCTACAAAGACATAACCAAACAAGAGATAAAAGCATTAAAATATAATAGAGATTCAATCATAAACTATGTAAGAGATCAAGGAGATTTACAATAAACATTGAAATAGATGCATATGGGAAGAAACAAGTATTTGTATTAATGATAAAGAGCAGGATATTTACAACCATGTGCCTTGATGTTGGAGTCTCCACTCAAAGATCTCAATCCTCCTTCACACAACAAACCTTCAATCTCAGTATCAAATGGGTAGCATAAGGGCATGGGTTCTCAAAAATTCAACCCCTTATTGGAGCAGCTTTGTCTTTATAGGAGAAGAGCGGGAAGTTGAAGATCCATGTCTCAAGGGATGAGATCCACATAAGGAGGATTAGGTTCCATGATATATGGGATTATCTCCATGAATCTTGGGATGAGGTCCAATAAGGTAGGATCTTGAGTCTAGGTGTTTGAGGATAAGGTGCCTCAACAAGGTTCTATACTTTACTTTTTTATTTTCACCTAGTTAGAAAGGTTTTATAACTTTTTAGTGGAGAATGATGTGACACCTTGTGTAGATGAAAATGACTGGACCCACGATTGCATAGTTAGTTTCTAGGTAAAGTGCGAGACTACTTGAAATTAAGGTTTTAAAGAAATGTAATCTAGGATTCTTATATTTATCGAAATGGTTTTTTCTTCAGCTTTGCAGGGGATTGTTGAGAAAGGTTTGTCGGAGAGAGAGAGATCCAACTTTAGGGTCTTTCACCTCAATGTGACAAAATTATGTGTGCCATATTCCTCCCCAAAGTACAAAGTTATAGATTATGTATGAGGATTGAAGTTATTTATTATGCGAAAGTTCGGATTAGAGATCAATGATTGGAGACATGCAAATAAACAACCGAGGATGACAATACATATAATCATGAAATCATCTCTGAGGTAAGCATTCCCATACTCAGTATAACATATGAACTCTATGCCTAAATATGGAAATGTGTAAAGATCCATCTGAACAAATCAAATTCATTTCCACCAAACATACATCGTGGATCCATGCTTGAATAGACTCAATATGAACATATCCATGTCATACAATGTGAATTTGTACATCGATCATGAAACTAGATGGATGAAACTAGATCAAGGGTCTTCGATACTACCGCTCGATAGTACAAGTCTAACCATGTGAATGAATGTGTTGAGTTCAAACATGGTAGACACCATCTAATTACCAGTCAATGATAAGAACCATTAACAAATGCCAGAGAAACCACCAATAATGTTAATGGTTCTCAAGGTACACTGGTACAATCTATGAAGTGTGAATGAATGATATGCATTCAAACACTCATAGAATATTTTGATAGAAGGATAATTATGTGAACCTACCATTGAAAGCATGGAGACCTACCATTGAGGCATGCAAGTTCCAAGGTACTAAAGAGAGTTTCTAAGTCAACTTCCTATATAATGTGTTGAAGTCGATAGGAAGTGCCCTGTTGTGGGAGGGCCTTGATGTATCCCCCATCAACTACACGAAACAGGTAACAATATTTTGAGTAGGAAAAATAGAGTAATTCAATATTGACTCAAGGATGGCTGACACGAAATAGGGCTATAAATTGTAAAATATTTTCATTGAGGTTGAACTTCTCTTGAACATATTAGCGACGATAGACGTAGTTGGTAGCACTAACTTAATATGGGATCAAAAACCAGTATGAATACTTTGAAGGAGGTGTGATCAACATATAGGTAAGTGGATTTCCCAACCCAATCAGACATGAAAGTGAAGGAGTGTCATGTTCAAGAGCGACTTACTACCAAATACAAACTACTTTTCCCAGTTTTCTCCACCATTTTTTGAAAGTACCTCTTTATTTTTACGTAATCTTGAGGAGGATGACATATGCTTGTGGTATAATCTCATCCTTCAGATAAGTACTTTGAAGTATCTTTAATGAACCATATGAAGGAGTGGTTTGGTCTCATCATGATCGACGAGTCCTACACTGTTTATGTTTTATGAGTCTAGGGAAGGGGTAACTCGATTTCTTTATCACATTTAGAGAGTTTGAAAAAGAAATGAAAATGAAACTCCATAAGGTTCTTTTTCATAATTTTAGTCCCCCAAGCCCGAAAAAAGTGTAAAATAATACAAGGGAGAAATCTTTTGACCATGATTGATCAAAGTATACATTTTTCGTAAATAGTCTATGTAGTCCGTAAAAGGGGTAAACTTACTAGGTAGACATTTTTTTTCATATACTTTAATGAGTTCGAAAAAAACAAGTTTACTGGACAATATTTTCATATTTTGAGAGTTAGAAAAAAGCTTAAAGGTAAATCCAGGGTGTTGTTTTTTCATAAGTTTAAAGAGTATGAAAAAAGTTGTAAAAGTACACTAATCGCCAAAATGATGTGTTTCAAAAATTTACATGTAATATACACATTCATATTCAAAATCATTATATCTGCTCAAAAATAGTGAAAAATTGATTATGACATTTGAAATTTTGATACAATAGGAAAAAAATATTATTTTAATGGACCTAAATTAGTTATATCAAGTCAAGAGTAAATTATTTTTTACCATTGTGTTTTTTACCATTTGAGAGCTATGAATAGTGCATTTTCCCCCAAATCTTCAGGAGTGGATTGCGACCAATCCGGTGGACTATTTCAAGTGTTGTTTTCTCTGGGTAAGATATATTTCCCTGTTCTTTGAATTCATGGTTTTCATTTTATGTTTTGATGGTCATTTTCCAAATTTTTCAATCTTTTAAGAGGAGGAAAACGATACCTCAAGTTGTCGCACCCATCCTATATCGGGAGGTGCGAAATCCTTTTCTCCCAAAATGGGAAAGAGAAGTGTGTCACACTCTGTCTTGAGAGAAAGTGTGAAATTGCACTCTATCTCTCAAAATAAAGTGTGACAGGCAGCAAGGGCATAGAAAAATAAGAATTTTGCTCAAATATTTTTCAATTTTTTTCATGCTTGTTATCTAACATGTTTTCCTTATTCATTGCAGAGTTTTTGAAATTTAAAAATGGAATGGAGAGAGAGAGAACATGAATAAAAAGATTTTGTTGCAGCCAATGATCCACAGGTAATGCAGGCAGTCAGGAATTGTGGCCTTGCAAAATTCTATTTGATTCTGGGCATGAGGGCCCAATTGGATCTACTAAACTAGTTAGTGAGAGCTTGGAATGTCCAGGAAAAACATTTTCAAATTGGTTTTCACACACTTACCATTGATGTTGAGGATATTTATTTCTTAACAAGGCTTCCACATCGAGGAGCTAATGTTTCTCTATTCGTCCCAAGGACTGGAGTTGAACCAACAAATTATCATATAAGAGAATATTTTGTTTGAGGGTCCCAAAAGAGTAGTGGAAGTATTGAGATCAAATACATAAGACATCTTCCCTTGAGGACCATTATGTTCACCATTTCTCACTTACCTGGAAGCGCAACCCTTCACTTGGCAACAAAATTACAAATGCAAAGTGCATTAGAGTGTATGCAGCCTACCATATTCTGATTGGTGTGAAGGGGTATTAGCCAATTTGAAAGGAAAAAAAACCAAAGAAAAGACGGGGTGACTGAAGAACTTTGGTTATGGTTCGATTATAATGTATTTTTCTCTAGAGAGGATTCCCTTTCAATGACCACAGGTTTACATGGAGATTATGGGTCCTAGAGATCTACAAATGATATAGTGGGTTTTGTTGATGGCTCACCACGGAGGTGGATCATTGATAAAGTTCACACCTACATTCTTTATATGGTTGATCCAATAGCTCCTCATGGTTGAGGATTACCCATACATAGGTGTAGATTTCAAAGGTCATCCAAATATTCCTCTTCATGAAGGAATGTAGTGGGGTGACCTAGGCAAATCATTTCATTTTGGTTGTTTTTTCCTTTTTCAATATTTTATGTGTTGTTAACTTTGTGCCAAGACTAACTATCTAAATACCATGCATACATTGGACCATTTAGACTAGCAGTGGTGTCACCAATAGCTAGGTGTGGTGAGCAACTAACGCACATTGTCGAGCAGGATCTGACTGTAGTAGAAACCTTAGCTGAGATTGAGGAGAACCTTGATAGGCTGAATCTAGATATTCCATACTTCGGGATTGATGAAATTCATCCTCGCTATCATAGGAATACAACGGGGGTCCTTGGACAGATTCGTCATCTGTTACGATGAATGGTTCATGCCATCATCTGTTATGATGAATGGCTCATGCCATCATTTGTTATCATGAGCATCATGCTTAGCTTCTACGCATAGAGCTAGATTTTGTATTTTTGGTTTTATCAGCATGTATTTGGATGATAAAGGAAACGAACCTCATATGTATTCGACACCATTTCTTAAAAACAAAATTTTTTTATAGACTTTTAATATATGAAGACTACTTCTATTTACTCTTCCTATTTTGTACAATGTGTGAATGACTATTGTTTATTTTTATAAATGTTGCAAATGTTGATTTAATACATAGTTTTCTAGATCTGGTGATTTTCCAAAAAAATATGAAGGCGAGGGGTTTCGAACTAGAACCTAGGTTTGTCCCAGAAGAAATCCTTACGTGCCCAAGTTCTAGGTAAAGGCCTCCCATGGGGTATGGAATAGGGACGTTGTGCGCTCATTGTAGGGTTTTAAGTCATATGGAAGATCATGCCATGAGGTTCCTTTAAGGCATTGAAAGTATTTGTTTAAGGGGGCTTAAGACTGCTCCAGTCAGAGGGTTTCTATTTTGAACCGTTCTCCCACTTACCTTAAAAACTTGTTGTCGCAGCTCCTCTGCAGGAAGAAGGCTCTAGTGATACTCGTGGAGGTTCCAAGGCAGAGGCTTCTAGAACTACCCGCGATAGTTACAAGGCAGTTCCAAGGTAGTTTTCATGGGGTTTGACCCGGTTTCTTTGTGTTGTCCCAAGAAAAAGTGGTCCGTTACCTCTTTCAAGATGTGTTTAGTGTGGTTTGCATGAATGGAGGAGGATTTTGAGGAAGAATTAGTTTATTATTCCTCAGACAGTCTTACACACTCAGACATCTGGGTGGAATCACACACATTATCTCAAGTTGGCCTTAGACCGGCTTCACCCCCTCCATCGAAGACTAGGTAAGCAAGCGAGGATCAGATATGGCTGTCATGGAAGAGTCATTACAGGGTCTGGACCTCATTCAACCAGTCGTGGTAGTTTCGGAGGGGTTTATAAACCTAGTTGAAGGCACAAGCTCCCATTTTCTCTCAATACCGTTGCCTTCATAATTGTTAACCTGGAGTGAGCAAAACCAACACACGGATGGTTTTCAGAACAGGGATGGTTTCCCGGTAGCAGGGTCGGAAGGACTGTGTCTTGGTACAAATTTTCCAGTAGATCCTCATGTAACAGCACACATCCCTGTTAGCATACCTGAACCCTACTCAAAAGTTTTCCCAAATATTTCACCTGGAAGCAGTGTTGTGCCCTTTGGGTTTTTCGATGGCATAGCGATCAAGGAAGTTGAGGGCGATGAGACTCGTGCCTTGGACTCAAATGATATCCTGGTGGAGGTCGATCGACAGCAACCCTCCGGCGTAGGCCCAAAAGAGAAGTCTGGCAAGAAATCCAAGCTCTCCAAAGCAAGAGAAAGGGGTCGACTCCTAGTTTTTCAGGAAAGAGTTGGCATAGATAAAGCAGCATTGGCAAAAAGTACAATGCTGGTGGGAAGAGTCCAAGGTAGAAATTACTCTCCGGGTCGATTGAAGAGATGGAAAATGGAAGTATGGGGAAATATACTGGAACAACTTCACGCGGTCTTGTCGATGTCCAGGGGTTGGTTTGTCGTTATCTTCTTAGAGACGGATCAAGTGAACTGGGTACTGACTCGCTATTAGCATTTGGAAATGATCCCCATCCTCCTCAAATGATGGACACATCTTTTTGACCTAGAGAATGAAAGCTTGGGTGCAAGGCCAATATGGGTTTGCCTGCCAGGACTCCCAATGCAATTCTAGTCCGAAGACATTTTTCAGGTGATAAGCGACGATTTGGGCACATATCTTGATCATGATAGATCGTATATGAACTCGGGGGTTTTGGCAACAGCTAGAATCTTGGTTCACCTGGACACACGTGAGGGCCTGGTGGAAAGTTATAGCTTTCAGATGGGCAACATTATCCACTAGCAGGAGCTGGATTATGAGGGCATCCCCTTCAGGTGTTGGAGATGCCATGAGGTTGGCCACCTTTACAAATCTTGCCCCTTGGTCATTGGGCGAAGGCCGAGTCCCCCGAAATGTTTTGCAACAGCTTGTACTCAAACATAGCTAGGGATGGAGGATCTCAACAAGCTTCAGGGAAGCTTGAGGCAGGGTCAAGACAGGCCGACTTCTGTGAGGTCCAAGTCAGATGCTTGGAGCATGGAAGCCGTGACTACCAGAGCGCACGCTAGGGAGAACAATGGTTTTTCGGGTACCTCTTCTCCCCTCCATCCTCAATTTAAAAATGATTGTATTCTATATTTTTTTGCATCTTCAATTTGTATTTTGAATATTGTTTTTAATGCTAGTAAGCTGAGCCCCATCATCTGCCCTGTGGCCTCTGCCCCTATGCCCATTCTCACTACTCCCTGCTCTACAATCCATCATGATCTCTCTCAAGACCCCTCTGGGGATTCAGCCTCTGATACCTCCCACCAATACAATTTGCACTACAATCTCCCCTCCCTCCATGCCTTCGGACTAGATGAGGACCCGCACCCCCCCTCCCTTCCACCCAAGGCCCCTCGGGACAGATAATCTCATCTCTCAAAAGCTATCAAAAGGGCTAGCCTTGAGGTGGCTTCAGGTATACAGACTCCCATAGACCAGGTCCTTAGAGCAAAGGGGAACCCTGCAAAGGTTGACCCATGAAAGGCATCTCTTTCAACTGCAGGGGTTTGGCCAGCCCGGATAAAAAATTGGCATTGAAAAGATTGTGTTTGTCTAAAAATTTGGATTTCCTATTACTGCAAGAAACCCTAGGTGATGGACCCCTTGTACATAAAACCCTAAAATCCTTCCTGCCAGACTAGGATTTCTTTTTCTTGGATGTGAGAGGGCATTTGGGGGGCTGTGCCCTTGGTTTCAATAAAAAATCAATCAGGATCTTAAATGCCTGGGGTGGAAAAGGTTTTTTGGGAGCTGATTTCATTTCCACCTCGCTCAATATCCCCCTGAGGATTATAAACATTTATGGGTGTTATAGACAATTTTGTGCCTGGCAGCATCGGGCATGAATTGTCAATAATCCAAGGGATCCAAAGTCCCTAAACATGATGTTCCTACCCCTAGAGGAACAAGGTCAGCAAACCAACAGCTCTCAGATCAGTTCTCCACCTGAAAACACTCAAAAACAAGCAATCCTGAAATCAAAGCAGGTGCTCCACTAGGCTTCTGCACTGAAACTCAACTCCTCCATGGTGTACCTGCATTGCAAAGCAGGTAGAACAAAGGCCACCTGCGCTGAGCGAGATGGGACAAGTGGCACACTGAGTCATTGCTCTGGAATCTTCCAAAAATGACACTTGGATCAGGGATTTCGCCTTGTGATGAGTCAGAGGGTCGGTTTCTCCAAGTGGAAGCAAGGTTCTCCAAGTGGACTCAAGAACTGAAGATCAACTGAAGAGAGAGAGGACACAAGGCAGCTACACATCAGTTGCAAGCTGACTCATCCTTTCTCAATTCATCTATATATTGAGCTCTCTCCTATGAGCTCAGGGAGGCTGGAATCTTGTGCAAAGTAATGATATGCTGTTGGTTTCACTATAGAACTATTGGGTGATTGCTTGAAGGAGGTGAAGAGGAGAAATTCTTTCTGCTGGGAGGTGTTGCTGGATTGGGGCCTTCAATGGTTGTAACACTCTCAGAACTTTACTTCTTCCATTAATAAAAGCTATTGAGGTTCTTCTATATGCACTTGTTTCAATGATGTATTGTGATAATTGTATATTTGATTTATGCTAATCCTTGAATCAGTTATGATTGCATGCTTCTTGTAGTTTCCTTCTTTGTTATTTTGCAGGATCTCATTGTAGCTGGGCCAGCAAAAGAGCAAAGAGCTAGGAGCAAGTAGCAAAGAGAAGAGATTGGAGCAAATATTAAGCGCAAGGCAACGGTTAGTGCATTTCTTCATTCTCTCTTGCTTTCATAAAGAAGTAAACCTTAAGTAGTTTTATTTACAGTTGTTGCTGAGGTACTATCACCCTTAGAGTGGGATAGGGTCATCCAAATCTGATACTTTTCCCTACAACAAACTGGCGACTCCGCTGGGGATCGTATCTGTTTGATTGTTTGTAGTATTTTGCTATTCATTTCCTGAACAAAAGAGTACCAAATCGAAAAGCTTTTGACTATATCAAAAGCGAAGTAGAGGGCAGCTACTCTAGCTCATTTCTGAGCATGTTCATGATTTGAAGAGCTGATCTACAAGGATCCTTGTAAGCTCTTAGTGATAGCTTTTCATCTTCCTTGTCATCCCTTAGTGTGTGCTTGACTGATAGCTTCTGATTTGAGCAAAAACTGTGAATTTTTGAGAAAATTGTGACCCGGAAACTGAGAAAACGCAACTTTCGTTTTCCAAAGTAGGTAGTACACAGGCTACCTGCTTTGCAACGCAGGTCCCGAAGGGGCTACCTGCGCTGAGAGCCAGACTGGCTGTGTAGCACCTGCGTTGGCCCAATTTTGCCTTGTGCATTTGGGGTTTCCTCCCTTTTTCTTGCCTGTTTTCACTATAGATTTTGCAGCCAGTTACCAGTCTTGTACCTGTTCTGAAACCAACCTTACTTGCCATCATTCCGCCTCTGTTATATAACGAAATTGTACTTGTTCTTTTGTATTTCTTACATCATTTACAATTTCCCATAACGAAAGTGAACTAGTCTTGCTTTGGCCTCTTAGATCTGAACCTGTGTTAGGCATTTTGCTGGTCTAAAGAGTTAGCTTGTTTGCTGTCCATAGCTGATTAGTCTTTTTACTTTCGTCATTATGGTTTGATTTCATGTATTTCCAGTGATTAAACAAGTGAATCTTAAGGTGTCTTTTGATTTTGGACAAACTTGTTTGTTTTCGCTTTAAATCGAAATCAAAGTTAAATAACAACTTTCTTTTTGTAATACATCAACATTAAGAAAGGGAAAAGAAAATACATGCATTGTGCATTTTGCATTTGACTATTTGCATACTGATTTAGGAAAAATTGCATTAGTGTGTGCTCTATGATCTGTGTGAAAAGATTTGTCTTTCTTTTCCCTCAGTAGTTAGGATTTTCAAAGTTGAAAGATTGAAAAGTTTGCTTCTCATCTTAGACTGCATTCAGAAATTTGTTACATACATCTCGTGGTGATCCTTAAAGGCAAACTGCTAAACAAGATCAACATTAAAATAAATTCAATTTACATAACAACGCTTTGTAACATAACGCAAACACATAGAGGTCTAGGTAGAGACGTGTTCCGGCGTCGTTAAACATAGTGACTGTTGATCTCTACGAAGGTGGGTGATTCCTCCTGAGAGTCGGTGGCACTAATACGGACTTGTGCTCCCACGTACCGTCGCGTATATATTGGGAGACCCCTATAGGAACAAAGCCTTTATCCATAGGAAGTTTTGTCGGCCGCCCTACTGATCGCGATGCAGTGAACACAGCATTCACGAAGATCGACCACCCGTACCGTAAAACGTATTCTGTGGTTTCGCAAAAAGTTTGGCACACCCTCTGCCTAGAACTCCAGAGAAGTTTCTTTTGGCCTTTTTCAAACTCTATAACTGAAAAAGTCCATCCGAGCATTTGTCACTTCGGGCTCGTTAAAACATCGAAGGGGACTAGAGTCATCTTTAGCTTTTTATCGACTCTTAAAACATGAAAAAGCAAAGTTGTGTCTAAAGCGTCGTTAATAAAATTTATTTTAATCGGAACATAATCACCTGTTATTCCCACGTTGATCTTTCAGTTGAAAAGTATGGAGCCCACCAACCAAGGAAGTCACCTTGGTGGAAGTCCCAATCTCTTCTCCTCTTGGGGAGATGTTGGTGCGCCTCATATGGCCACATTGTCACTTCCAGGATTGACAATTGGCCTACCTGTATGGCTCTTTTCAACTAATGTAGTTCAGATCACCACTAATCCTGAGCAGTTGAATCAACAGTCAGACCAGTCTAGAGCTACCCACCAGCCTTCCACTTCTTACAATTCTTCCTCTGATCCTTCATCTTCGCAAGGTAGAGCCGGCAAAAGTCAGCCTCCCATGGAGAAGAAGGAGAAGAAGAAGAAAGAAAAGAAGCAGAAGGAGCCTAAGGCGAAGGCGACTGGGGGCAAGCAAAAGACATCTGACAAAAATCCACACACTGCACCGACCGGGCCTAAATCGCCATGTGTCATTTGCAAAGGGACCCACTTCCACCGTGACTGTCCTTGTATTCCCCGGATACTAAGGGACTGGTCCCCCAGGTTGCACAATCCGGTAGCATCAACCTCTGATAGACATGTTGATTGCATTCCGTCAACTAGCGAGAGTGAAGGACAAAGAGGGAGACCAAGATCACCCTGCAAACTGTGTGAAGGCGATCACGCCATCCACCGTTGTCCATTCTTAGATGAGGCGAAGAGAGTTTTGGAAGATCGTCCGGTTTCACCGTTACGACTTCCTCTTGGATACCAAAAACTCGTGCCAAGTCCCTCGATAGTTGAAAATCCAGCTGGCCCGATCAAGTGGTCAGCTGAAGTGTCGGTCATTGAGAATGAACCTACTGAATCCAGACCAGACGAAAGTCTAAAGGTCGAAACGGCAGTTGAACCAGTTCTTCCTTCAGAGGTTTCATCCTCAAATGACACCGTCGTTGAAGATTCATCTTCAAATGACACCCTCACTGAAGAGAACAAGGATGACACCATCCAGATTCTTTTCATCAACACAGACTCTGACGAGCATCAGGGCAACGCGCCCATTCCTTTATCGCAGGAAGGAACATCGTCAAGGTCGTATCCGGTCGTGTATTCGGTCCCACCACCAAGCAACCTGGTTGTGTCCTTTGATTGGAATCAACTAGGCAGACCCCGGTTACCAGTCAGTATCCCATTCAGAATCATCGTCCAAATCTACAGAATGGTGATGGCTGGAACTATCATTGATGAAGGGGCATCTGTGAGTATCCTTTCCTCTATTACTTGGAAAGCACTGGGTTCCCCGGCGCTTTTACCTGAGATGAGAAATCTATCAGGTTTTGATAAAGGAACCAGTCGCCCGTTAGGGATTCTCCCCAATGTTCCCGTTACATTGAAGGGGAAGACAGTTCATATGAACGTCATGGTCGTCCAGGGACCCTTGGTGTATAACTTACTCCTTGGACGAGACTATATATATTGCATGGAGGCGATAGTGTCCTCACTCTTCAGAGTTATGTGTTTTCCGCACGAAGGAAGAATGGTCAAGCTCGTAGACCAACTTTCATTTCCAGGATCACGCATCGCAAATAGTCAAATACCATCCCTTAACGGTTTATTCACTCAAGGAATGCCTCCACCCTTGGTTCTACTTCCCGATGAATGCGAGTGATTCGGAAGAAAGAACTGGGACCCAGGGGGCATGCACCCTGGCCTGCCTTGGGCAGAGAAAACCTTGGGTATAAAGTTAATTTCCGCAGAAGAATATGACTAGTCCGTACCCCGTCCGGCATGGAAGAGAGGGTTGTTCTAGGATAAAGTTCTTTTGTCAAAGTTATGTGAGTGAGATAATCAGCTTCTCGCTCCCCTTGTCTAGGTAAGTAGGATTCCGAGGGAGGAGATCCATTTGTGGCGGCAAGTAGCCACCATCTTTGAAGGCAAGCCTCACCCATTAAAACATATGTTTTGAAGGATAAGTAGGGGCATCCTCCAAAGAAAGAGATGAAATTGCTACAACAAGTGGTCACCATCTTTAGTAACCTAGTAATAGACATCGCCGGAAAAAGAGTTTAGTTTGCGGCAGCGAATAAAACCATTTTTCGGATAATAAGTAAGAGGCAAACCTCCCTCCGTAACGCCAATGTTTTATCTGTTGCGATCTTGCAAAAATCAAAAAGTGAACTGATGGGAAGACAAGTACCGTCGGCACCGAAAAATAACGAGAAGACAAGTATCGTTAAAAATATAGCAAGACGACAAGTAGAAAAACAGAGGTGGGACAGAGGAGGGGTAGCCTTGAAATTATACTTTATACCTGGGGGCATGCGAACCTTTTGGAGTGCAAGCACGGGACAACTATTTATTTTTTTAAATTTTTAGGTCCTCCCTTTAAACCTGTAGGTCTAACCTGTTAAACTCGTAGGATTAGCCGTTTCCAGCTTGCATAAAGAAAGGATGTGGGGCAAAAGTTAAAACTTGCCAAATTGGAGTAACTAGTGAGGTATAGCTCCTTAAATATGACTACCTCACCTGAGGCATTCCTTGTATTAAGACTGGTATAATCGAGCAGTTTTAGCAATGTTCATGCTCGTTAAAAAATAAACGCAAGATTCGAGCAGTTTTAGCACACAGTTCATGCTCGTTAAAAAATAAACGCAAGATCCGAGCAGTTTTAGCACATAGTTCATGCTCGTTAAAAAATAAACATAAGTTGTGAGCAATCTTCCCCTAGAGTTCAAGCTCACCCAGAAAAAATGAACCGGTAAATAACCTTGGTAAATGTAACCTTTGACAGCCATATTAAAGCCCTTGGTCGTGTTCTTGCAGTCTCACCTCCATCCGTTCATTTGGCCAATCGTTCATCTCCATATGTTTGCTTACCCATTTTGAGGAACAGCTGCGAAGAGTGATTTCACTTAGCCATCCTTGTGACACTGCCGTGATTGGAAAATTCCAACCTGTACCTGGAATCTGCTGCTATCCCTGTTTATCACTCGTTCCTCAAAAGACGAGTCTTCTTTGAGCTCTTTTCTCCTGACTCGTAAAATATGAAAAGTTTGCCGAGTTTTGGCCTTCCAGCTCGTTAAACGACCGGAAGAGCTATCCCTCCTCTAGATTTTAATCTTTTTGGACCTGAGGGATTATTGCACAAAAAGATCGAGCGCTTGTTTTGTTCGGCTCGTTAAAGCAATCGAAAATTCATCCCTTCTGTATTGTTTTATACTTTTTCGGACTTAAGGGATTAGATGACGAAAAAGGAATTCTGGAGTTGACTTTATGTACCTTTTTAGACTCTCTAAAAATGAAAAGGACCGAGTTATCCTTGTCGTTAGACTCGTTAAATTCATTAAATAGCGACAAACTTGTCTTTAGACGAGAATGAGTTTCCCTATCGCTAGGCTCGTTAAAACATAGCAATGGGCTTGCCCGAAGGGCAGGTTATAGAACAAGCATCTGTTATCCTCCTCAAGCTTGATAAAAATAAAGAGGTACTGGTCAGCAATGACTGGGGAAAAATTGGGAGAACCTCACAGCTTTAATGGTAGCAAGTCGCTCTTGAACATGACACTTTGTCCTCCGTATCACATCGGGTTGGGTTGTTTCATTCACCGGTCTCATCACCATGGTCCTTGCCACACCATCCACATTTGGGGTAATGCTACCAATCCATCACATCAGTGTCGTTATATGTTCAAGAGATGTTGTTCTGCAAAGAGTCAACCATGTCCCATCCACTGCCATACATTGTCCTTCATCCATTTCATGACCGCCACCCTGAATCATACATCACAGTTTGTTTTCACCTCATCACAATCACTAGCTCCGTTCCGTGTCACTGATGTGGGATTCATTAAGGCCCTCCTTTGACGGATCGCTCCTTGTCGACATCAGCTCATTATCCAAGGAGTTGATCTAGGAACAACCCCTTCAGTACTTTGAAGCTTGCATGCCTCAATGGCAAGTTTCTCACTTCCGGCGACAGGTATACATCAATGACCTTCGACCAGAAGATTTTGCATGGTGGTCGACGCCAAGTCCTTTATTCCCACCATGTGAATTGTACTGCCGTACCTTGAGGGTCATCATCCTTATCGGTGATTCCTCTCGCGCTTGTTAACGGTTTACATCATTGACCGGTAATCAAGCGATGTCTTTCCATGTTCGACTTCAATAAATTCTCACATGGATCGACTTGTACATGGAGTGAAGATCGGAAGAGATTGAAGACCCCGGATCTAGTTTCATCCATCCAGGCTGCGATATATATTCAAGATATAAAGACATTTGATATGTACATCATTGCAGCAGATGATCATCCTTCTCAAAGGATGATAATTTCAGCAGAGAATTATCAGTCTATCATCAGACGATCGTCTGTGCTATGTACCAAAATGAATTTATAAAGCTGAGGATGGGAATGCCCGCCTCAGCTAGATCATGAAAAAGAATGAAAAATAATGTATTGTATTGTATCTTATTACAGGACACTTCTCAGCAGATTGAATGAACTTTGGATCCTCCTAATAAAGCATTTCACCCGATAAACGACCTCATACTTTAGGGGGCATCTGTTATAGACAATTTTGTGCCTGGCAGCATCGGGCATGAATTGTCAATAATCCAAGGGATCCAAAGTCCCTAAACATGATGTTCCTACCCCTAGAGGAACAAGGTCAGCAAACCAACAGCTCTCAGATCAGTTCTCCACCTGAAAACACTCAAAAACAAGCAATCCTGAAATCAAAGCAGGTGCTCCACTAGGCTTCTGCGCTGAAACTCAACTCCTCCATGGTGTACCTGCGTTGCAAAGCAGGTAGAACAGAGGCCACCTGCGTTGAGCGAGATGGGACAAGTGGCACACTGAGTCATTGCTCTGGAATCTTCCAAAAATGACACTTGGATCAAGGATTTCGCCTTGTGATGAGTCAGAGGCTCGGATTCTCCAAGTGGAAGCAAGGTTCTCCAAGTGGACTCAAGAACTGAAGATCAACTGAAGAGAGAGAGGACACAAGGCAGCTACACATCAGTTGCAAGCTGACTCATCCTTTCTCAATTCATCTATATATTGAGCTCTCTCCTATGAGCTCAGGGAGGCTGGAATCTTGTGCAAAGTAATGATATGCTGTTGGTTTCACTATAGAACTATTGGGTGATTGCTTGAAGGAGGTGAAGAGGAGAAATTCTTTCTGCTGGGAGGTGTTGCTGGATTGGGGCCTTCAATGGTTGTAACACTCTCAGAACTTTACTTCTTCCATTAATAAAAGCTATTGAGGTTCTTCTATATGCACTTGTTTCAATGATGTATTGTGATAATTGTATATTTGATTTATGCTAATCCTTGAATCAGTTATGATTGCATGCTTCTTGTAGTTTCCTTCTTTGTTATTTTGCAGGATCTCATTGTAGTTGGGCCAGCAAAAGAGCAAAGAGCTAGGAGCAAGCAGCAAAGAGAAGAGATTGGAGCAAATATTAAGCGCAAGGCAACGGTTAGTGCATTTCTTCATTCTCTCTTGCTTTCATAAAGAAGTAAACCTTAAGTAGTTTTATTTACAGTTGTTGCTGAGGTACTATCACCCTTAGAGTGGGATAGGGTCATCCGAATCGGATACTTTTCCCTACAACAATGGGCCATGTCAGAATAGAGAGGTCTTCTGGGAGAATCTGCTTCAGGCAGACTTTATGTAAGCTGAGAACTTGATCATTGGGGGTGACCTTAATTTCTCACTTGGGCTTGCTGAGTCATGGGGCCACATGGCATAGTCAGATGTTTTAACCAGGTTTTTTGAAAACCTCCTGCATGGCCATGACCTTATAAGCATTGATTCGGCTCGTATCATGCCAACCTGGAGGAACCGCAGAACGAGGGAGGATGCACTGGCTCGAAGGCTTGACCGTTTCCTAATCAAATTCCCTTTATTAAACCACCTCGCACATATTCGTCAATGGGTTGGTTCGGGGGGATGCTCAGACCATTCCCTGATTTTCCTAGAAATCAAGGATGCAAACCTCAAACTTGGATCCCCATTTAAATTTAACGTCACATGGCTCAGCAAGGATGATTTTCATGTTATTGTTAAGGATTGTTGGACTCACTGTAATCGGGAATCCGGCCTCCCCCCCAGCGATGGTCATATCAAACAACCTAGCCCGTCTGAAGGAAAAAACTATCAGCTGGGTTAAGGCCAAGCAGAAAAGGGAAGGTGAGGAGCTAAACAGGATTGAAAAAGAGCTAAGACTTCTTGAATCACTGGGACTATCTAGTTATGCCTACCTTGAATCAAAGGATCATCTCATAAACCTGGAGATTGAAAAGATCAGGCTGATGAGAAGGATCGAGGAGACCTGGTGCTTAAAGAGAAGAGCTTTATGGTTGAAGTCAGGAGATGAAAATACAAAAAAATTTCTATAGTTCGCCAAGGGTAGAAAAGCGATTAGTACGATTTGGGAACTGAAAGACCACACAGGCAGAGAGGCCAGCTCTTTCGCCCAGCTTGCGAACATGGGAGTTAGGCACTTCTCAAACATCTATAAGAACCTAAGGGGAACAAATATAATTGAAATCCTTCGGGTTGCGGATTTGTGCCTCGGTTTGTTGAGGATGAGGAAAGAGAGGCTCTAAATCAAGCGGTCACCTTGGGGGAAATGGAAGTAGCAATAAAAGGCTTCAGAAAAGGCAAAAACCCAGGGCCTAATGGCTGGCCAATAGAATCTACACCACTTTTTTTGAACTCATTGGGCAGGACCTACTGCTAGCCATTAAGGACTGTCAGACATTAGGAAGGATGTCAGAGGCTTTCAATTCTATCTTCCTTTCCCTCATCTCTAAGGTTTACAAGCCCCAAACCTTTGATGAATTTAGGCCCATATCCCTTTGCAATTGTGTTTACAATATTACCTCCAAGATCATTGTCCTTCGTATTAAGCTAATCCTCTCTAGGATGATCTCAAAATAACAATTTGCTTTCCTCAACCACCGTCAAATACATGAAGCTATAGGCACTGCCCAAGAAACGATTCACTCGATTTAAACTATTTCCAAGAAAGCTGCTATCATTAAGATTGACCTTTCCAAGGCTTTTGATAGAGTGAGCTGGAACTATCTATAGCTCATGCTTACCCACATCGGTTTCCCTCAATAATTCATCAATTGGATAGTCTGCTGTTTCACTTTTGTTTCTTTCAGTGTCCTAATTAATGGGGCGGATTCAGCTTTCTTCCATGCTGAGAGAGGTCTAAGACAGGGATGCCTGCTCTCCCCATTGTTATTCCTTATGATTATGGAAGGACTCAGTAGGTTATTAAAAAAATCAAGATCCAGTGGAACCCTGGGAGGGGTTGAAATCATTGATAGGATTGTTATCTCACATCTTTTATTTGTAGATGATGTTCTTATTTTCTTAAATGGCTCTTATCGTGATACCTCTTGTTTCAATTCAATTCTATCTTTGTTTTGTAAAGCCACAGGTATGGAGCTGAACTATGAAAAATCAACTATCATTTTTAACTCTTGTCTTCAAAATGAACAAAGATTTGCCTCCCAACATTTTGGTTTTGTCAGGTAGGATCTGGATTTAGGACTGAAATATTTGGGTTTCAAGCTAAAGCCAAACGGGTACCATATTGCAGATTGGTCGTGGCTACTAGTAAAAAATGAGAACCAAATAAATATATGGCAACAAAAATGGCTTTCTCGTGTTGGTAGGCTCACCCTAATAAAATCAGTTCTAAAGGAAATCCCAGTTTATTGGATGTCCTTGTCATGGATACCTAAAGGAATTCTTCGTAGAATCCAACAGATTTGCTGCAGATTTCTTTGGTGGGGTCAAAATGCCGAAAAAACCTTTTCTTGGGTTAAATGGGAAAGGATTGCAAAGCCCAAAAAATGGGGTGGATGGGGGCTGAAGGAACCCTTGGACTTCGCAAAAGCCCTCAGAGCAAAGATGGGATGGCAAATCATAACCACAAATAGCTTATGGAAGGACGTCGTATACAACAAGTACATCCATCCCATATCAATATCTAACTGGATTCATAGCCTCAACCACAACATCCAGGGGGCTTCGAGCATTTGGAAAGCCATTTCCCACTCCTTTGACATTATAAAGAAAGGACTAGCCTGGAAAGTTGGGGATGGTTCTCAGATTAGAATTGGCTCTAATGCCTGGGTTGGAAGTGGGAATGCACACATCCTGCCTAGAGATATGTGACAGGACCTAATGGCGGTGGGAATTACACAGCTAGCTCACATTACGGTAGTGGGTCGCCCAGCTTGGCCAAACATGCAGTGGCTTGCCTTTGAGAACGTGGGAATTAACGAAATATGGAGTAGGGTATGGCTGCGTTTCGTAGGGGCATTGAAGGAAGCTAATGTCTGAATCTCTGATAGGGAGGATGAACTTATTTTGGAAAAAGCCCCCACTGGCAGATATTCCCCAAAATTTGGTTTTGCTGCAATCATGGAGGATCGGGCAACAGGTGAAACTTGTTGGTGGTGGCGGCATCTATGGAAGTTAAAATCCCCCCATAAATATCGACTCTTCATGTGGGGCATACTCTCAAACAAAATTCCCATGGAGCTAAATTTAAGAAAGCGCAGTTTCCATGGCCCCTCCTGTTGCTGCCTGTGTAAAGTTGATTTGGAGGATACATATCACCTCTTCCTTCACTGTCCAATCTCAGCTAGAATTTGAAATTTCATCATCTTGACCCTCTCAATTCACACATGCTGGGCCAGACAGAACATAAATGAATCTTGGCAGTCTTGGTGGTCGAGTGCTGCCACACAGAAAATAAAAAACCTGCCTCTCATTGTTTGCTGGGGTATATGGCTTATCCGAAATCAACGGATATTTCAGGAAAAAAACGCCTTTGGGGCAGCCACATGCAATCATATGTTGGCCATTTACAACATGATCCCTGAGGATCCGTTTCAGCGTCCCATCAGAGTCATCAACCCAGAAATCATAGACGGGTGCCAACCTTGGGCCTATTTTGATGGTTCGGCACAGCCTGAGGGCTGTGGTGGGGGGGTTGTTCTTCATTTAAATGATTCTGTTTTCTTCAAAATCAAAGTGGGGCTTGGGCAAGGAACAAATAACTATGCCGAACTAAACAACCTTAGACACCTCCTCCTTTTTGCAAGAGAACAACACTGCCACAGAATTCAGATTTTCGGGGACTCTCAGCTTATCATAAATTGGATCAATGGGACCTATAACTGTCACTTGCACACACTCAGGGATTTGGTGGAGGATGTTATATTCTTAAAATCTCAGTTTGAGTTTTTTGTCTGCTCTCATATATACAGGGAAAGGAATGAAGTCATTGATCTTCTTTCCAAAGAGGTCGCGTAGCTGATCAGAGGTCACTGGTTGATTCATGAGTTCAGGGATGGGGCTTTTTTCCAGATCTACCATAGGCCCTTCATTGAAGGGGCAAGACTCCTCCAAGATTGATCTATGAGATCATCCTATATGTATTTTTGTTTTGTTTTATGTTTTAGCAGCTTTTATCAGTCTTTAAGATTAGCTAGTTTTCGGACTTATCGCCCTGGTTTGCCATCAATCCTATTGTTTAAAAAGGATGATATGTAAATATTTTTTCACATGACTATTGGACTGATAAACTTTTGGATAGTAGTGAAAGCATTCCTCATATGCTGGTATACAACATGTAATTTTCTTGACTTTTTAATGAAAATTACGCTTTTTCCTTGGAAAAAATACATAGTTTTCCAATGTGTTTGTTAATGTATTTAAATGTCTTGGAATATGTTGATATTCTATGTAATCAAATTCTCTTTCCAAGAGATGAACCCATAAAATCATCCTTAACATTGACGGACTTCTGACTGAATAAACATTACTCAAATGTAATATTTGCGAGTTGAGAATACAATCTAACAACTAGACAATGAATACCAAGTGAAATGGAATTAGACAAAAGTTTAATAACTGCACTATACTCTGTAATGTTGCTAGTTGTTAAACCAAGGAAAATGCCACGTAGACTCACTAACTCATTCGTAGGCATATAAATTTCCCACGTAGAGGAACAAATATTATGGGTACTACGACTAGTGCCATCATCATAGCCAATGTAAGGTCGATGGAACATCGACATCTACAAACCAAGTGTAAAACAAGATAAGTAGGGGAAACAAGAGAAGCTCATAAGAAAAATAAAATTCCAACACATCAAAAAGTACGACACAATAATGTACAAAGTATTTATGCAGAAAAACTCTAGGCATAGTACTTTTTGAGGTATAGCCTATTTTGGGGCTGAGCCAAAGGTATTCTGTCATAATCCACTAGTTTATAGTCCCCCTTCACAAGTACACTTTTGAATATGTAAGGGCTAAGACACATGGGCTTGAGCTTGCGAGCTCCTAGCTTATCGTGCTCTTGGTCATATAGAAAAACCAAGTTACCTTTAGAAAAGGCAATAGGGTTATTTTTTTTATCAAATTGCACTTTAATTTGTTTCTTGTGGGTCTCGTTAGCCAATTCAACATCTTGATGAGTTTCATCTAAACATGTTAAGTGAAAAAAACATTCTTCCTCGGTAGAAGAAGCAGGGATAAGTTCAACAACTAGTTTCAAAGACAGGATTTTGTTTTCAATCGAAAAACAACTTCTAGACCGTAAACTAAGTAGAAGGGTGAAATCCAGTTGCCGTTTTAACTGAAGTATAGTATGTCCACAATGCCAAAAAAATTATAATGTGTCAATTTTATCAATGAAACTCTACAATTTGTTGAAGCATCATTTTCAAAACTTTGTTCGTGAATTCAACTTGTCCATTGACTTGTGAATAATAAGGAGTGGAGCTATCATGACATAGTCCCAACTTAGTAGTTAATTCAGACATCATACAATTTCGAAAATGTGTGCCATGATCTATGATGATGGCTTGTGGTACATCGAATCATGCAATAATTTGATTGAATATGAAGAATGCATTAGTTTTAATATTGTTTTCAAATGTAGGCATCGCCTTGTCCCATTTTTTGAAATAATCGACTTCAACAATAATATCACCATGCCCTCCAGCTGAGTGAGGGTTACATGTCATAAAGTCTATGCCTCATTTGGAAAAAGGACCAACAACAACTACTAGATGTAAATGGGTGGGTGGAGCACACATTTTTTTATTATATATCTGGCATGCATGACATTTATGGACTACTAGAATGCATTTTTTAAACAAGGTATGCCAGAAATAACTAACACGTAAGATTTTTTGAGTTGTAGCGTAACCATACATATTCCCTCCATGTGCTCCAAAATGACAATTGCTCAAGGATTTTTTGTCTTCTTGATGATTTAAACATCATCAAAAAATAAGATCGATCCCACAGTGATAAAGAGTATCACTGATGATAACATAGTGTTTTACTTGATATCGTATTCAAGGACGTTCAACACGAGATAGTTCAGGCCAAAAATTTCGTGTTTGGAGATAAACGAGGATATCTCCATACCAAGGGTCATATGAACTGATCAGAAACAATGTCTCATCAAGGGGAATCTTCACTTACTGTCTCTATTTCAGTATAGGGAAGGTCACATATTAATTTAACAATGATTAAGGATTTATTAGACTTAGATTTGATAAATTCTAAATCAAACTCTTCTAGAATAACAATCCACTTCGAGTATTTGCCCCCAACAATTGACGAGTAAAGATATAAATCATAGGGCTACAATTAGAAACCATATCATAGGGCTACAATTAGAAACCATTGTAGTTTTGCGAAGTAATATATAGTGACGGAAACATTGAACAACTTGCACAACTACCAAAGCCAATTTTGTAATGCCTCCCACATTTACCCAATTTCACTAGTCCACTAGGGTAAACATGAGATGAAGAGTTACTGTGATATGACCCAAACTCCAAGCTTCAGTTATGGAATCGGGGCTGACAACTGAGGCATAATGACCACAAACTGAGATCTTATAGGGATTATAGGACACTTAGGGGCCAAAGAACCATCCCAGGTGACCCAACCCTCAGCTAGACTATTGTTTTAGTGACTTAACACCCCAACCGCATGCACAAGCCTGCATGAGTGTAGTTTTGACCCTCCAACCGCATGCACAAGCTTTCCTGAGTGTGGTTGTAGCCCAAAATCCTTAATTTAGAGGGTGTGGTCGCAAGATCTGGGCCACAATTCCAGGCCAACCTCTAGTCCATTTCTCAGAAATTCCTGAGACTTTCCAGAATGATAAATGACTTGAATACAATGCTAAACATAAAAAGTTGAATAAAAAACTTGACCTAACCATGACAATCATTTCGTCAAACATATGGTAAATATGTAATCTATAGGTCATGAATGCACATATGAACATAAGAGTTTGAAAATTATTTGAGAATCACCAAGAAGGTCTAATTGCCTCTCATAATAGTTGCAATAACACTTGTTATCCCATGCATTCATTAACCATCAAATAATTATCAAATTCTAAACAAGATATAGCTTGATTACATTGAAAATCCATGCTTATAACTAGCACATAACCAGATCATTAACCATGACATAGAAAACATAAAATCACTATAATAACAAGTACAAATGCTCATAGAATACAATAGCAAAATAACTCTTATTAATTGATGAAAAAGGTAACCAAGTCAGGGACTTCCACGTACCACCAGACCATAGATTGAGATGGACAAAATATTTCTTTTATACAATCACTCCTGTGAAATATTCCAAGCATGAATGTGGGATCTCAAGACATAAAGAACCAGGGCTTCGCGGAGATTAATCCACCTCCACCCTCAAGATACTGTGATCCCACCAAAATCGGTCAAGAGATTATAATGCCTAAAGAAACCTTAGATGCCTTAGTGTTTCTTCACCAATACCTTGAGGAATTTTCCTGTCTCCACCCACCTATTGAGGGCTTCCTGAAGATTAAACCTCCTCCACCCCAAACCCTTGGGAATTTTCCTGAGACCACCTCACCTGGTTCAAAAATCTTCTGGAAATCCAAATCTCAACTAGAAAAGATTCCCGTCACACCACGGCTATCCATAAATAGCAAGGCAAGGCTAAAACCATTTTCACACCTAGAAAAACCCATGCCAATGACATCAAATGAACCAAATAAATCAATCCATGTACCATGCATTCACACATAAGCTAGGAAATCACACATGCAACCTATTTCCTGCAAACTCTTCCTGCTGAAGTGGTTGACCCATCCTTCTTCTTGCCTTCCTTGCTTGTCATTTTCCTTCATTTGCGTTCCTTGTCTTTTCTTGAATTCCTTTTCTTGCTTGCCCGATTTCTCCTCTTGGTGATCTTCTCTCTCTCTCTCTATGAAACTAACTCCAAATCCAAACTAACAAAAATCTACCAATTGATCCTCTTATGCCTTTTTATTATCGATGCCTCTATTTTCTTCATTTTCCTCTTTTTTTCCTTCAATTTTATTCTCATGTAAATATATGTCCCTTCATCTCACTTTTCTCCAATTTTCCTTTATTTTTATAAATAATTGTCAATTAATGCCTCTTTGCATTTTTCAATTTCCTTAGCCATAATAAACCGAAAGTAACACCCACTAGGATGTTTTTTCCCAACATTCAGCTTTGAATATGTGTTCCATGACCTTGGTCTTAATTTTTCCTTTATTAACTTTATTACATGAAATTTTAACCTGGGTTGTTACAAATTTCTCCATATGTGAGTAATTTATCTCTATGCTGGTAAGATTTATACTCAAATAGTAAATCACATGTTCATTGTTTGCATCATCTTCTTGGACAGGCACCATAGAAATAGTATTGTTCGAGTTAGCTAGGTATAAAAGATAATCATGATGATAATCAAGGGGGTGTAATTAAGGTGTGTGAGTTAATTCAAAGTGTCAAAATATTTTTGGGCTATGTAATCCCAAAGAAAAGGGAATCCCCTTTTTCAATAGTTAGGTGAATCCTTTAGTAAGCTCATCATAATTGGGTACAAAACGACGTAAAAAGTTTTCCTTTCCTTGCAAAATTTGGAGTTGGAGAAGGTTAGAAGGAGCAGGTAGATTGAGTATAGCTCGAACCTTCAATTGATAAGCATGGATCCCTTCTTTAGATACAATGAAACCTAGGAGTCAACCAAATTCCACACAAAAAAAAAAATGTCCAAATTTAAACAGATATTGTAATGTTTGCATCATAAAATATGGCTTGTAGATGAATAAGATGATCTTGATATTTCTTAGAGTGAGCGGGTTAGTCATCAAGATAAGGCTGAACAATATGTTTGATGTCATGAAATGCATATGGCATGGCTCTTTGGAAAATTACGCTGACATTTTAAGACCAAAAGGAAGTTTTTGATAGGAAAAAGTTCCCGAAGGGAAAATAAAAGCGGTTTTATCTTGGTCAGAAGGGAGTATGTTTATTTCATTATATTCAGAAACTTCGTCTATGAATGAAAATATTTGATTATATTTGTAGTTTTTTTGTAGCAATGGTGTACCAAAATACACCTTCTTAGCAGTAGGTTGTTCCCTGCAAAGAAAAATAATAAGTTTGGTTGTTGTCAGTGGAAAAGCATGAAGAAACAAAGTATTGCAAATTGTGGAAACAATACATGAACAAGCATAACCTAAAACAAAGAGATAAACACACAAATACTACTTAATCAAGCAAACACGTGAACATAATTATGGAAAATGGCTCCCTTTATTGACTGTTGGTTGTAGAAGATGAATAAAAATAGTAGAATACTAACCACTTGAAGAGAATTCTTTGAGAAATGGTGCTAAAAAATCCTCAGCAAGGAGGATCTTTTCTTCATTCTCTTTGCAAGATTCTCCTCTCTATCCAAGAAGTATCAAGGCTCTCTCAATGGTGAAATCTTGTCCACACTAGAGTGATGGATTGATAAGAAGCAATTTTAGTAACACAATAATGCTCTACTTCTTCTGATTCAACAATGAAATGAAGGTTTTCTCTAATAGCAATTTGGCCAGCGTAACATTGTATCATGTTTTGGTTCTCCCATGGCCTGTTTATATAGAATTTTTTGAATCCATCTTCCCTTTATTGGTTCATGAATGATAATGAATTATGAGTAGGACAAGATGATTCCAATGAGGGTTGCATATCTTCAGGGTGACTCGAATTCGGTTGTCCTTGACTGAAATCTTGTAAGGGAATCATCTTCCAAGTGTGGGAGGTGGTCCCAAATTGCTGAGTTGGGCATTCCTTCGACCGCATGGAGTTTGAAGGAAATATCACGTGTCACACAACTATTAAAAAAAAAGTCGCGAAAACATAAATTTTTTTAATTTCATATACATTCGACCTTAGGAGAAATTAATTTTTTGATCTTCATAATGTCTTCAACTGGAAAATCTTCACTTGTGCATTTTGCTAGATGACTTTGGGTGTCTTTTGGATTGTACAAATATGTGTAAAATTTTCAGGTGTTAACAGTTTCCCGCTGATGTGTGAGGTTAGGAGAAAACATATATCCAAAATACATCATGTTTTCTTTCCTAACTGAGATCCTAATCAATTTCTAGATAGAGAGCATAAATTGCTTCGAATATTAGCAAAGAAACAACCTTTATTGAGGATAAAAGATAACCATGCTCCAAAAAAAGTTCTTATATGAGGTGGGCATGTCCCATGCTCATTATGATGACTAGTGACTATTTATTACAATAAGATAGAAATATTCATGTCAAGTCAGTGTTGGAATGGTTGGCATGCTAATACTTGATGATGATAATTGTTGATGCCCTTAAGGGCGCTTCTGACACAGACAGATTCTGGTGCCCCCATGCATCAAGAAAAGGTGAAGCACTGTTGGAGTGAGGTTCTTATGGATGCATGGGTCTTCGACTGTGGGCACCTCCTATGCATCAAGATGTAAGCACTGTTGAATGAGGTGTTAAGTAATAAGTGGGTCTTTGAATAAGTGAGAGAATTGCAATGGTCATGAAGTATGATACCACCCTGACATGAGAGCTTATGTTGGTGTCAAATGTCAGGGGGACTGATGACATCATTGGGAAATAATTATTCCCATTGTGCCACCCGAGGATGTCCCTGGGGTGGGGGGGAGCACCCGAGGAAATACCTCGATCTTGGAAGATGGGTGTTGAAGTCCATGGGAAAGAGGCATCAAGCACCCAAAATGTTGATTCGGGAAATCAAGATGTGTAGTGAAACATATTGTAATAGTGTGGATCAATAAGGCATGTTAATGAAAGTTGACGATATGAATGGATATGGACAACTTGCTCGAGGTCGAAGCTATAATGCGAGTGGCGGCAGTCAAAATAGTTTTCCTGAGGGTAGTGGCCCTAGAGTCGGTAGGACATCCATGGTAAGTGTGAGTATGTTCTAACTGGTGTGATAAGGGTGAATGAGTGTGGATTATGTGTGAGCTCCAACTAAGGGTGACTAGGGAATGTCGTCGGGTACAAGGTATGAAAATATGGGTGGGAACCATTTTTCTAAACAAAAATTGTACACTTTCCAAAAGAATGTAAAGGTGGTTTGGGATGTACATACATGGAGATAGGTACCCCATGAAAATAGTGACCTGCATGATGATGGAAGTAAAATGTGTTTGCAGAGGGCAGGGGCCCCATTGGTTCATCTCAATGTTGGGTTGATGAGGCAGATGAAGTGATGCAAAAGAGATTATGTTGTATGGAGGAATGATAGGCCCAATGTAGAATGCGGAAGAGTGTTTTCCTTTATCTATCACAAATGAGTAAGGTGGCCCTGGAGTAGGGTTGGTTAGTAGTAAGTGAAGAAAAGGTGAATGAGACTGATATTTAAGACATGCAAGTGAGATGGCTCTCAGGATGGAGTATATGGTCATGGATTCCAAAGAATATGTGGGGGTATATAACATGAGGTAGTCCATGAGTGGGGATGCTTTATCGACGGACATGAATGTTTACCATGTGCACGGGGACGTGGTGGTAAATGTGGGCGAGATGATGGACCCTATAGTGCATTTTGGAGAAATGATGTCAGGATATGCAAAGCTTTGTAGGAATCCTACCATGTTGAGTGATGAATGATACCTGCCCTATCGACAGCCACCGGGGTGTTGATTCTGGTGGGAATTTGCTACCTGCAACTTCAATGACCAATACCCCAAGTGGAAACATCTTGATAAAAAAAATATGTAAGATGAAAATGGGCTAAACAAGATGAACCGAAAAATAGGAGAAGGTGCACCTAAAGTGATGCTCTGAGCATGCGGCGGGTCCAAAAAATGAGTTTGGGTTAAAATGGAAAGAAGGTTACCATGATGAAGAGAATGTGGTCCTAATCCGTGTGTCTCTCACGGTTTTGAAAACGGAGGTCATGAGCTCCTGTACTGGGCTCTAGAAAATGTCAAAAAGGGTGATATATAGGGCAAAGCAGGCCCTATGGGACTTCATTTTTACTTTCTATTTTGGGAGACCAAAGTTGTTCTAAGAGCTATTTCTTGTCGTTATGATCATCTTGTGCACCTGGGAAACGTAGGGGGTGGTTAGAACACATAATCGTACCTTTGTAAATTTGGTAGACTAGGCTAGGTAGGTCGTATAGGGGTGCCCTGTACGACCTTTTTTAGGGTGGAAAAACTCAACCACGAGGGCAACTGAGTTTCATCCACGTAGTATCCACATGTATTTCATGGATACACACGGTGACCCCACATGTAATGGGCTAACAACCGTACGAAAGGGCAAAAAGTCGCGACATTGTTGATTTTGTGACATCGCGGATCAACCTCCCAATGTCATGATTTCTGTGTGAAAACGTGCAACCCTAAATCCAGTGTCACCATGGTTTGTGGTCTGGCAGATGCGTGCCTTGTGTGCCAGTTATGGGAAAAATGCGTGGTTGATTAAAAATTGATTTTGGTAGCCTAGGAGGCTGATTTTTTTAATTTTGACATCCTTGATGGCAGGATGGGCATGTTGTGGCGAGAGTGGGATTGGGATCCGCTACGTATAGTGGTCGCAATGGATGTTGCTACGAGTAGGACACTAGAACATTGGGGGTTGTTGAAGTTCCTTCAGAACCCTACTTTGAGGTCGCAGGATATATTCTTAGGATTCCTAATTCGATGTTGGGATGTGGATCTCCATATCTTTGAGGAAGAATGATCTACCTATTTCTACTGAGGTAGATATATACTTTCTGACCAGATTGGTGCCTTGTGGGGAAGTCTTGTTGCGACCCCTACCGACTGAGCATGTGGATATTTGTAGATGGGTGGAGGTAGAGGGCCACTATGGGCCCAACCCTTATGATGAGGGGTGCATCCACATTCCTTCGATTAGAGATCTCACCGAGTGAGTAGGGATGGATATGATTGTGTGACTTGTAGGGTTGGTGTCCCCTCACCAGGTGTCGGGACCACAGATTGAAGTGTTTTTGAGACTACAAGTGGGCCACTTTTTTTATTGGGATGATTTTGTATATTGAGGGATGGTATCTTAGTTGACAGAGGTATGACAGGGTGGGGCGCGTATATTTTTCTATGCCAGCATTTTATGTTGCATTATGTATGAGTGGGTCGTGATGCCCTAACCTTTTACAACAGTGCCACTAGGTCCTACTAGAGACCCATGGATGAGATGGTGGGCGCTAGTGATACCACTTTATGGTGGTGGTGATGTGTGGTGTTATTGGAATGGCCAGTTGGAGGTTTGGTTAAGATCCAACCCTCAGATGATTCTTGAGTACCTGTATCATGGTGTGGACTTTATAGGTGATCCAAATATGGGGCTTCCTCCTGGTGATGCTTGGAGGGCAATAGGTATGTGATTTGTGATTTCTGCATTTTTGCGCTCTTACATGTATATTTATGATGCATATTTTTGAATGATGCTGATATCATGTATATTTTCTTGCATATGTGGGACCTCGTGACTGTCCATTATCCTACATAGTAGGAAATGATCTGTGATGCATGGGTGTGGCTAGCGTGCCTACTGTACCATAATGACGGAGGGACGCTAGGGAGTAGGAATGACCTAAAAGGTTAGCGCAGTGTCGCTGAATCGAGATTGATGGTCCCTCTGGAGAGGGGATCAGTTCCTCCACTTTCAAGGAGATGATGAGACTATGGGAGCATGTTGAGGCGATTGAGGCATGATCAATGACTTTAGAGGAACAACTGAGGGATTATGTGGATTCTTGGGGTCTAGCAGACACCCTGACGAGGGGGATGCCTAAGGAGGGGTGGGCTGGACTGGGAGAGGTGGTGGTGGAGATGATGATGGTGCATGAAAGGGAACGACAATCAACTCTTTGACACCTCAAGATGGTAGTGGCTATGACATGTCCCATTCTATCTCTAGATGAGGTTGTGGGTCCTTAGGCGGGAGGTGTAGGGGCACAACCCTAGATAGTTTTTATTTTTATTTTTATGTATGTACTCGGGAAAGCACCCATTATGAGGATTCTCCCCTATTTTGATGACCTATTTTTCTTGGCCTTGAGCCAGTGGATGTATATATATTTTTTGTACTCATATACATATTTTTTAATATATCTATATATATATATATATATGTATATATATACGAGATGTGATTTTTTGTGGCTATCATGATGTGTCTTGAGTATATGCTTCTGTACATGTGATGTATGTCTTCATTTATGCGATGGATATTATATTGATGCTTCATGTTTCTTGGTGGTGATATATATGTGATACATGCTAGTCTAGGATTTGATTAGTTATACGGTAGGCTATATGATTTTTATATCTTGGTATATGTGTAAATGTGATATGATCAAAACTATGGGCTAAACTTTGTGCATGCAAATATTTCTAAAAGAGGCATGGATCGTGAACCTTGAAGGTTCTATTCAACTACAATACAACAAGCTGGGAATCAAGGAATACATGTAGGTGACTTATACCTAGATGGGAGGCATCGGCCAAGAGGCATATGATGGCATCATACTCAGTTTGGATTGTTGGTTGCTGACCTTATACATAGTCCATTGGTGAGACATGGTGTGTGGTTAAGAGAGTATATGGCCCAAGCTACTGCAACGAGGTTTTTTTACTATCGAGAAGCACCATCAACAAACCTGTGGTGATAAGTTGGTGGATGATCCATCTATGACACATGATGAAAGAAAGGTTTCAGAGTGCATCCATCATGAATTGGTCATCATAAAATAAGTCATGGTACATAAATTTCATTCTCGGGCTACTTACAATGTTATGGATGAAACTTTTTTAGATAAAACCCATTAACGGGATATTTGAGACAAGTCCCATTAGGCTCTGCTAAGATGTTTCCCCCTTGAGGAGGCAATCTTTGACAATGTAAGTTCCCTTCCATAATGTCTCGAATTTCCCTGGTCCTAACTCTTCTTTGGCAACATTGTAACGAAGGACTAACTCCCCCTCAGTAAAAGACCAGGGGGTGACATTACAGTAAAAAATGGCTTTTGTTCTCTTTTTGTGTGCTTCGTTACACTGGAGAGATTCCTATCGATTTTCATTAACGTGTTCTAGCTGGACCAACCTTTTTTCCGAAGTTGAAGTGTCGGTGATAATTTCGATGGATGAATGCAATGCAGGAATAAAACACTCAATGGGGAGGACTGCTTCGACCCCATAGACTAATTGGAAGAGCATGAAACCTATAGATGATTTGACCGTCGTACGGTACACCCATAGGGCTGAAAACACCATATGGTGCATGTTGGTTTTGTGGTAGTTCACCATACGCTACAACATAATTTTGAGGAATTTGTTGACAACTTCTACCTAATCGTTGGACTGAGGGTAGTATGGGGAAGCGAACTCGTGGGAGAAACCAAGGTGTTGAGATAGCTCCTAAAATATTTTATTTTCGAAATGTTTGTCATGATCGGATACCGACTCCTTGGGAACACTAAACTGTGTTATGACATGGATAAAGAGAAACCATGCAATTGTTTGTGTGGTTTTATTGTATGTGGGCATGGCCTCTACCCATTTGGTGAAATAGTTGATGACAACCACAATGTACTTATGGTTTCCTAATGATGGGGGGTTCTAGGTCATGAAGTTTATGCCCAATTTGCAAAAGGGGCCAACAACAATGACCAAGTGTAGGGGAGCTGGTGGGGCTCGTGCATTATGAGCGTATCATTGGCACCACTCACACTTCTTGGCTTCTTGAATGCAATCATGGAAAAGGGTGAGCTAGAAATAACCGGCATGGAGGAATTTATGAGCGGTGGCCATTCCTGATAGGTGGCCACCACAAGCCCCATTGTGGCAATCATTTAAGACCTTCTCATCTTGTTCGTGAGTAAAGCATCGACAAAGTATGGTGTTGATGCCTCATCGATAGAGGAATCCCCTAGAAGGAGGTAACGAGGGGCCTGGTGGTGTATGCGCCTCTAGTTGTCACGAGTTAGCTGAGGTTTGTTGGAAAATAAAAAAGACAATAAAAATTTTCTTGATCTTGATAATTACTTGTGATGTTTCTTATTGTTACAATTATTTATATCTTCTTTCTTTAGTTCATCAAGCAATTACCAAAAATAGCAGTACATAAAATAATGAACACAAGATGTAGGCACATGCCAAGGAAAAACCCCCCTCGAGGGGAAAACCCAGTCAAAGTAATTCTTCCTTTCAATAGTATTCATTGAGACTCTTCACCCTAGACCTTGCCCAAACCTTCCCTCCATGCCAAGTCAACCTCCAGAAGATTGACCTCTTCCCAGCAACTTCGACTATGCAACAACCAGTAGCTTCCCGCAACAATCCAACTTGGAAGACTTCATTCTCCCAATACAGAGCATGAAACAGAGTGATACCACCACCAAAATTTTGATTTTTCTCTTCTCCGTAGACTCCCCCAAACTCACATTTACTTCAGCTACATGACAACAGACTTTCCCAGCTATCCACTTCGCACTTCTGCCCAACAACAGGATTTTCATACTTTTTCCCAGTACAGAAGATGAGAAGTGATGCACCTCATGAATTCATAGTCCTTCCTTTTATAGGCTTCTTGTGGGGTAGAATGGGTCCTTAGGCCGACTTGATCTTTATAGAAATTTTGAATAATATGATACATATTCACAGAGATTATCCTGATTATGCACTTATAAGCGGAACATGCATAATACATAACCTCCTCTACGTTGATCATCAATTTACAGAAGCAGAAACATTCACAGGCGTACATAGAAGCATCAATCACACATATCAACACAGTATTTTCCCGGGGAAAGCATCTCGCTAAAAACCCCAACTATCTGTATATTATATTGATTGAATCATGTAACATTACAAAGTACAATGCTTATCACAAGCAATCCAGTACCATCTCCACCTGTTACACACAATACAACTCAGATCTGATCTCCAAATCTCCTCCACTGCTTGCCTGCCTCCACAGCTCAATACCTGCTCAAGAATTGATGAGAATGGTTTACCAAACTTGTATTTGACCTGCAAATAATCACTCACACTGTGTTGGACGTGAGCACAGGCTACAATTCTTGGTATTGGCCAATTCATTGGCATACTCAATCCCCTCTGATTGTGCACACCATCATGCACAGCTATAGTCACAACTGATAGCAATCTGATCCTCTAACACCTGTCCCTGCTGAACTGAACATGCACTGACATGCAACTGAGTTAACTGATGTATTCTATAGTTGCATTATGATTTAATAACTTGTGAATTAATTAATAACTAATTCACCCAACTCATCTCTAGTCTATTTGCCAGTTAGACTAAATACAACTAGTTTAACAAAGCTAAACTGAACACAACTCCATCAACTGCACCTCCAGTCCACTAAACTCAACTCACTTGAGTTCTAACTGAAGTCCTGCATGCAAATATTAGTCATCCCATAGGTAACCACGTATTTCCTTCTGGGATCTTCATGTCCCACATTCGTAGCTCATCCTGAAGTGCTCCAAGAGAATAAGATCAAGTTTATAGTCCAAATATTATTATGAGACAATAATATTTGACTTTTCTATTTTTGACAGCCAGTCTAAAAATAGACTTTGATCACTCATACTGTGATCACTCATACTGTGACCACCCATACTGTGATCACCCCAACTGTGGTCACTCCTGCTGTGATCATCCCTGCTGTGGTCACTCCTGTTGTGATCATCCCTGCTGGGATCCAAAAATAGAACTTGCACCATAATTTGCCTGCGGGCCCACTTAGTGAAGGCGACTCTTTTCACTAAGCTCCATCATCATCTTGTTGCATTCTCAACAAGCATTTCTTGTTGCACACTTTTCAACACTCCCTCTCAACAAGAAAGGCTTCCTCTCAAACCCGATCCTGTAACTCCGGAATGTTCTCCATGCAACACATCTGGCCGGTCCACTTGCTCTGTCATCAAAGTCTCTGACTGTTATTGCCTCTGTCGACTGAAAACTCTGCATCTCTATGCTCTTCAGTATCTGACTGCTCTAGCCTCTGTCACTTTGATCTCTGACTGCATCCGTGCTGCTGCTGGTTCTATCTCCCAGCATTGCATCCGCACTGCACCTCCCAACTGACCTCCCTATTAGGCTAGAAACACCCTCTGATGTTGAAGCTCTACCTGCTGCTAATAAGTGCTCCCTCTCTGACATCTGCGCTACTGCAACATCTCCATGTATCTCGCACCATTGCACACCTCTCTGTGCCACCTAGCACTGTGCAAAACACTTGTGCCTCTTGCATTGCTGCAGCTTGCTAGCTATGTGCTGTCCTGGGATTCCCTGCACTGTCGTTCTCTCTACCACTCCATCCGCATTTGTCTCTACCCAATCAGTCAGTTCCTGCTACTACACATCAGGGCTCTCGTAGCAAGGTCTCATCCAAGAGGTTGGGTACCTCAAGGATCCTGCCCCTCCTCCTTGGGACAATCAATCCACATCACCCCACCTCCTACCTGGAGGTATGGCTGCATGCGATCCCTCAGCCCACCTGGATTGAAGTTTCCCCCTACTGGAGGTCTCTTGATGAGTAGATGTCTCTACTCAATCTCCTCTCAGCTTCCCCTGTTGTGGCTCCTCCACAACCTCCTGAAGCTGCTGCACCAATCGTGGCTCCTCCACAATTGTTTGAGACTTCTTCTGGCTCTGCATGTTGAGAGGTAATGTATGCTCCCTCTCAACCACCAAGTCTCCATCATGACAATGAAAGCATCTCACCTTCGACTTTTCAACCTTATTCCCATCATTGGAATAACAAGATTTGGAAAGAGAAACCTTCTCCTTCCCCTTCTTCACCTTACTCACTAAGGCACAGTTCTCCTCATCCTGCATGGATGAAGAACCGTCTTTAGTGCTTCGTCTAATCTCCTCCTGCACAAGATCCGACCAAAGTCTCTCCCATCCTGGCAGTTTCTCCCTTCCATTCACCAAGTCCTGGTAGCTATGCCAACTCTTAGGAAGGTTAAGGAGTGCTAGACTCACCATCCTCATCCTCAATAGTTACCCCCACACTTCCCAGCTCATCCCGGCATTGGGTGAACTTCGTGAGATACCTAGGCATACTGTCTCCATTCTCACACTGAATGTTTCTAAGTTTTATCTCTTGCTTTGGAATTAAATTCGAATTCCACCAGCTCAAAACTCAACCGCTTCTGATCTAGAATTCATGAGAACAAAGTATTTCTTGTACAGAGATTGACTGTCTGGGAATTCACCGGATATCTCACCTTCCAAAAGAAGGATGAATCCAGAGGCTACCTGGCCCGATTACAGACTCTGCCTGAAGAAATAAAATGTAAACACTTTCTGAATAATAGATCCGATGATCAATCCTCACTTCATATCTTGTAAAAATTTCTTCTACAAATCAAGCAGCTCCGATACCATGTAGAAATTTTGAATAATATGACACATATTCACAGAGATTATCCTGATTATACACTTATAAGCAGAACATGCATAACCTCCTCTACGTTGATCATCAATTTACAAAAGCAGAAACATTCACAGGCGTACATAGAAGCATCAATCACACATATCAACACAGTATTTTCCCGGGGAAAGCATCTTGCTAAAAACCCCAACTATCTGTATATTATATTGATTGAATCATGTAACATTATAAAGTACAATGCTTATCACAAGCAATCCAATACCAGCTCCACCTGTTACACACAATACAACTCAGATCTGATCTCCAAATCTCCTCCACTGCTTGCCTACCTCCACAGCTCAATACCTGCTCAAGAATTGATGAGAATGGTTTACCAAACTCATATTTGACCTGCAAATAATCACTCACAATATGTTGGACGTGAGCACAGGCTACAATTCTTGGTATTGGCCAATTCATTGGCATACTCAATCCTCTCTGATTGTGCACATCATCATGCACAGCTATAGTCACAACTGATAGCAATCTGATCCTCTAACACCTGTCCCTGCTGAATTGAACATGCACTGACATGAAACTGAGTTAAGTGATGTATTCTACAGTTGCATTATGAGTTAATAACTTGTGAATTAATTAATAACTAATTCACCCAACTCATCTCTAGTCTATTTTCCAGTTAGACTAAATACAACCAGTTTAACAAAGCTAAACTGAACACAACTCCATCAACTGCACCTCCAGTCCACTAAACTCAACTCACTTGAGTTCTAACTGAAGTCCTGCATGCAAATATTAGTCATCCCATAGGTAACCACGTATTTCCTTCTGGGATCTGCATGTACCACATCCGTAGCTCATCCTGAAGTGCTCCAAGAGAATAAGATCAAGTTTATAGTCCAAATATTATTATGAGACAATAATATTTGACTTTTCTATTTTTGATAGCCAGTCTAAAAATAGACTTTGATCACTCATACTGTGATCACTCATACTATGATCACCCATACTGTGATCACCCATACTGTGGTCACTCCTGCTGTGATCATCCCTGCTGTGGTCACTCCTGCTGTGATCATCCCTGCTGGGATCCAAAAATAGAACTTGCGCCATAATTTGCCTGCGGGCCCACTTAGTGAAGGCGACTCTTTTCACTAAGCTCCATCATCATCTTGTTGCATTCTCAACAAGCATTTTTTGTTGCACACTTTTCAACAATCTTCTCTTAGGCCAACATGGTGTGGAGGCTACATAATTCATATTTTACTCAATACTTAACTTTTTTACATGATTCAAAATCCCAAGAAGGGTCTCTTTAAATGTACAATAATTCTATAGACCGAGAATAAATCCTAGAAGTCTTCAGTGGGTAATTTTACCTAAAACATGGTGACCCATGCATGAAACCCATGCTTTAATAAGTCACGACAATAATAATAAAAACTGTTATCTCTATTATTTTTTACAAGTACATTACATAATGACTCAAGTACATTATTGAAGACCGAACATAATTACTTTTTCCAACACTCCCACTTAACTAGGGAGGCATTCATAATGTACATATAAAATAGAATATCTCAAATTTTATGAAACACGAAGAACTTTAGCCACCACAATGTCATGGACTAGATTCCTAACCAAGGAAATCTATCCAACTAGCCACTCAACAATTTAGGCACTGTAACGCCATGGACTAGATTCCTGACTATGGAAATCTATCCAACTTGTCACTAAAAAATTTAGGCACCGCAATGCCATGGACTAGATTCTTGAACAATGAAATCTATCCAAGTTGGACTAAGGTGGAATCAAGCTTTTAGCCTCTCTAAGTACCATCAGGCTTACCTGCTTACCACCAACCCAAAAATCTAGGTGTGTAACCAAAACATAGCTCAACACCACTTTTCCAACTTCGGGGACTCAAACATCAACACAAAGTGCTAGCCAGATGTCTCCCCAAGCAATGCTTCACTCGCAAAACTTCAACACCCCTTGATCCAGTCGATAAAGAATAACCAATCTCTTCCAATCAAACTGATTGGTAACCAATATGCTTTCCTTAGATAAATTCGCCTGTATAAACACAACCCTAATCAATAACATACTTTCACAAGTATATAATCAAATATAAACCTCCGGGGTCTTCCAGGCAATAGATGTTTCTTCTCAATTCTCCATAGTAGGACTATCAACCGAATCTTTGACAAAATATTCCTCAATCATACATTTTTCTTCCTACTCCATATGAAACAACATCTTCTTCAGTCGAATCCTACTTTTCTTCTTTCAGCAACACTTCAAAATTCATGATCCAATCTCCTTTTCCTATTCATGGCCTTCACTCGGACTTACAGTTGTTAGTCCTGGTCTAGTGCATGACACATGAAGTAGAGAACTATATTTGTCAATCCCTCTCAACCAGGAAGCACCTCTTTATTCAGACTCCCTCTTAATCTTAGGGGGATCTCTTCTATTCATTCTTCCTTCGAGAGATCTACTTCTTATTTTTGACATTGGAGAATATTTCGTGGATTCCAACTATTTCATTAGAGTTATTATCATCCTCATCATGCTTGTCACATCGAGCATCTTCACCAAGTTGAAGATTGTGTACCAACGTAGCTTGCTTGTCACATCGAGCGTGTTCACCAAGTTGAAGATTGTGTACCAGCACAGCTTGCTTGTCACATCGAGCATCTTCACCAAGTTGAAGATTGTGTACTTGCATAGCGTGCTTGTTACATCAGACATCTTCACCAAGTTGAAGATTGTGTGCTTGCACAACTTAGATAGCAAGTACAACCAAAACTATAGAAGCATGATGTCAGCCATATCAGAATCACAGAAGAATTTCATATATATATCAGATACCCAGACTCAACAATAGACATATACTCTTCAACGTCTTTCTAGGGAATTTGTCATACACCCTAGACTACTTCATAACAACACGTATTCCATCTAGGGTTTCAATATATCTTCCAAAGGTATGACATACATTGCTACAACATATAGAAAACCCTAGAAATCATTCACACAAATATGGATCTACAAATCATCTAACAACCTTCCAAAATACATGTGTTAGACTTCACACTAGGGATTCATACAAATCCTAGATTTCATACAAAAGAATCAATCAAAGTCAATCATAGCTTAGTCATTAACTTGACTATCTTCCACTAGGGTTAGTTCCAAACCCCTAGATTTTCAATCAACCATTAATCAGTCACTAACATGACCAACTAGTACTAAGGTTATTTGTAAACCCTATATTTTGAAGCAATCATCATACTCAACCAAAAATTCAAATTTCAACAATTTTATACAAATCTCAAATCATCATATTCCAAATATTTTACTTTGACTAAGGTTTAATTCCAAAACCTTAGATTTCCAATCTCAACAATCATTACATGCATAAATCTCATATTGTTATATTTCACACTAGACAATGTCACTACTAGGATCTAAACCCTAGATTTTCATATACCATCATCCTAGAATCTCAGACAAGGACTTCCATAAAATCCTAAAACTCATGACCATCAGTGACTAGGTCAACACACATATCTAGGAATTCATAACCATACATAAGCACATCATATGTACAACAACATTAATAAATCTAACCTATACCAAGCTAGGGTTTCAATCAAAAGAACATATCTATACATGCTTATATTTCACTGTCATGCAAATACATTTCATATCATGTGTTAGTCAAACCCAACTTCACAACAAAATCAAATTTGACTACACGAGGGTTTGATTGGACAAACACACACATACCAAAGAAAACATTTTTAAGACAATGTAAGGGTCTTGCTCCCACATTCCACCAAACCCCAATGAGATAGGGTTCCAATGTAGAATCACACATTCCACCAAACCTCAATGATCTAGGGTTCCAATGTAGAAACATAGAAAACCATATATTACCAACACTTCAGAGGTTCCGGGATTTTATATCTTATCATTCCATCCTAACAAGTTAGGTTTTTCCGATCATACCAAAATCCCAAATATGAAATCATCAATAAATATTTCAACTAGCATTTCAAAACATCCCTAATCAGTTTAGGGTTTTCCAAAACCTATCTAGGGTTCTACCAAATCAAATAAGAGTGGGGTGGGTAGATTTATTAAGAGATGAATCACCCAAACAAGAATCACTAGGATTCAATACTGCTAGTCATAATAAGTTTATCAAATGAATAATTTTTTTAACCAATGAATTTGTCAGGCCTGGTGGTAACTCCTCAAATGAGATTATGTTTATTCATTTAGGCTGATCATAGTTATATACATGAGGGAGTGACTGTTGAGTTTCATCTCCCGATGACTCTCCATTTTCTCTTATTATTTATTTACACTATTTACAATTGTTCACCCAATCCCTATGATTAGGTGTGAACATTCCCCCCCTTAATCTGAAGGGATGTTGGTGAGTCCAAGCATCATTCTGAATCTTTCAATCTTTCCTCTTCCAAGTGCTTTGGTGAATATTTCTGCAATCTTCTCATTGGTGGAACAATGGTGAAGATGGATTGTTTTGGCCTCAACATGATGTCGAATCAGATGATATTTTGTATTGATGTGCTTCGTTCGATAATGGAACTTTGGGTTCTTGGCCAACTTTATTGCAAAGGTATTTTCAATCATGATTGGAGTCGAATGTACTTGTTTTACCTACAAATCTTCCAGAATTTTCCTGAGCCACATAATTTCTTTTGTTGCCTTAACTGCTGCCACATATTTTGCCTCTATTGTGGAAACTGCTGGAACTAGTTGTTTTTGTGACCTCCAGGAGACAACTCCTGATCCAAGACTCATAGCATAACCAGAAGTAGATATCCCAGTTCCTTTGTCTCCATCGAAGTCTGAATTAGAGTATCCAATCAAGCTGAAGTCACCCACCTGTGTATACTTGAGTCAAAGTCTTGAGTTCCCTTCAAGTACTTTAGAACTCTTTTTCTAGCAGACCAATTTCCCTCACAAGGCTTTTGCATAAACCTGGAGAGGATTCCAACAACAAATGAAATGTCTGGTCTGGTAGTAGTCAAGTAGTTGAGACTTCCTACAAGCTGTCTATACTTTGTTGCATCCTCAAATTCTTTTCCTTCAATGGATGTGAGCTTTAAGTTTTGTTCCATTGGATTAGTCAAAGGATTGCATTTAGCCATGCCAAACTTGTTCAACAGATCTCCAATGTACTTCTTTTGAGAAAGGAATATGGACTTCGGATATTGAGTTACTCCAATACCAAGATAATAATGAACATAGCCCAAAACAGTCATTTAAAAACCTTTCCTCAATTCCTTATTTATGGATGCAATGTATCTCTCATTGTTCCCTATCATCAGAAGATCATCTACATATACCACAAGATATACAACTATTTTGCCAACTTTATTGACAAACAAAGTTGCATCATCAATATCATAATGTTTGAAATTGAGTTTTAGAAGATGCTCAGTTAGTTTTTCATACCAGGCTCGCGGTGCTTGTTTGAGGCCATACAAGGATTTCACAAGTTTTCATACTTTATGTTCATGTCCTTTCATAGCAAATCCTTCAGGCTAGGACATAAAAACATTCTCTTTTAGATCTCCATTCAAGAAAGAAGTTTTTACATCCATTTGATGGACTTTCCAACCGTTCTGAGCTTCTAGGACAAAAAGTGTCGAGATGGTAGCCCATTTTGTTGGGGGGGGAAATTCTCCTCATAATCGACCCCTTCCTTTTGTGCAAAACCTTTTGCCACAAGCCTAGCTTTGTGCTTATCAAGTGAGACATCAAATTTATACTTGTTCTTGTAGACCCACTTGCAGCCAATTGGTTTGGTTCCCAATGGAGGATCGACCAGCTTCCAAGTGCCATTCTTTATCAAGGCATCATACTCATTTTGCATCACTTCTTTCCTTTCATCATGAGAAGAAGCTTCTTTGAAGGAAGTTTGTTCAAAATCTGTAGACAAATTCAATTCACAATCACAAGAAACGTCCCTATCAACAGGTGAATCAGAGTCATCTACATCACCTCCATTTTGCTGGGTTGAATTTCTAGTTTCTGTCTTTCCAACCTCATCGGGATGAACACTTTCAAGTGTCTTTCTCAGCCACTTTGGGGGACCTTTCTGAGATGGTCCAGGTTGCTCAATTGATTGGGTTGGGACTGAATCAAGATTGAGTCTCCCAATTCTGTCAATCACATCACTCAAAGTATCATCCGTGGTTGGAGTTTCATGCGGGGGAGAGAGTGCTTCAAAAGAATATTCCACAGGTTGATCCAGTATAGGAATCCCCCCTTCAAGATGTGGAATCTGATTATCAAATTCTTGAAATGATTTTTCATTTGTGAATCTATCCAAGAAATCAAGTTGCCGCTCAATAACATTGTCAGATTTGGATGATTCAAGAAAGATTACATCTCTAGATACAACAAAAATTTTATTGACTTCATCATAGAGACGATATGCTTTGGAGGTGTTTGAATACCCCAAGAAGATACACTTACGACTTCTTGCACCAAGTTTGTTTCTATGTACCTTTAGTATCAAGGCATAACATGTGGAACCAAAGACCCTGAGATGCTTTATCGAAGGAATGTGCCCATACCACATTTCATAAGGAGTCTTGTTTCTAATAGCATTATATGGACATCTATTCCTTACATATACAACACATAGAACTGCATCAACCCAAAACGTCAATTTTACATTCTTGAAAAACATCATGGAGCGCACCATATTTAATATTGTCCTAGTCATTCTTTCAGCTACTCCATTCTGTTGGGGATTATAAGGCACAGTTGTTTGATGTTTGATCCCATGTTGGTGAAGATGGTTTTCAAATTCATTTGAAGTGTATTCTTTTCCATTATTAGTGCGATTAGAGCCGATATGATATTGTGCATCATTTTCAATCCATGTATGAAAGTTCTTGAATGTTTGAAAAGAATCAGATTTGTTCTTCAATAAATAAACCCAACACATTCTGGTCTAGTCATCAATAAATGTCATCATATATTTATTACCATTTGTAGAAGGGACAGGCATTGGACCACATAAATATGAATGAATGAGTTCAATTTTTCTATGTGCTCTAGAATGTGAATCATGAAAACACTGTTTGCTATGCTTTCCTATAATGCAAGCATCACATTGCTTAGGTTTCCTAGGAATTGTAGGCAAACCAATAACACCATTTTTCTTCAACAAGTGAAGGCTGCCATAGTTCAAGTGTCCAAATCTAGCATGCCATAATAAACTTGATGGAAATGTACCTTATTCATAATGAGAATTGTATGAGAAATTGTGTACACGAGCAGAGGTACATTGCATCTTGAGAAGCCTTTCTTCTTCTATCCCCATCATGAAAAGTGAGTGATTTGATGCTTTTCTCACCTCAACCTTGCCATCAAACATATGAATGGTGTCCTTGCTGGCGGATGTGGACCAAGGACAACAAGTTTCTCCTCAACAGTGGGAGATATAAAACATGATTCATAAGAAAGTATGGAAGACCAGACGATTTAAGCTTGATTGTGCCAAACCCTGATGGCTTGAGTTTTGATTTTTCTACAAAGTATACTGCTCCATCAACATTGTCAGTAAATTCTTCAAAAAAATCTTTTCTAAAAGTCATGTGGCAATTTTCTTCTGAATCAAGCAACCAATAATTTTTCTAAGAAGCAAGTGAAGCATTAAATAAGTCAACAATTACTCTAATATTACTATGTGCCACAACATAGTGAGTGGATTCAGGTGCTTTACCTTTCTCTTTCTCATTAGTTTTACCTTTGGGTTGGTTTCTTTCCTGCTCAATTCTGTCGCAAGGCAACTTGCATGTGCATGCATCATGTGATCCATCTCTATTGCAACGTATGCAATGCAAATCTAACTTTTCTCCTTGAGAGTGTCTGCCCCCCCTGCCTCTGAAATTTCTTCTTCCTCTTCCTCTTTGACCACCTCTTCCTCTGGAATAATCTTGAGCAAGATTCTTCTCTCTATGTGCAAGACACACAACCTCTTTAGAATATTGAGGAGATGTCTTCTTCCCAAAATCTTTCTCTCTTTCAGCAAATTTTTTCACAAGGGAGTCAAAGGTAATTTCTTTGAGGTTTCCATTTACTTTCAATGACTCAAGATAATTTGAGTAAGTGGGATAAAGTGCCTTGAAAAAAGCTATCAGAGGAATGTCCAATTCAACATTAGTGACTTTTATATCATGCATAATAGATCTTACTTCTGATGCAAGAGCAAGAGGATCATCTCTTTGTAATTCAAGGCTGAACAATTTAATCATGATTTGAACAACTTCAAGTGCAGAGTGTGAGTCATAGAGTTCCTTTAGTTTTTGTAAGGCTTTGAAAGCATTTGAAAATGGTGAAATATGGTGACTCACCTCTTCATTTACTGATGTTGCAATCAAGGCATAAGCCTTATTGTTCTTATTTTCCCAAATGGTGAATCCCTTGTTTGAGGTAGGTTGTTTTGGTTCTTTGTCTTCGTCTCCAACACACACTCCTTTCCACAACTCATTAAAAATGAGAGTGTTTTTGATTTTCCGTGACCATTTTGGATAGTTCTCCATTCCGATGAGAACCACTCCCACAATAGATATCAATGAATTCATTTTAAAGATCTATGTACTGTAAAAAAAATATACTTTTGCTACCAATAGACAATAACAAATTGCACCTCTGCTGGTAATATGTATAAATAAATACAAGGTAATACGTATAGATAGAGGTAATACTAGGAAAGGGAGTATATGGGGATGTGATCTTAGATCTCTCGCAAGAATCCACCCAATAAAATTTCACAATAGTAATGAAATACTCAATAACAATATATGGAAGAACTATGGACGATAACTAAAGGAATTGGTGTGGTTGTGTATTACGTATGGAGCAACAACATCGTGGAGAGGAGGGGCCATATGGAGCAGTGACATCATGGAGAGGAGGGCTAGTAGCATTGTGGCTACATATTACATAGAGCAACGGTGGCTGCGTATTACATAGGGCAACAGTGGTTGCTTATTACATAGAGCAACGACAACACATTTATATGGATGTGCATCCTAATGAGGATAACAATGCAAAACACGAAGAAAACGTTGCAGATGACCAGAAGGAAGACAAGAACAATGCTACTTCTAGAGAGGATTCCAGTCTAGGAAAAATATTTGTCAGTGGTCTTTCAAAGAGTACGACTACAACTGCAAGAATGCTTCTATGGGCCAGATAGTGCACCAGGACTGCTAGCAGCCTCAAAAAACAGTGCGCTGTGAAGTAAGGAGAAATGTAAGCGGAATGGTATGGGAGCTGGGAGCTGCAAGGGGAGGTACACCAAGCGTTACACCAGTTATCACGCAAAGGGCATAGAAATGAAGAATATGGCAGACTATAGCAAATGCAAGACAAATTTTTGAAGAATGGCAGAAGGGAGTTACAATGGCAGACTGCAATGCCAAAAATGGATTTGGCTCTGATACCATGTCAGGCCAGGAGGTAACTCCTCAAATGATATTATGTTTATTCATTTATGCTAATCATAGTTATATACATGAGGGAGTGATTATTGAGTTTCATCTCCCGATGTCTCTCCATTTTCTCTTATTATTTATTTACACTATTTACAATTGTTCACCCAATCCCTATGATTAGGTGTCAACAGAATTCAAAGCATACCTTTGTTTCTTGACTAACCTTGTCTTGAGAGATCCTCCTTCTTGCGTATGTTTTCCCTTGTCTTGAGAGTTCCTACTTCTTATGAATTTTTTCCCTTGTCTTAAGAGATCCTCCTTCCTGCATATGTTTTCCCTTGTCTTGATAGATCCTCCTTCTTGTGGATGTTTTCACTAATCAAGACAATAAAGGGAGAATGGTGATTAGTATTTAACATAATCAAAACTAAATGAATGCGTGAGCCCAAAAACTGAAAAGACATGAGATACTTATTTTTTTCTGAAACAATATCATTAATGGCTAAGAGATCATCCCTGAGTCCAACTATCTTCACAAATAATATTTCCACAATATCTTCTTTAGTCATCTTCGTAGTCCTCAGCTCATTCTTGAAACTTCCTACTTGACCAATGTCCTTAATAGTGAACAACTTCGACAAGCCTTCTACATCTCCTGAGCATGATCGATGTGAGCTATGAATGGGACAATATTGTGTTTTATCCCTTCTACCATCAGATTCATAGCCACCAATTCTAGATCCCTGAATTTCCCTTCCTTGGCATCACTAGCTTCTTCTATAGAATTTTTACATTTCTTTTAACTAAGTCTAGCACCTTGTTCTTCACGAGGATTAGGTCAATGCTTTTCTTCCAAGATCTGAAGTTAGATGCTCCTTAATGCTTGATCCCCCCCTTGATAGAGTTAGACATCCTCCTTGAATATGATAGTCTCCTACCCTGAGATATTTCCTATGAATGGATCTACCTTTTTTCTTCTTTCTACACCAAAAGCTATGATACCATGTTGGAAAATCAGAAAGGAAGTAAATATTTTCTTGATCTTTATAATTACTTGTTATGCTTCTTATTTTTAAGATTATTTATATCTTCTTTCTTCAGTTCATCAAGAAATTACCAAAAATAGTAGCATGTAAAAAAATGAACACAAGATGTAGGCACATGCCAGGGAAAAACCCCCCTCGAGGGGAAAACCCAGTTAAATTAATTCTTCCTTTTAATAATATTCTTTGAGACTCTTCACCCTAGACCTTGACCAAACCTTCCCTCCACACCAAGTCAGCCTCTAGAAGATTGACCTCTTCCCAGCAACTTCGACTATGCAACAACCAATAGCTTCTGACAGTAGTCCAACTTGGAAGACTTCGTTCTCCCAATACAGAGCACGAAACAAAGTGATACCACCACCAAAATTTCGATTTTTCTCTTCTCCTTAGACTCCCCCAAACTCAAATTTAGTTCATCTTCCCAGCAACAAGCTTTCCAAGCTATCCACTTTGTACTTTTGTCCAGCAACAGGATTCCCGCACTTCTGCCCAGTAGATGAGGAGATGAGAAGTGATGCACCAAATGAATTTGTAGTCCTTCCTTTTATAGGCTTCTTGTGGGGTAGAATGGGTCCTTAGGCCGACTTGATATTCTCTTAGGCTGACACGGTGTGGAGGCTACATAATTCATATTTGACTCAATACTTAACCTTTTTACATGATTCAAAATCCCAAGAAGGGTCTCTTTAAATGTACAATAATTCCATAGACCTAGAATAAATCCTAGAATTCCTCAATGGGGACATTTACCTAAAACATGGTGACCCAAGCATGAAACCCATGCTTTAATAAGTCACATCAATAATAATAAAAATTATTTTCTTTATTATTTTGACAAGTACATTATTGAAGACAAAGCATAGTTACTTTTTCCAACAAGGTTTGAAATTCTGAGTTTGTAAAAAGAAGAGGATGTTGTCGTACCAAGGGTCATCCGTTGATACTAAGAACAAATCTTCATCAGGGAGTGTATCATTAATGGGGATCCTTGGGTCTATGTTGGGAGATCATTGATGAAATCGGTGAGGATAAGGGCCTTCTTGCTCTTGGGGGAGGCAAACTGAAGATCAAATTCTTGCAGAATAATGACCCATCGAGCGTATTTTTGGTTCATCATACGATGAGTGAGAAAGTATCAAATAGGGTTGATATATGATATTACGGTGGTGGTTCTTAAGATTATGTTTTTTTGGCTAGATCATACTTCAATGTAGGCCCGGAGAGGTTCTTGCTAACGTAGTAGATTACGTGCTCTCTATTATTAGGTCCTTCTTTGACTAGTACCCCAACAATGGCTACTTCGGCTGCTGAGAGGTATAGGGTATAGTCCTTATGATGGTTAGGAGGGCTAACCATCATGTGTCTTTATGGCTTCAAATGAGTCTTGAGCCTCTTGGTCCCATTGGAAAGTGTTGAAGAATCTAGGGCATACATAAATTAGGGAGATTATTCTTAACATGATAACAATATGTGAAGTTCTTTTGCCATTGTATATTAGCTTGATCTTCATTTTATTATTAGTGTGTGTTTGCTTCATCAAACTACTATCAAAACAAAAGAGACAAGAACACAAAATATTTGGCTTTCTGTGAGGGCCAAAACCTCTCCCTCTTGGAGAGGAAAACCCGCACAAAATTCTTCTTATAGAGATTCCAATTGACAAATACCAAGATCATGACCCTTGACACATTCTTCCACTCCAAGACCAAGACATCAATCCTCCTCCTCGAACACTGCTGAGATCATCATGATTGTTGCTGCTCTACTTAGGTTACTCTTGCACCTTTACTTGTTGCTCCTTCATTAGAGATCATCATTGATGTGCCTTTATTAAGATCACCATTGTTGTAGCATTGAGACCTTTACATTAGATCCACTGAGATCATTTGAGACAACTGAGGTATGAGAGTTATATAGAGATCAAACTCATGATCCTATAACTATCATATTCATGCTAGGATCAAGAATGTATCACAAAGATCCTTCCTTCTCATGAATTGATTACAACTGATATTACAGTGATCAACAAGTATACGACTAAGACATAAATCATTATATGTTGCGTCTATTGGGAATGTTAATATCATCACAATTTTGACTACGAGTATGCCAAGACGATATATTATCTTATTGTGGGGTCATCATGATCCTCTATACTGAAACTGAGATCATAATAATTATGTCGAGGTTACTTCTCTGTCTTATTATTCCGAGACTGATAGTTATTGCCATCACCGAAAATTCCTTCAACAAGGTTAGGCTGAGATAGGATTGAGATTGTATACATATATATACATGTAGAGACTATATCTCTTCTTCCATAGGTATGTCGAATTTGTAGTAAACCCAAGATACATATATATGGATTGATCTAAGATAGGTCACCGAGATTGTGACACTGAGATCATTACCTATCATTGATACCACAAAGAGGGCTTCACTATCATCAATATTGTGGCTTACTATCTATCCAAAAATTTGTCTACCTTCACCTAATACCCAACCAAGGTGCAGTCAAATCCTTCATTGAAAATTCCTACGGAACTTCTCCTCCATATATGTGAAATTTCGGAGGAAAAGAGAAACCTTCTTGTCCTTTTTGCGCTGACCCTAGATGGGTATTTATAGGGGTTTGTGCCACATATTAGAGCCAACGTGAATTCATGAACTGACACATCATTTTAACCAAGCCAACATGACTGCCATTTATAAATTTAACTTGATATTGAAGCCGAATTGATGAGTGTTCTATCGATTTTCTTGCAAACTTCTTGAACATGCCAATGGAAGATTGTTCTTGGTCTTGGAGGGCTGCTTTGACTTAAATACATTTTATATAGGCTCTTAAAGAGCTTCTTTACACATGACATGACTCTTTGACATAATAATAAAATCCTAAAGACATCAAGAAGAAGTCTTTTGACCTATGACACTTCTTGCTCATGAAACCCATGTAGCAAGATACACAAAAATAATTTATTCTCTTTATTACATCATTTACAAAGATCATGTCATTATGAAGACTGAACCTAGTTACACTTTCTTCAATAGAAACGGATATCCAAATGAAGCAGGCGCAAGAAGTCATGTGCACAGGTGGCATTTTCGGGAACAAAGAGGCGTAAGAAGTCAGCCTTACCTTGAAAGCTTTGGAGCCGCTTTAATGTTTTTGGAGGTGAAATTTCCTAGATGGTTTGGAACTTGAGAGGGTTGACTCTAATACCTTGCTAGGAAACAATGAATCCTAGTAGTCGTCAAGTATTAATGCTGCAAAAAACATACTTGAGAGGGTTCAAGCATAGGTTATATTGTATACATCGTTAAAATACCACACGTAGGTCCTCCAAATGGCCATAGCACTTTTTGGATCGTACGGTAAGGTTTTCCAAATAGATGAGAATGAGATGAGCCAAATCATGGAAGATATAATTCATGGTTTGCTAGAAGTGGCCCCAGTATTTTTAAGGACAAAGTGCATCACTCAATATAAAAATGTGCCCCATGGGGTTGTGAAGGTCATTTTATATTGATCAACGTGGTGAATATAAATCTGATTATACCCAGAGAACCTATCCATGAAGGATAGGGCCTCATGTCCTGCACAAGCATCGATAACTTGGTCGATGAATGGCATAGGGTAATTGTCCTTAGGACAGGCTCTATTCAGATCTCGAAAATCAGTAAAAACTTGTATGGTGCCCTATTTTTTCATGACGGGTATAGGGTTAGAAACCCAAGATGTGTAAGCGATAGGATAGATGAAACCATCTTTGTGGAGTTTCTCAATTTCCTGCTTGATCACTTTTGCCTTAGAGGGGTGTAATTGACATTGTTTCTGCCTAACAAGGTAGGCATCAGGCCAGGTGTCAATATGATGTTCCACAATGGTGGGACTGATGCCTGGCATTTCAGAGTAAGCCCATGCAAATATATCCCTATATTCTTGGAACAGGGCAGTGTATGAGGCCACCTTGTTCTAAGAGAAAGCTTCCCCAAGCAAGATCTCTTCAACTACGCTAGGATTGTTTGAAATATGAACCTTAATGGTAGGTGAAATATTTTCCATGTTCCCTTCCTCAAATGCATTTAGTGTCGGGATGGGATTCTTAAACCAATCTACCTATCTTGGAGGCAGGAAATATTTTGATTCTACAATGCAAATATCAAGGTTAGGTGCATCAATGGGTACAAATGATTTTTCAGGTAGAAAGTATGAGCGATGGTGTATGGCGTCCCATGGACTTTCGAGTTTCATCATGGATTCTAGAATATCTTCGTCTGAATGAAAAATATTATCTATCCTTGAGGTTGGAGTTCAGTCCTAGTTGTGCTAGCCGACAAGCAAGAATAGGATTAAGTGGTTGATGCCATAGAACCTAGAGAATTTGATAATGCATATATAGGATGTGTCTACACTGTCGGTGATGGTACCACCAATGTGGTGGGTTTAGCAGTCTCAACACCAAAAAATGATGAGTAGACAACACAAATCATGGTTCCTATGGACGAGGAAATGAATCGTATGTGATGTTGTGTGTCGTCAACATTAGGTGGTGGTAGAATTTTCATAATGGTGGGTTGATGATGAGTGGGAGGAAGTTATTGCAACCTTGTTGGTGTAAAAGGAGAAAATGTTTCTTCATCAATGGGAGGTTGAGGCTGAATCCTACTCTGTCAAAATGTTTGTAACATATTACATGTCTCAGAACTATGAGAGGTACTAGTGCAAATACTACACACATAACTAGTACTAACACTAAAAATTATGTGAGCATAAATATTGTCTATAGTATGAGGTGATAACACTTGATTGATGTCATGATGTGGGGAAATCATGGGTGTCGACAACCTCTAGATATTAGTATTGGCTTAACATGACTTCCTAGTGTGGTTTTGTCTCAATGTTGCTCTTGCTTCTCAAAAACGTGGAAGGTACTGACAATTCCTCATGTGATGTGCTTGAGAGAAGATGTGACAATGACAATGTGTGAGTCTCTCTTGCTTTGAGAGATGGATTTGGGGGATGTGAACTAACAAGTGAAATATGTCTCTTATCTTTCCCAATTCCCAACATTGATTCACCAAGTGGTTGGGTCTATCACATAGGGCTCATGTGAAGGGTGTTTGTGTCCAGGCGGCCTGAGCTCGTTTTGCCTTTTTTCCAGATCTAGGCCGATAATGGTGAGAGGAGAATTGCTGATGGGGAACTAGCTGAACTTCCAACTATCATTTTCCCTCAAACACACATAAGATGAACCTAGATGCTTCATTCCTTTGTGGTGTGGTGTGATCCGGTCATTCGGTATATGATCCGACTAAATTAGAATTCTCAACAATGAATGGCCGCATGAATCCCAACATAGATCATAATCGAGGAAGGTGGGGGAAGTGTCGTATGTGATGGTTTCTAGAAAAAATCTGGCAAGAATGACATCTCTGCCTTAATCTATTGTTTTGGTCAATGCGGGTAACCAGATACAATGGTTGAATGCCCGTAATTTGGGACATTACTTTATGAAATCATCTGGTTCATCACATAAAGCACTCGTGGAGGTATGTTGGGGTGTTACTGATTCTGGTTTCCTCCAAGCATGGATGGAGGTTGAGGGACTAGAAGAGGGATAGGAGCAATAATGTTCTTCTTTCATGACATAAAAAAATAGATTTAGACCCATCATCTATTGGTAGTGATGAGGTATTGGCTTGGGTTAGTGCACCTAATTCATCTAAATATCGAGGGATTTCGGGGCAATGATGAGTGTAATGTATTCTGCACATATGGCGCATGCATGGTTGGTGCGCATTGCCTTATAATGCGTGGGTGTGATCTTTTCTCCAGCAGGGGGAGGAGGGTTCACTAGCGCTTTTGGGGAATGTAAAAGGGCTTTGAGATCATCTAACTCAGGGAACATATTGGTGGGGTACCCAACTAATTCACATAAAGCACAGGGTGGAGGTATTGTAGAAGAGGAAGCATTTGAAGCTTCCGCATTCTTGCATTTTTTCTTATCCCTTTTTTTGGCACCGACTAGTGTCGGTGTAGGTGTTTCTCATTTTGGGGTGTTATCCCGAGGAGTTATAGGAATGACACCTGTTGAGGTGATATTTGAGCTTACTGACATGGCTTGAGGGGATGGATGCCAGACCCGTATTGCTAGAGCCATATTGGGTAATAAGAGCATTGCAATGACTTGGTGTGAGACAAAACCAGGTGGGGGGAATAAGAAGGGTGTTTGGGTGATAGCATATGGTAAGAAAGAAGGATCAGGAACAACATTGACGTTGGTATATGAAATTGGTTCTTGATATTGGAGGGTGTTTGATGAATGAATCATGAACACTGGGGCTCCTGTGACTAGAGGAATATCCTCTATCACAGGTGGGTCTCCTAGGAATGTCCCAAGGAGTGTTGATGGCTTAAATTGGCCGAGGCCAAATTCAGTGTAAGTGGTGACCAATTTGGGAGAAGATTTGACGAAAGGTAGCACACCATCAGGTGTAGTTAATGTCTTCTTCTCATAATATGTGAGTTGGTCGATTGTAATAATTTTCCCATCATGGGGGAACATCATTACCTTAAATACAGAAGATGGTACTGCCGACATTTCGTACATATAACTTCGGACCAGAAGGACATTATAATCCAATTGTGTGTCCAATACTTTAATGTCTATGAGCATGGTTTTAATGACCAGTTGTACTGGAACGCCTTGGTATAGGCCTATGAGAAAAAAAGGGTGCTCGTCGTATGATTTGAGAGTGATGTCAGAAGGTTTGAGTTTGGGTCATCCAAGTTTTTTCCAAACTGATTTGGACATTATACATGTGGATGCCCCTTCATCGATTATGCAACGATGGATTCTGATATTCTAGACTAAGACCAAGGTTTGAAAAGCGATGGTTGATGGTAGACATGGGGTGGCTTTATCCAAGTCAAAGACCATTACACAAGAATCATCAGGATTCATTGCTCTTAATGCGAAAAGTAAGGTTTTTAGTTGGATTGGGAATGATTGCAAAACTTCTAATGATGACATAGTTGAAGGAGTTTGGGCTAAGTCATCGGCTATGCTATAGCTTTGAGCAGCCTTTGAGTTTTTTCTAACGTGTCGTAAAGGACCTTTAATTATCTTTTTAATGGGCTCCATGGCAAATCGAGGGATTGTTAAAGGTGTTGTATCTGTTGTAGTAGTCGAGGTGGAAGCATTGGTTTCTAGTGGAGTTTCATGCTCTCGATTGCACATCTGTAGGAGAACATCTTCTCCTGCCATGTAAATGTCATGGTTTTAGGCACTTTGGGAACTTCCTCCATAAGGGTTTTGGGAGTGTTCCTGCTACGTATTTACCACTCCTTGGTGGGGGAAGGGATGTTGCATCACTGCAGGTTGTTTGTTTTTCCTTCCTTGGGCCCCACTGTCTTTCATCATTTTCAACTCAGGGAGTTGAGGAAAATGATGGGTGTAATGACCATACTCACCACAAATGGCACAAGCATGGTTAGTCAATAGACTCATATTATTTTTTTCCCTTTGTCAGTTGTTATTAGTCGGTCCCTGGCTTTGGTTTTGGTTGAGTTTGTCCCCAGTCGATGCCCGTGGAGGTTGTTGTTGATTGCTCCCATAGCCAAGTTCTCCTTTTGGCTTTCTCTTTGTTTTTTTCTTAGCAACATTAGGTGGGTTGGACATGTTCAAGTGTTCATCTGATTTTTGTTTTTTAGAGAGATAAGGATGCACTAGATTAATCCCTGCATTAGCTTGTGCTAGTGGGTTATTATGTTGAGGTGTGGGGAAAGAGAAATATTGGTTCCCTTGTCCTTGACTGGCGTATGAATTCTGGGAAGGAGGAATTGGTTCCACGTTCCTAGGGAGGTATGGGCCACCTTGCATGGGAGGATATTGGCCACCATGCATGGGTTGGTATTGGTTAACCTGCATAGCAGGATTCTACATAGGCATAGGTTGTCCAGGGTAATATGATGTGTGGTGTGGTGGTGTTATGGCACCAAATGGTTGGCCATTGTAATTGTATCCAGGGTACTGGAAAGTGTTTCCAGGGTGACTTTAGGCTATGTTCCCTATTAATTCATTGGCAACATTGGATGCCCCTGGTGTCTCTTGAAAAGTCTGCAGGCGTGGGGTGTCTGGAAGCACATGGTAGAGATATCCATACTGGGTGTATATAAGTTCTAACTGTTGAGATTTTCTAATGGCCTCTTCCTCATTTTGTGGGGATGAATTCACCATGTCTTTTGATATTTCCAATGTGAGAGATCTCAAAAACAGGTCGAGGAGGACTTTGTCTTCAAACTGTGCTTTACACAAGCTACAACGTTTCTGCCATTCATGGATATGATCTGATATGTGTGTAGCAGGTGTTTGTTTGAATTGGGTGAGGAGTTACATGATCAAGTCATGATGGACCGAGAGCTAGAAGAATGTGAGGAACATTGTATCTAGGGAAATAAAGCTTCCATGTGATGCATAAGGTTGGTCAATATACTATTTCTCTACTGGCCCAGTAAGGGTGCATTAAAACAATTGTAATCGAATAGTATCATCTATGATACTATTGGATGAACACCACAAGTGAAAAGTCATGACATGGTTTCTTGGGTCTTCTCCCTACTTCCCTTCGAATTTTAGAATGTCCGAAGGGAGCTTGGTGGGCATGGCTGGCCAATTTTGGTCATGCACAATCGGGTCATTGGTTAGCTTGCTTAAATCAGGAAGGTTTAAAGAAGCTAAAAATGATATTTGCGAGTTGTCCACCATGATGAAATGATTATTTATATCTATATGTATGGGGGTTCCCTGATGAGGGTGGTTACTCTGGTGAGTGTCACGTGGACTCCTAGGAGGGGAGTTACGAGGGCTCCCTTAGGGAGTAGTGAATGGGGTACTTTGACGAGGAGGAGTTCCAAGAAAATTTGCACCGATAGATGAAGATCCTATAATGGTAGTTGTATGGTATCTTCTACACCTAAATGGCGAGAGACTTGGCACTCCTCCTAGTAATGGAGGGATATTTTGAAAATCTCTAGATCAACAGGGAGTTGTGGGCTCACCTATGGTGTCAAGTAGAGTGTGTGCTACTTTGTGTGATTGAGGGAAGGAGATGATTCTTAAATAGAATATATCACATACATAAAACAAAGCGAAAATAAAATTATTACCTTCCGTTTAACTTTAGACTATGTGATAAATCAAACAAAAAAATGGTTTTCATTTGTTTTGCGTATGATAAAATATCCTATGAAGACATATTCATCCTTGCCACTCCCAAATTAACTGGACCTTGAGAATAATCTTTTGATGGGTACAGAGGCAATGTCCCGAAAGAATTGGCAACACCTTCCAACAGCCGAAGAATTGACCAAGGTAACGGATGAGGCTTACGTGTTTCCCACACCTCCGTCTATAGGGATGGATGCCCTAGATTTTGGCTACTAAATTACCTTCGTCCCATATGAGCATTCAAGTGTTTATATTCTTGGTAGTTAGTTACCAAATTGAGAACTAGGTGGGTCGAGTAGCCCCAAATAGTACTGCACGCATTGGACCTAAGCTGAACCCATCTGAATCAGGTCTTTGCCATGCTCGGGTATTCTTTTCCGTGGGATTATTGAAGGATTTTAATGTCCCTAAAAGGTCAGCTGTTATGTCTTAAAGATGTAACATAAACATGGAAGCTTATGGGATGCCTATCCCCAATGGTCCTAACTTGAACTATAGATTCTTTGGTAGCCCCTGTGGGGAGTTTAATTGGTTCAAGTTATGGTTTCTTTTAAGGGTCTTACTTTTCTTTAGGGTGTGAGATGTAAGCTAAAATAAGCTAAGTATCAAAATCTTTGGAAACTGGATGCCTTCTAACACGAAGCTTATTGAAGCTTATTGTGTGATGTGTAATTGTGTGCAAGTGATCAAGTGAGCATGCAAAGTGTGATAATATGTGGATATTTGATGATCTGATACAATATCCTCCTAATTACACTATATTTGAATTATTCCTTGCATGAAAAACGAAATGATGTGTGGATAATGGGTCATTTACTCTTTCTCCTATTACACTATGTGTGACTAAAGGGAGATGGGAAACACAAGTGTGTTAAGAAGGCTTTCATATGCTAGCCCAAGTTCGCCTAAAAGACGCAAGGGAAGCAGAGATTACTTTCTTTCTATAATGGCACTTGGCTCTAGTCCCAAAACTAATGAAATGAAAAAAATCTTTGGTTAGTAACAAGATTTGTGGATGATAGGCCACTTACTCCTTTACTAATTAAGTTATGTGATTTGAAAAAACTAGCAAAATAGATTGAAAAATATGTGTGGAATTTGGCCACTTACTTTTCCCCCTAATTAAGCTATGTGAGAATTTGCAAATAAAAATAAAGATAATTTAATTACCCAATTAATTGGGATTAGTAGAGAAATTAAGTAATCTAAAATGACTGGAAAAATTTTTGCAGAGGTGAAGGAAATTCACTAAAGGTTGCCAATCACTTGAAAAAGGTGAAATTACAAGGTGTTTTTAGCTTTCTGGAAACCACGCGGGATTAGTTATGCATAGGCACAGTTGCGCATCTATCTGATAAAAATTCATGCACTCAACGAGAAATTGTGAACTAGCAAGATTCTCTACCAACAACAAGTCCCAAAGGTCCTGCAAAAATTCTAGAGAGATGTTGAATGCCTTGTAAGTTAATTATGCAGAGAGAAGGTCCTACAAACACAACCATTTATATTAAAGAAAAGAAACTAGTGGAGTCACCAATCTTGTTGTAGTGTTTTTGTAGCAATGGTGTACCAAAAGAAACCTTCTTAGCAGTATGTTGTTCCCTGCAAAGAAAAATAAGCAGTTTGGTTGTTGTTAGTGGAAAAGCATGAAGAAACAAAGTATTGCAAATGGTGGAAACAATACATATACAAACATAAACTAAAACAAAGAGATAAACACACAAATAATGCTTAATGAAGCAAACAAGTCAACATAATTATGGAAAATGGCTCCCTTTATTGACTGCTGGTGGTAGAAGATGAATACAAATAGTAGAATACTAAACACTTGAAGAGAATTCTTTGAGAAATGGTGCTCAAAAATCCTCAACAAGGAGGTTCTTTTCTTCACTCTCTTTGCAAGATTCTCCTAAATATCCAAGAAGTATCAAGGCTCTCTCAATGGTGAAATCTTGTCCAGACTAGAGTGATGGATTGCTAAGAAGCAATTTGGCCAACACAATAATGCTCTACTTCTTCTACTTCAACAATGAAATGAAGGTTTTCTTTGATAGAAATTTTGCCAACATAACATTGTCTCATGTTTTGATTCTCCCATGGCTTGTATATATAGAATTTTTTGAATCCTTCTTCCCTCTCTTGGTTCATGAACAATAATGACTTATGAGTAGGACAAGATGATTCCATTGAGGGTTGCATATCTTTAGGTGACTCAAATTCGATTGTCCTTAACTTAAATCTTGTCAGGGAATCATCTTCCAAGTGTCAGAAGTGGTCTCGAATTGTTGAGTCGTCCATTCCTTCGACCACATGACTTTCGAAGGAAATATCATGCGTCACGCGACTATCAAAGAAGAAGTTGTTCATACATCAATTTTTTATTTCCATATACATTGGAACTTAGGAGGAATTAATTTTTTTTTATATTCATAACATCTTCAGCTAGAAAATATTCACTTGTGCATTCTGTTGGATGACTTTGGGTGTCTTTTGGATTGTACAAATATCTGTATGAATTTCTGGAGTTAACAATTTCCAACACTATCATCAACGATTTGGTCAATGAAAGGAGATGGATAATTGTCCTTTGGACAAGCTCTATTGATATCTCTATAATCAATACACACTACAATGGTACCTTGTTTCTTCGTAACCGGGATGATATTCGACACCCAGTTAGTTAAAGGAACAAGGTATATAAAACTATCTTTTAAATTTTTTTCAACTTCAACCTTGATAGCAATAGCTTTTCGCGGATGTACCTGAAGTTACCTTTTCTAAACATGATTAGCATATGGATAAGTTTTAATTTTATGGACAACAATACTTGGGTTAATTCCAAGCATTTCCTCGTATGTCCAAGTTAAGATATCTCAGAATTCTTGGAATAGGGCCTTGTAAGTTTGAATTTCTTCCATAAAACAAGAGGCTCCTATGTGAATGTTCTCAATAATTCCTAGTTTTACCAAGATGTCAATCGGGATGGTAGCAGATATACTCCATTCCTTTTAGAACTTGCTTTGTAAATAGAAACAATACTTTAGGGTTTTTCAACTATCTCAGGTAAAAAGAACGAATCAAAATTATTCTCAATTACTTCTAATTTCGGTAGAAAAGAGGAACAATGATGATTATCTTCCCTTGTTTTTTCATTTAGAGACATTAACTCCATGATATTTTCATCTGTAAGGAAAACACCATCAAAATGATTAAGGATTGAGATAGAAATTAACCATGAATTTTGAGAATATTTGTTGACTACTGGGTTCACTCGGTTGTCTAATTCAGAAATTACCACATAAGCCAAATGAATCGATTCATAAGTTAACTGGATTGGACTAAGTGACATTCAATCACCATAGATTTGATAATCAAAATCACTAGGTACTATCCATGGATGATATGAATCAGTATTAGACGATATCATGTTTAATTGTGCAATCATGGTAGAAACATTGGGTGCAGGGAGTGCAAAAGTCCCCCTTTCTGATGAATCTTTAAATATACCCACACCAACATTTTCATAAGGGATTAGTGCTTTATATATTAAAGGAATATTCCCCGTAGTTTGAGAATCAAAATTGTAAAAAGCTAACTAGTCTATGGTGATAATTTTCCCTTGATGAGGAAATCGAATCACATAGAAAATTGATGAGACAACAACAGTTAAAGCATAAGTCCAGCTAAGACCCAGTAAGAGGTTATAATCCAACTAAGCGTCAACTACTTCAACCTCTACTGTAACTGTCTTACCTTCCAATTATATAGGCAAAATACCATAAGGTTTGAATCCTATCCCATCAAAATCCTTTAAGGTCATCAATGATTGATTGATTGAGAACCCAAGGATTTCCAAAAATAAATAGACACTATGCACGTGGAGGCTCCTTTGTCTATTACGGTATGAATAACATTTTTTACTTTCACAATAACTTTAATTTGGAACACAAGTTCATGTGGGAGCCTAGGTACGTGATTCTCTAAGTCAAAGATTATAAGAGTAGAATGTGACAAATCAATTTCAACAATTGTTGTTAACAATGATTTCCTTTGAGCAGGACAACTCTGAAGGACTTTGAGAGCTGACATAGTAGAAGGTACTTGTGCTAGGTCTTCCATAATGTTATAGTTTTGTGTAGCTCTAACATGTGGATTAAAAGAATACTTACGAATGATTTGTTTGGAAGGAGGTCTAATCATTGTTTTAGCAGTTGGTCTCTCAATTTGTAGAGGACCAGAAGGAGGAGGAACTGATGAGGAAGTTTAATTTGTAGCGCTTCCATCTGAAGGATTTGAAGGAGTATAATCTTTGGTTCGAGTATCCACCTTGACTTCAGCTTGACACATCAATATGTCAGAAGAATTTTGGGAAGAGGACATTTGATTTTGCCCAACCATCTTAGTTTCTTAAGCAGAAAAATAATCAGTCAAAACAACAGGTGCATTAGGTGTACCTATTAGGAAATGGTTTACTTCTGCACAATGAAAACATTCCTTGGTATAATCTTCCTCATCACAGATAAGACAAGGATAACGTGGTTTACACTTTTCCTCTGGAGGTTGAGTTTTTTGTTTATCCTGTTATTAGTCATCTTGTTTGCCTTTACTTGTGCCCTTCTTTTTACTTCTAGGTTGTTGATACTTACCAACCTTTGTGGATTGGACTACGTTAATATCGAAAGTAATAGGAGTAGTAGCAGAATAAGGTGACTTTTTACCAACAATAGTAGGAATAGAATTCATATTAGAGTGATCGAAGGGTTTACTTGTAGACTACTGACTAACAGAACCAACCACACCATCAATGGCATGTGATCCTGTAGAAGCTGAGGGAACTATGTTTGATGGGTGAGGAGCATTTGGAATTTTTTCATACAACATGCCAAATTATGGATAAACCATATATACGTATTGGGCACAAGAAATAAATTTCTCTTCAGTAACAACTCCTATTTTATAGTGGGAAGTAAAGATTTGATAAACCACTAAGCTAATAGTTGATCTGGAATGTAAGATTTTACTAATTTATGACAACGTCTCCACTCATGTATGTGATCATAAATGCGATTAGAGTCAAATTGCTTCAGAGAGGTTAAAATCTCAATACCAATTTCATACAAAATAGGTAATTGAAAGTGTGTTAAATAATTTGATATCGAATAGGTAATTGAAAGTTTGTTAAAAATTTGTTGCTAAGGCATTAAATTTATGGAAAGACGCCCGCAGTAACTCAATGTACCATTTTTCTCCAGTACTTGTTAGAGTTCTTTGGAAAAGATTTAACCGAATAGAATCATCTTTCAAGGATTTTGAAGAACACCATAAATTATAATTCATGACATGATTTGACAGGTCTTCACCAGGCTTGCCATCAAAATTTGGGATGTCGCTTGGTAACTTATCAGGAATCGTCGACTAAAAAAGATAATGATAAATTGGGTCATTAGTGAACCGGGAAAAATCTGGTAAATCAAGAGTTGCAATAAAAGGCAATTGTCGGTTAAAATCTTGTTGATAATATTGAAAACCTTGAGGATAAGGTCCAATTTGTATTGCATCAGAATAGCTAGGGCAAACTGTACCAGGTTGGGCTATAAATGGATATCATTGAAAAGGTTATCCCTAGAAGAGTTGACCTTGAAATGGTTTGCCTTGGAAAGATGGCCTATAAAGGGTTGAACCTAAAAAGATATTTGATATTGACTTGGAATAGGCTAAGCCTGCGTAGGTTGAGAAATATAAGGTTGACTTGGATAAGGCTGATCTTGCTATGGTATTTGGGTCACACTTGGGATAACTTGAACAAAATTCATCTGCGGAGTATCCTGGATAGTTTGACCTATAGGGATTTGAGGTATAGTTGGACCAGGTTGATACATCGTTGCTTGAGGTAACATTTGCATGGATTGTTGAACCGATATCTAAGGTTGAATAGTTGTTTGTTGTGTAGCTTGTACAAGTGTTTAAGGTGTAGTTGGAACGGGTTGTTGAAAAGGTGTTTGCAGTGTACTCGGTTGTTGAACAGGGGTATGAGGTGTAGTCTAACCAATGGTTTGGATAGGTTGATATCCAAACACTTGAGGAGTAACCTAAATAGTTTGACCATATGATACTTAGGGTACACCACCAAAAGTAGGGTTCCAAATAATACTTCCCATTCTTGGGAACAAAGAACCAATCAAGGGTTGAGTTACAAAAGGCTGACTTGGGCCTATTTGAGGTATTTGACAGGGGTTAGATAAGTTCCACCAATATATGGTCCTATATATGAAGGATAAGGTCTTCCAAGAGGTTTCCCTCCTGGAGGAAAATATGGTTCATAGGACGACTGCCCCCCAACTGGAAAGTAAGGTCCAGTTAAGGTTTGTTGAGGGATACCTGCACTTCCAGATAACATATTCACTTGTTGGTCAAATATCGATGGCACTTTAGGCATGGAAGCTTGTGGAAATGCCATGGTTTGGGCAGTAAATTCTACATTAATTGATGATAAACTAGATGGGATTCCAAATAACCAAGTGGAAATTAGAGAAGAAGGAGGATCCAACCCAACTCCTGAAAGGTTCTGCTGAGTGATTGATACCCAGTAGGTACAGAGGGTCCACCATATATAAATGATTCTGGAGGTCCTGTAAACATGGAAGTCATATTTACTTGACTAAGTCCACTTTCATGAGTGGATGGAGGTTGAATTACAATTGAGGATTCTGTCATGGTTTGCCTTAATGAGAAAGGTAAATGAGTGTGTAAACCTGGAGTCCCCCTAGGTAAATAAGATAAAGGAGTTGTATACCAAGGGTCTGGTCGAAAAGGAGATGGGATTTGATCTACTACAAGATATTTTGAAAGAAGAGTATGATCAACTGTAGCAGGAGCTTGAGTAATTTCTTCAATAATTAAAAGACCAGGTGGTAAATCTTTTGTTTCGATAACCAAAGTTACAAATTCTTGTGATGTAACTAGTAGAGGAGTAGAAATTGGAATAGGTGAAAATGAAACGTGAGTTTCTGGAGTTATTAGTTTGGTGAACCACTCTTCAGGTACAGACTCAGGTTTTGAAATTTCAGATTCAGTTACTTCAGTTTCAACTTCACTTATTATTGGTTCTACAGTATCAAGTACTTCAGGTTCACCTTGAATTACTTTTGGTTCTAGAACTTTGGTTATTTCAAGTTCATATTGAAATATTTTTGGTTCAAGCATATTTGTTTGAATTGTCTCAAATTCCGTCGCTTCATTTTTTGTAACTATGGGTCTTGTAGTATTAGATGATTCCAATGTAATATCATGGGGTAAACCCTGCATTCTACGAGAGCATCGAGTTTGATCCGCCACATTAAAGTTTTAATGAAGAAATGTTACCGATGTATGATGATCAATTTTACAATTTTACCAATCAAAATAAATAAATAAAAGCAATAAAAAGGGATACTAGGTATAAAAGAATACCAAGTTGTTGTGAACTACAATATATTGTTAAGTATGTGGAGGAAATATCCTCGAATGTTGTGTTTCGTGTATCACAAACAACAAGGCGACTGACTCAATTACCTATGGAAGGTTTGTAACCTAGAGGGGGTCTTCTGATATACACAAGAGTATGTATAAGCTCGGTCTGTGTTAGTGTTGTCTAATGTGTTCTTTACGATGGGAAGCATTATGATATACTCATCGTGCGTGGAATACCGACCACCCATAGAATGCACCACAAACAATTAACGACAACTCCTATGTTTATAGACGTTGGAACACATCTTCTAACCTAGACCCACTAAATGTGATGTGGTTAATTAATGCCTTTGTATGTTTTAATTGATTTTCTTGTTTTACTTTTTATTAGAGTATTCAAATATGTATGATAACCAACTAATGTGATAACTTAATTTCAACTGATGCAGCTAACATGAAATGTACTTTTCACTTCAATGAATCCTATCTACAAAAGTGAGAAGAGTTAATTCACTTTTCAATAATGAAAAATATGATCTTCTACAAATCTCTTTTCATTCAAACCAAAATGATTCCAAAAGCACTCTTTCAAAATAAAAATCAAACTCACTATAATGCAAGAATCAATTACTAAGAGAAAAATATCATAAATCCTTTAATGCACTAATTTTTAGAATGAAAACGCTAATGCAAATCAATTCAAGCCATTTTTTCGTTTTATGTTTAAAACAAGCATACAAAATAGATCAGGGCTATCTTTCAATGAGAACACTATCTTTTCAAATAATGAAATAATTCTTTACGACATGCAAGAATGAATATTTTGATCAATTCAATTGAAAGAATCATAAGCAACTTCAGAAGCCAAAGACTCTTTTTAATAGCTCAACAAATCCACCAGACACCAAAAACCCTATAATGTAAAGATAATTGATTTCTCAAGAAGACAATCAAACACACCGAACTAAACCTAATATTAAATTTTCTTAGGTGAACACAAACCCAAAAAATCACAACAAACAAAAAATTGCAGACCTAGAGGGAAAAATCCTAGTTATTTCGACTTTTCTAAGGCTGTCAAACTTACACAGTTGTCGCTCTATTTATGAAGGTAACATGCGCAAGCGTCACCATGTTGCTAAAATCACAGTGCAACATGTAAACATGTAAAGAAAAAAATAAAAACTCTTCAAAGGCCTTAGAAAACTGGATTCTAAGGATTAGAATAAAACCATAGAGATGTTGGAAGACCACAGTGGGCAAAGGAAGCCACTGAAGAACTTAATCATTCCCTAGTGGAGTCGCCAAATTGTTATCTGGTCAAATCTTGTTCTACAGACAAAACATGATCTCCCTAGGTTTGGAAACCAAGCCTAGTAATAATCAAACAAATAAATGGAAATATTCCCTAATTTATGACGGAATCACAAAGATGAAGAGGATGTAAATCTCATACCTTTTTACGAAATGCTCGTTGATGATCCTCATTGTTGTCCTTTCTAATTTTTAAATTTTCTCCCTTGAGGCTCCAAGAGGAAACTTGCAAAGAAAGAACCAAACAAGAGATCAAAGCATAAAAATATAACAGAGATTCAATCATAAACTATGTAAGAGATCAAGGAACCTTACAATAAACATTGAAATAGATGCATATGGGAAGAAACAAGTATTTGTATTAATGATAAAGAGAAGGATATTTACAACCATGTGCCTTGATGTTGGAGTCTCCACTCAAAGATCTCAGTCCTCCTTCACACAACAAGCCTTCAATCTCAATCTCAAATGGGAAGCATAAGGGCATGGGTGCTCAAAAAGTCAACCCCTTCTCCTTGGAGAAGATTTGTATTTATAGGAGAAGAGTGGGAAGTTGGAGATCCATATCTCAAGGGATGAGATCCACATAAGGAGGAGTAGGTTCCATGATAGATGGGATTAGCTCCATGAATCTTGGGATGAGGTCCAACAAGGTAGGAGCTTGAGTCTAGGTGGTTGAGGATAAGATGCCTCAACAAGGTTCTAGACTTACTTTTTTATTTTCACCTAGTTAGAAAGGTTTTCGCTCTTTTTAATGGAGAACAACACGACACCTTGCACAAATGACAATGGTTGGACCTGCGATTATGCAGTTAGTTGCTAGGTAAAGTGAGACACTGCTAGAAATTAGGGTTTTAAATCAATGTAATCCAAAATTCTTATATTTCGCCAAATGGTTTTTTCTTCAGTGTTGCAGGGGTCTTATGATAAAGGTTTATTAGATAGCGAGAGATTCATTTTTAGGGTCTTTTTCCTCAGTGTGACAAAATGACGTGTAAAAAAGCACTAAATGAAACTGTTGTAGAAACCCTATCCACTTGTAATCCCTAATCTGTTGTAGCTTACTTTGGGCTTATAGACACTATAGTGGTTGGTGATCTATGTGGATTATTGTCTCTTTTCCCATTAGATAGTGTTTCTACTTCTTCACAACTTGCACCAAGGCATAAATCTCCTTGTTGTAGGTAGGGTTGTTAATAATTTCCCCGTGAAATACTTTAGAATGGTAACATACAAGCCTTCCTCCCTACATCAATATTCCTCCCATAACATACCCACTCACATATGTCTCCACTTCAAAGGGATCTTGCAAGTTCGGTAATTCCAGAACTAGTGCTTGATTGATATTCTTCTTAGCTCCTTAAAGGCCCTCTATTGACCCTTTCTACACTAGAACCTCTTGCCAGTTTGTTTTATGGTATGGAGTAGTGTTGCTAGTTTTGAAAATGAGGCTATCAATTTCCTATGGTACTATGTTTCCCCAACAAAACTCCTCATCGCAGAAACATTAGCAAGCACTAGCCACTTCATGATGGCCTCCATCTTGGCAGGATCTATTTTCAACTATCCTCCACCTTTCACATACCCCAGATACACCAAATACTCTTATGAAAACCCACAATTTTTTATATTTGCTAGCAACTAGTGCTTCTTTAATGTCTCCAACACCTACATCAAATATGAGATTTTCTCCTCCTAGGTAGCACTATATACCAATATACCATCAAAGTAGACAATAACAAATGAAGTTATAAAAGGGTGCAATATATAATTTATTAATTCCATAAACCTAGTTGGTGCATTGCATAGGCCAATGGCATGACTAGACACTCATACAAATCTTGCTTGGTTCTGAAGGTAGTCTTCCAGGTATCTTCTTCTTTGACTTGAACTTGGTGATATCTAGACTTTAAGTCCAACTTGGTGAAGTATTTCACTTGTTGAAACTAATCCAATAGATCATCCATTCTAGAAAGGGGGTACCTATTCTTAAGCATAATTTTGTTCAATGCCTTATAATCTATACACATCCACTAAGTCCCATCCATCTTTGGCACAATGTTGATGGGTGACCCTGGAGGTTATGTACTCAGTCAAATGAAACATTGCTCTGGTAGTTTTTGCAACTGCTTCTTCACCTCACTTGCTTCGATAACAAACTACATGTACAACCTAATCTTTGACAATGGGTAGTCCAACAATAGCTAGATCTCATGCTCCACTTACCTCTTTGCTTGTAGCCCTTTAGGCTCTCGGAACACAATCGTATATGCCTGTAGCAACACTTTGAATTGTTGTTTCTATTTCATAGTACATCCTTCCAGGGATTCCTTTGCTCGTATCAACTCTTCTACATACTGATTTTCTCTTAAAAACAATCAAACATACTTCTTTCTTGAACTGATCAGTTTCTTAGCTTGATTGGCACTTATCAATGAAATTTTGGACTTGTCCTTGTGCATATTGATGGTGAAGGATTTTCCATCCTTGATGAGGCAGTATTAGTTGGAACTCCACATGAAAATTGCATTCTGCATGTACATATAGGCACTTCCAAACACCACTCCACATAAATCAAGGGGAACTACATCTAGTTCTACTTCATCAATAAAATCAACCTTGATAGAAAATCTAATTATGCACTATTTTTTTACCTTTATCTATATATCCTTATTTACCTATCCGAATGGATGGGCTTGGATGATCACTAATTTTCAATCCCAATTTGTTGACCAGCTTTGGTGCAATGGTATTTTTCTTGTGATATTGATTTGAATATAGCATCATTGTTGGTCTTTTTAACCTATATCTTTATATGGAAGAGTTTGGTTTTTTTGTTCTCTTCTTGTTCCTATAGGATACTCAAATTCACCTCCTTAAATATTAATGTACATACGATCTTCCCATCCGCATATGAGTTACTTTCAACTTGGTTGCTCAAATCAATGGTCATGAGATTCTTCTTCTTATCATATTTCCTTTTGTTCTTCGAGTTAAGCTCTAGATACAGCTTCCAACACTTCTCATATGTATGATCGTCAATGTTACAATGGTTGCTATGGTCTTTGCACTAGTGTGTTGTGGTTGTTGTCTTTTTATCTTTTCTCCCTTTCCACTTCTTCTTCCCCTCCTTAGAAGCATCATGGTGCTCCTTCTGCTTTGATCCACTCGATTTCCCTTTCTTTTGGCCTATGTTCTCTAGGTATTGTGTCTGTACACAAGCCTCGTCCATCAATCTAGAACTGAACAACATCACTTTCTTTCCTAATGGTTGTGTAGATCCACAAGATACTTGAGGAGTACATCTAGGTTCTTTTGAGAGGTAACCAACATTATGGCCATTTTTCTAAATTTTGTGGTGTACTCATGTACATTTTTCCCATGCTTCTACCTGAAGTAGTGTCATTGGATCCACTGGTCCTCTACATACCTAATACGGTGAAATTGTGAGTTTATGAGGGTTTTAAATTCCTCCCACTTAATCACTAGAGGATCTCTCTCCAACCTCAAGGTTTCCATATGGATTTCCGACCAAGTTAGGGCATGACCTTCTAATTTCAACCACACAAATGAAGTCTTTTATTCTTCCTCTATATTGTGAACACAGAAATAAACTTCTAATTGTTGCAACTAGTGATTCAACTTCAAATCATTGATATCAACTTGATATCGACCTTCACTTACATTTGGAATAGGGACTATGAATGATTCATGACACTCAAATTGGGTTGATCCTTTTTAGGTTCTTTCTTCGACTCCTTCTCGGTTTCTTCTTGATCTACTAATCTCCTTCTAACAAGACCCTTTTGTTAGAGCCCACATCTTCTTTGAATAACCCGAGCTTATTGGTCAGGGTCATCATGAGGAGATTCACGTTACAATTTATATCTACAATTGGTGCTTCCAACTGTGAAATCCTCTCCTCTACAAGGTCAAGAGGGTTATTCATAAATTCATCAGTTGTAACTGTAGTTTTATGACTTTTGGCTTAGTCGACCTAGATCCCCAACAAATATCCATGATATACCCATAGAAACTTACTATGATACCAATATGATATGTAAATTGTCATGGATATTCCACTAAACAATTTGCCACAACATATATGATAAAATTATACTTAAAAATTCGAACTCTACATAATCAGGGTATATTTATCTTTAGATTTTTTAATTTGTAAATTATTGTTTATTGCATATGCATGCAAATTATAATTATGCAAAAAAATAGAGAATAGTAAAATAAAAAATCACAAACCAAAATTGACACAAGATATATATTAGGAAACTCTTTCTAGAGAAAACCCACTTGGAAGGCTAGGCGACTCTCTTCTCTTTCTCTGAATAGAAAATGGATGCAAGTACAAAGAAGTAAAGCTTTGTCCCGTGGGATACTATATTGAAAAAATCCTCTTTGTTTTCTCTTTGCCTATCCATCTCGGCTAATATGCTTGTCTATGGGAAAAAAATGCACAAAAAAAGAATGGAACTCTTTTTTTCCTAGTGGCCTAGTTATAACTCAACTCGATAGCCTACTAGTGGTTATGTTGACTCCTTCAACTCTGAATTAGAGTTATAATATGGCCTCTTCTAGAGTCTTCTTCATCATGATCATGTGGCTAGCCCCTTTAATGAATAATGGGGGTTGACATGGCATCCTCTCGAATTATGGTGGTCAAAATAGGAAGGTCAACTTCCAAGTGGCTTAAATTTTGCATACGAACTTTGATCGAGGCATTTCTTGCGTCATGGGAAAGCTCTCAATGTGTTGAATAGGAAAAAAATGAGTGGAACTAGAGAAACATAGTTTTATCTTAAAAAAAATGTCATTTGATGCCTCAAACTGCTCCTGGAATGTTTCATATCCCAATTTGCCAAACTAGGACCTAATGGTAAAAATGGTCCTATGATTTGATTCCTCCACTTTTTCCACTTTGAAAACATTGAGATGGATGACAAACAATATAATGATTCAATCCACATCATTCCTAGACCCCATGAAAAAAGTTAATTCTATAGTTTTATCAGGGTAGAGTATAGCTCCCCCGCACCCCTTATTTCCCCAATTTTAATTTTGAGTGCACACACACACACATAGTCAGAATGAGAATTTTGTATTTATATGTAAGTCTGCCCCTAGATCACAACAAATACATAAGGTAGTACATAATTATATCTTAAAAAATAATTCTTGAGCCGTCTTATCCAAAAAAAAATAATCCATAAGGACTCTAAATTGGACAACAAAAAATGAAGTTTTGTAGGTATATACCTTATAAAACTAACCCACCAAAAAACAAAATTTACATGTCATACCATTACTGATTGATAATGCAATCCTTCGTAACTGTGCAATGCCAATCCATTTAGATCTAAGGAATATAAGAGGGATTTATTTGGCCATTGAGTTTTAAATCTCCCAATCTTAATTTACACCCTCCATTAGCACATAAGTCTGCAACATTATTGAGATCATAGAGAACATGGAAACATGCTATTGAAGAGAACCCTTCTATTGCTTTCCTAATTCTTTTCGTAAGACTTTCTAATATTTTGTCCCTCAGAGAGGAGCCCTTCACGAAATACTGAAGAAGAAGGAGGGATTCTCCCAAAATTAGTGAGAGAAGTTATTTCATTTTCTTTGGCTAACTGAGTCCCCTAGTAAATGGCATAAGATTTAGCTTGGTTGTTTGTCATGCATCCTAAGCCCCATGAATATTTTGTAACTTTAATTTCTTCGAGGTCGTAAAGCACCTCTCCCCCTCCTATCACCCCTGAATTTAAAAAATATATTAAATAAAATTATTTTTAACAATTATATTAATTTTAAATAATCCCATATTATATATAATCATTATTTCCAAATAAAATCATAATCATTATTTCCAAATAAAATCATAAACTATACTTTGATAACCACTTTTGTGACCAATCATCTTACTTTTCTATAGTTTAACAAATATATGTCTGTATTTAAATTTAAACTTAATAGAAGATTCATATTCTTATATCAAAATTCAATTTTATCATAGATAAATTTCATTTTGTTGGGTCTTAACTCATACAAAAGAACTACCTTGATGGGGTGAGAAGGGATACACCCCATCTTGCAGCTGTCAAGCGCAATGTCACCTCACTCAATAAGTGAGGCTGACATGCCACCTAATTAGACCTGATGTGGAGATGTGGTGATTTAAACGAGGTACAAGATTGTGGCTTAGGTGGTAGTTATGGCCTATCGATCTTTCGTATGAGAGATTTGTTGCTCGCATGATGTCTCAGCGAGATGGCAATGGATCAAACCCTTTTCCCATTATCATAGAGCATTCTAGAGTAGTGGAATTCATTTCCATAATCCTTACCCTTCTCTTGGAATTATCTATGCTACTTGAAATGTAGATCTCGCTAGTTTTTCCTTTGCCTTGTTCACTTTAGCTGTTGCTTTGCTTTGTTTTCCATGGACAATGTCTATGGTCACATGTTCTTTGTGTGAACATCGTAGACTTGCTTTTAATTTTCGGTATGTAACACCTCTTATTGAAGTTGATATATTCGATCAATCTCCTCTAGTTTGCAAGGATGGTTAGATAATGAGCTTGTAGTAGGAGAGGTCGTGGGGGTTGTGTGGTTCAAGGTGGCTCCAAGTCATGCTTGAGAGTAGAGATTTCTGTTAGAATGTATAGGGAACAAGTGCCACCATAGGTCCAAAAGGAACTTCAAGTATTGAAAGAAGATATTGATGAGTATAGGATTTTCTTATCGAACTTTGAGGTGATTGCAGATGTGAGAGACTGGATCCCTGACATGGACCACACCCATGGCATGCAGAATAAATGTTTGTTGACTATTAACTTCTATTGGAGGACGAAGGAACTATTGGGTCATGTTCTCATGGACCAGAATGATGAAAAGGAAGAATTTCATGTTCTCATGGACTAGAATGATGAAAAGGAAGAAATTAAGTTACTATTGGATTATGTAGTGCTTTAACAGAGGAAAATGAATGTGTGCATCAAGCGGATTAATGCACATTGCTCATGTTACAGGTTTGAGTAGTTGCAACCATGGGGACATCAACCTCCTTGAGGTGGATATTTCCACTTCTTGTTAGTCTTTCTCACGTTTTTTGGTTATTTGTTTGATGAGTATTTTTATTTCTCTAGTCCTTATGTGGTTGAATTGGAATTCCTAAACTTTATCTATTCAAACGTTACTTCTAGTTATCAGTTCTTATATTGCTCTGTCAATATAGAAACTCCTCTATCTTTTGAGACAATTATTGGGATGTTGACCTTTTTTTGGGATGATGCTTTATTGTTTTGTCATTGGTCTAGTTTCCCAAGTGGGGGACCACTAATAGACATGATTTTTGGAACGATGAAATCCTTTGGATAATAGAAATTTAGCTTTAAAAAAACAAAAACAAAAACAAACTCATACAAGCTAATAATTTATTTCCCCATTAAATTTTGTAAAATAAATACCTTCGTTGTAGTCTAACGAGGCCACAATTTTACCAGAAAACAATGAAAAATCTAGTATGATTTTGAGAAAATTCGGCTATTTTTTTTTGGAAATCTGGGTTGCAACGGTCAAGCTTCATGATTTTGGGTGTCCCAAGGGTTGTTGATGGTGCTGAATCCATTTCCACCACCAAAAAAAGAATTCACATGCTCCCAACATCGGATTTCTACAAAAAAAATTCACTAGATTCCAACAAGAATTTCTTTGTCCGAGCAAAATTGTGACCTCGGTAAACAATGGCAATGCATTCATCTATAATTTATATGGAAAAACAATTTTTACAAGATCAATGCTTTAATTATAACTTTTTCATTATATATATATATATATATATATATATTATAATAATAATAATAATAATAATAATAATTATTATTATTATTATTATTATTATTATTGTTAATATTATCCAATTTTAAGATTACGACCAAGCCAACACCACGTTGGTGTATGAGATTTCCTTGTTTGTGGGATAAGGGACCCATCTCCGCCCAATAATTTGACTCCTAAATCTAGAAAAGTATACATACTCTACCTTCTGGGTTTACACTATGACCTCTTAGAAAGAAACACATACTCTTAACTATTAAGCCCACTCAAACTATATATATATATATATATAAATATACTTTTTAAATATTATAAATTTATTTAAAATTCCTTAAAATATCAAATACAGTTATAAATAAATTATGATAACGAATTATTAATTTAAAACATTTAATTAAATATTATTTATTTATGATGTAATTGCACTATTATTTATTTATGATGTAATTACACCTAATGGGCCTAACCTCCTATGTATAAGTTTACCCACACAAAGCACCCACATGGCTATGTGAAAATAAGATAATTATAACATATTACAAACTTGTAACATCACCAACAAGATCATGGGAATGGTAGCCGTCTCTCAAGTCCTATATTAATTCAAACAACGTGTAGTAGTTCGTTTTAACATGTATTGTACATATAGAAATCTATGGAGTTCCATTCTACCATCTATAGGCTTCACAAGGTGCACACAGTAGTTTCTTCCCCGGGCAGTCCAACTGGGTCTGTTTTCATTCTTCTCTGGTAGCAGAAGATATTATCCTCCATTCGTTTATCCCTATAGAATATAGAATTATCTTACCTGGGTTAAGGTCATATCCATTATTCATAGAGATTCCTGCAACCCCAGTTGGCATTAATTCATTGATCTTACATATAAACTTTATATATATTTATATATACATATATTTTTCGTTGAGCCTTTATTTGTCTCAGATCTGTTGGTTGTCATGGCTCCTTCAAGGAAAGCGAGCAAGAAGAGGAAAAGAGAGAAGCACGCGGAGACAGAGGGCGATGCAGAAGCTTCCGTGGATGAGTCAGATTGGTGGCTTGAACTGTCACAGAGGCTGTCTACTACAGGTTCCATAAGAGCCTTATATTTATTTCTTCATGAAGCATTTATTTATTTGTTCATGAAAGATTGTATATTGTTTAATTTCTCTTCCGAACATTGTTGGGCTTTGTACGTAATGATACATGCGTTCTGTCATATTTAGGACCGAATTTATCTTGGTTGGTTTTGTTAGTCACACGGAGGTCTACTGTGATGATTTGAGGTCATTCCAATTCATAAGGGACTGATGGGATTCATGGTTTTTCTTAATCAGTAATGGAAGAGGGGGAGCTTGATCGGTGTATACAACTCGAATGTGGTCAAGCCTTCCCATGGAAGTGCATGTGTAATAGAATGCTGACTTCCCTCATTGCTGAATAAGTGATTTTCATGTCGGTCAATATAGCGATAAGCATCCAGTTTACAAATTGCCCTGTATTTCAAATCCCTGACTTAGTTTTTGCTCAACATTTCTCCTAAATTTAAATGATGAATATAAGCAGTGTGGTGATCAAGTTGTATATGTTTGGGTAATATATTCTAGTTGTTAAAGTTTCAATTATGAGTTTCAAATTCATCTGAGACTGAGGCCTCTGTCAAGGTTCGTTTGATGTGCCTATGCAACTCAAATGAGGTCAAGCCTCCCCCAATGAAAATACATGTGCAATAGAATCTTGGCTTTCTTCATAGCTGAGTAGGTGATTTTCGTGTGGGTCAATGTAGTGATAAACATCTAGCTTACAAATTGCCCCCGAATTCAAATCACTGGTTGAGTTTTTGTTCAAGATTTCCCCCAAGCTTTAATAATGAATATATGTACTAGTGGTGGAAGAAGTGTGGTGATCTACATGTCGAAGTTTAGATGTAAGTTTCAAATTTATCAAGCAGTTGGAACTTGGAACTGAGACCTGTGTCAAGGCTTGTTTGATGGGTATATGCAATTAAATGTGGTTAAACCTCCACATGAAAATACGTGTGTTATAGAATGCTAGCTTCTCTCATTGCTGAATTCATGTGGGTTGATGTAGGTCAATATACTGATAAGCATCCAGCTTACAAATTGGCCCTGTATTTCAAATCCCTGATTTAGCTTTTGTTCAAGAGATTTAAGAATATATATACGTATATATATTTGTGGTGGAAGAAGGTTTGGTGATCATAAAACGAGTTATGTTTTATGCGTTTGAGTATTTAGGTGTACATTCTAGTTGTTGAAGTTCCAGTTACAAATTTCAAATTTATCTGGGACTGAGACCTGTATCAAGGTTTATTCTAGCTATTCTTTCAGAGTGTAGTTGGGTGGACCACAATTGAGACTCTGCAGGAACCAAACCAGTGACCACTCTTCTGATAGAAACTAGTGTTGCACACATCCTGATTTTATCGTGATAAATTCCTGAAATTGCAATTTTTTAGCCTAACTGATGTTCTCCGATTTTTACCAATATTTTGGTGGTATCTTAATTTTGCCGGTGTTTGCTGATTTTTACTGATATTTTCCCAATTTTTACAATATTTTGGTTTTCCGGACCCTTGCTGATTTTATCCCAATGCTGATGTTTGCAACATTGATAGAAACAACTGTGACATGCATTCCTTAGGAAATTCTGAAATTGCCAAAATTCAACTTTCTGGACCTGGATGTTGAAGAAAATTGATTTTCAGGGAATCCTGGTTTATATCCTGATTAGGGACAGAATTCATCATACAGTGTGCAAGGGTGGAACTGCAACAGAAGTAATGTAGTCAGCAGATAACTATGCTGATAAGTTAGAAGAGTGGGTGGTTTACCATAGGCAATCTGCTCTCTCCAGATAATAAAATAAGTTGCTATGGCAATTGCATATCTTTTTGCTGAGCCATTGACATTTTTCTTCGTGCTAGAGATGCAATCCGATCTTCCTCAGAATTCAGATTAACCTGTCCAAAGTTCAAACCACCTATTGTTTACAATTGTTATTTGGATCTTATTGATCACGTAGTTGGATTGGTACTGGTGACAGTGTTAGTGAATTGCACCTTGTCCTGCTACCTTGTTTATTTTTTCTAAATGGGGATTTCTCATAAAAACAGCTATTACGTCCCAACTCTCTATATCTTTTAAGTGTTATTGGACAATGATCTTTAACAACCAATTAGGGTTATATATTATCTCATTGTTCTTACTCTTGTGAGGGACATGGTCTCTTCATGTATGAATTTATGATAGATTGAGAAACAACTCTTACAAGTACTGCCAGTTGATTTCTGGATATGCTGTACCTGATTCCCATTTGTCTTATAGAATTTGTATCTAGAAATTCTTCCACTGCTTCATAACATAATGGTACTGAAGATAATAATGCAATCATGGGTTTCTAAACCATATCCAATCATTTGGTTTCTAGTTAATGATAACCACACGAAACTTATTTTTGATGTTTTAATTGTCTACTTGCTTTTAATCCTAGCCTGTAAGTCTTCCTCCAAAAAGGCAAGACGCCCTTAATCATAGTCTCTCAAACAGAAATGTGACCGATGCATTTCACTACAAATCCTATTTAGCAAGTTCTTAAGTCACATGGATCATTTCTGTTAGACCTTTCTTCCAAAATCATCCTACGTTGAGTTGTGGGACTGTTGTACACATGTATATAGAACTTTACATGTTAGATGGCCAGATATTTCCTGTTAGATAGTTATGAGATTCATTCTTGTAAAGTTTGGGTGGCAAATGAATATTTCATTCATGACCTTTCCACTGGTATCCTATGCTTGCTAGACTGCAATGAGATTACAGGCAGGTACCATCATATATAAGTGATTAAAGAGGCTCTTTATTTCCTTATAAGTTATGACATTCCTATTCTTGAGGTTTTGTCACTATAGAATGTGCATTCTTAGCAATGTAGGTACCAATGTTTATTAGGAGTACTAAGAGGCTCTCCATTCTCTATGATCCATTTTTTTCATGGAGGGTCAATTTCATAGGACGTGTCTCCATGAAAGTGCAGGCACCACTATTTGCATAGAACTTGGTTCCTAGGATGGAGAATTTTATTTTCGTAAGAGTTGCATCTATTTAAGATGCCTCCTAGCAAACAGTGCGCCTCTGTATATCCCTATATGCAAAACTATGCACAATGTTTTATAAGTTGTTTACAGTATAACCCTCCCTGCACCTTGATCACCAAAGGAAACGACTTAGGAAATATTTTTCTCTACAGTAGTAGATGGAAAGATATCTTGTTGTTGGCATCAAGTTTGACATATTAGAATTCCTTCAATGTTCTACATTTGGACTTGGTCTTAAGGTTGCATGCTATGCTGCATGTTATGTTAGATATCTCTCTAAATTATTGCCTTTGGTACATGCTATTGTCACCAGGAAGGGGATTTTCTCTGTTATGTCTACAAGGCTTGAGCACATTACTGTGCACAGGAGTATTTGTTGAATGTAGGAGAAGAAACTTATTTCCTGATTTTTAGTTGTTTTGAATTGAGATGCAACTTATAATAAGATTTTTTTTTTTCTTCCATGAGAAAATATCTTTATATTCCATACGAGGGATTTACATGTTTTGGTCCTAGAGGGACTGCTCAGACAACAAGGCTCAAGGCCATTACAAAAAAATACTCACTATGAGCTGAACATGTCACATACAGGAATTGAACGCTGGTGGGGAGGATAACAATATTTCCCAACCACCCAAGCCAAACCCAATTGACATCAACTTATATTAAGATATTCATATTCTCTGTGGTATTTTTTCTGTTTCCGATATACCAGATTCATTTTAATGAGAAGGGGCATGTAGGCTTTCAAAATGGATCACCAATGCAACTAAAGGTAAGGGATCAATTACCAGTATGTATATGGAACATTCATTTCAAGCCAGAATCAATTCCTCATTCAAAAGAAAGGATGAAATACTAGAACATATCTTTTCTAATTTTGAGCTATGTAAGAGCATCACAGCAGGCAGTTGATTGGAAAGACTGCATGTTTGTCAGAAGCCCATTGCATTACTAAAACTGAACTTTAGAATTAAGAATCTCTCTTAGCATAAAACTTGTTCTTCTTTTCTGCATGTTACAACATGCTATATTGGGTGGCCGGTGAATTGTTTGTGAATGCCTGTAGTCCCATACCATGCAAGTTACATTTAATGTCTGATATCATCCATCAAAAACTAACAAAGAGCTTAAGACTGGAGCAGAAATACGCTTCTCAAGTTTCACAGCATTGTAAAGCAAAAACAAAATACAAGTAAAAACAAGCCAAAGATTGTGAAATTCCTCGTAGAAATCTTTTATTTGTTTTTGGTATTTCCTGTAACTGTATACCTCTTCCTGCAAATCTCTAGGGTCTCTAACAGGTTTCATAAACCATAGAATCTCTGGTAAAACCTATGCAGGTAATAATTTGATGAGAACAGCAATGTCTCATGTGCACATCTCTTGCATCTTAAAATGTCCATTGGGGTTCAGTTTGGATTTCTAGGATAGAAATGATTTATTGTCAAAATATGTGAGCTTTGAGATCACTAAAAACAGTTAGAGGCACATTGGACTAGAACTCATTCCAGCTAACTCCACTGACACGATGACATGGGTCACAGAGGACATGGAAATATGAGTGTCTGACACGAGACACGATGACCCTGGAAAGAAGAAATGTAGGACACATTATATATATAAAATGATGAACACACAACAAATTAGAACCATGAACTGCAGTTTTCTCTTTAAGTCATCAAAATCAAAATATATTACATAATAGGTGGGATTGCCAATAGCAAATAGAAAATAGAGTATATAGTATATACTAGAACCATAGATGAGATTATAGAGTATATAGTATATACTAGAACCATAGATGGAAGAATCTCATATCTTGTGACTGTCAATAGTCCTCATCCATGCCATGATCATTAAAACCAGCATCACTGCCACTGCTCTCTCCTCCATCTTCCTCTTCTCTTCAATATCCAATCCAATCTGTGCATCTACTGGAGTAGAGGATGACCCCTCAAGAGAATCTCCATCATCAAAAGTGACTAGCTCTAGCATTGGGTCATTAAGATCCAAGTTAGCTAATGCCAAATCAACATTGTGAGGGCACTGTAAGGACATGGTGAGGGTACATGTCCGACATGTATGATACGTGACACAGGGCCTGTTTTGATGTGTCCTGTTACATAGCATTCCAGAGATAGGAAAAATCTCTGATTTCTTCCTGATTCATTCCATGTTTTTCAGGTTGCCAAGTCTCCGACTTTGTCATGTTTGAGTTTGTACTAGCCAAGTTTTGCCAATTTTCTTGCTGATGCTGCGTATTGCAACACTGATTTGTAATTTTGTACAGCTGGTCATCATTGCACTCCTGTTGTCTCCAAGCATTCAGCCATATTTTCTAAGTAGTATACTTTGTATATTTTTTGTTCAACTCTCCTCTCTTTCCACAAGCAATTTACCTCTCACCATTTCTGAATAGTTCTCCTGCGATTTTTTTCCTAAAAACATGTTCTTTACCTTAAATCATTTTGTAAATTTTTAATGCAATTTTTCTCTTTTTCTTATCCATGTTTCTCCATGATTCATTTTCAAATTTCCTCATTATTGAAGTTTGATATGGATCAACAATTAATTATCCAGAAACATGTTCCCTTTCATCAATTTGAACTTTGATTTCTTGGAATATTTTGAACAATTAGTATAGCGTTAATATGCAAAATAATCTGTATTCCGAAATGAATAAATTTAAATATGGCTCAAAAGTTCTGCCATAAGTCACCTAAGATATTTCTTGATTGGTTGCCTTAATGAAGCTCTTAACACAACTCTCCTCTCTTTCCACAAGCAATTTACCTCTCACCAGTTCTGAATAATTCTCCTGCAATTTTTTCCCTAAAAATATGTTCTTTACCTTAAATCATTTTGTAATTTTTTAATGCTCTTAACACGGGTATTGAACTAAATAATGCTTTTAGGGGCTTCTTGAAAATAAATGGCAATGATTGAGGACCTCTGATTTGAACAGCGCCATGGCAGATGCTTTATGATAGGACTTATTTTTTCCCTTCTGACCTCACCTCTGATTTGAACAGCACCATGGCCGATTCTTTATGATAGGGCTTATTTTTTCCCTTCTGATCTTATTTGGCCCATTGCATTTACATTCTGTCAGTCTCTCGTTTTGCGAGATTTCACTCCCAACTTCTGGTTCCTAGAGCTGCCCTTGCCCAAAGGATACTAGAAGAGCCTATTTTTGAGACCTAGAAAAACTTCGTGGCTTTGAACATAACTTACGAATACTGATTGTCAATGCCTCTTCCTATTGCTGAAAATGAAGCCCTGCTATCTATTATATTTCCTGTGGTCTCAATCTACTATGACAGTCCTTTGATTTAGGATACAGACTTTTAATATTGCTGTGTCTTACTTGCATTAGGGAGTTGTGGTATTAATGGGTCTATTCTTTTGCCTCCGATATCAAACTTTGAAATGAAACTTTTGTATTGGAATGCAGCAATGTTGGCGTTTAATTGTTAAACGTGCTTTCAGTGCTTTTAACGCTTATTGTCTAAGTCTATATTTTCTTGCTTCAATCCTTATCATCAATGCTTTAGAGTTATCCACTGAAGGAATTGATTTTTGGTTTGCTCCCCATACAAGCTTTAGGGTTGTAAGGTAAGAAAAATGGAAAAGAAAAACTTGTTATTGTTCACACACTACCAAAAGTAGTTACTGGGAGTGGTAATTACAATATGTATATAAACATTCTACTTAAGCATTCTTCCTATTTTTGTAGTGCCAGAGGAAAGAAATCTAGCATTGCAGAATTAAAATTTACAATGAAGTTTTTGTGAGGGATACTCCCTTTTCAGATGGTGATTTGGAACTTGGAATGGCAAAGTTGGCTTAGTAAATTCAAAATCTCCTTCGTAAAGAGTCTTTCTAACCAGGAATATGTCATTGGCACCAATGGCAAGAGCTTTTCTATCCTGAAGATGCTTTCCTTAAAAATGTTTTAGTTACATGTACCTCTTATGAAATGATTGTGTTGGCATGCACTTGTACGGTAAGGGAGAGGTGTATTGCTGTAACAATTCATTTAATATAATAGAAACCCTGATACCATGTTTCCCGAGTATATTAAGTCTAATATGATTTATGTAAAACAAGGGTGTGCTATTGCCTTTATTCGTGCTTTGATATTCATATTTTTGTGCTTGTAGAATTTAGTATATGTAGATCATGTTTGTAGGAGCTGGAAACGGGCTGATTGTTGGTTCTCGATGCAGGAGAAATGCATACAGATGATGAAGAAGAGAAGTTTAAATCGTTTTTCAGAGTCTCGAGGAAGACATTTGACTACATCTGCTCCCTGGTAAAACCAGATTTGTCATCAAGGCCATTGTCCATTATCATAACTGTAGAAGGCAAGGTGCTAACAGTTGAAAATCAAGTTGCTATTGCTTTAAGAAGGTTGGCTTCAGGCGAGTCTCAACATAATGTAGGGGAGTCATTTGATGTGGGACAATCTGTAGTCTCTCAGGTGACATGGAAGTTTGTGGAGGCTATGGAAGAAGGAGGCATGCATCACTTGAAGTGGCCCGATGAAAATGAAATGAAGGAAATTAAGACCAAATTTGAAATGATTCAAGGGTTGCCCAATTGTTGTGGAGCCATTGATAGTACCCACATTGTTATGAGTTTGCCTTCAGTAGAAGCTTCAAATATTTGGCATGACTCCAAGGAAAACTACAGCATGATCTTGCAGGCAATCGTGGATCCTGAAATGAGGTTTCGTGATATTCTGACTGGTTGGCCTGGCAGCATTAATGATCATCATATACTTAAAAACTCAGGATTTTTCAGATTGTGCGAATGTGGACAGAGGCTGAATAGCCCAGTGAAGGAATTGGAAGGTGGCATTCAAATTCAAGAATACATAGTTGGCGATGGGGGTTATCCCCTATTACCTTGGCTTCTCACTCCTTACCATGGTAAAGATCTTTCTGCTTCCAAGATTGAGTTCAATAAGAAGCACCATGGCACAAGATTGGTTGTAGAGCGGGCGTTAGCACGGTTCAAAGGAACATGGAGAATTATCGATGGGGTGATGTGGCGACCAGACAAACATAAATTGCCTCGAATAATCCTTGTGTGCTGTATATTGCATAACATCATCATTGATCAAGGTGACGAGTTGCACGCCGATGTTCCCTTATCACATCATCATGATTCGGGTTACAAGCAACAATTCTGTCCATTTGCAGCTGCAAATGCTCAAACCCTAAGAGAACAACTATCCAATTACTTATTACGGAAGCCACGTCAATGATCTGAATGGATCAAATGTTTAGTTTTTGCTAAATTTGTTGTATTTAAGATTCCTGTGTCTTATTCATACCATCAGACTCTGTTTAATACAGTGTCCGATGGACCTATTCTAATTGGAAATGCATTCCATGCGTTTCAAGTCCAATCTTGAAGATAAAGAGATCTGTTTGGAAATGCTTTCCATGGGTTTCAAGTTCAATCTTGAAGAGGAAGATATATGTTTACCATACGACAGAATGTCCCTTCTCTATTGAATTGTGTAATCAGTGGCTTTCAGTGCCAGAACTGAACCCGTGGAATAGTGATAAAGTGGTTTCCAATTTCCTTGTTTGACATGTCATTTTGACTGTGGTTTATGCATTTAACTGCAACTTCCTTCACTGTCACGACTCATTACCCGAACTAAAACACAAAGACTTCTTGTATATTGGTTTAGACTTCTGTGCAATTCCATCTTGCTCTTGATTAAACACATTGTCCTATAATGTATGATAAGTAATGGGCATTTAGACAAAAACTGTGACAGTTATCATTTCATTAGCTTGTTGATACTTTATTTCTTCTTTTTCATGGGCCAATACTTCAAATATGTGAAAACAACTATATACAGTCCTGGTAAAAGTCTCCAAGGTTTTTAGATAATGCTCGGATCCTGGTTGAAATCCCTACCAATGTAAGGAAAATAATTCTTTTGGGATGGAAAGGCACTAAGCGAGTCCATGTAGGGGGAATCAGTTGTTCAACATAGATCCAATCCAGTGACCAAGTATTTTATTACCTGTTGCCTTTTTTTAAGGAAGAAAACTAAGAAATTAATTTAAACGAGAAGCTTCTACCCACATCAGGACTGTTGTTTCAAAATAAGGCCAGCTTCACTTCCTTCATGTCATGGGAAAAGGAATGATTTCGAGATTAATTGAAATCTCAGTAGATTTTGGCCATAGTTTGAATCCTATATTTATCAATTTTGCTAAAAATTAATACAGATTACTTAGAATTACAAGTTAGAATTATGAATTTTACATAATTGAGTGTTATTGAATTTATTTATTCATTTTAAACAAAATTTAAACAACAACAAAAACTATACTTCTAATTTTATGGAAAATTTTATAGCTGAATTCCAATCCCTCAAAAAAAACGTCAAAATGTTGGAGTTAAACTTGTATAGATGTATATGTATGGGCTAATACAAAATTGAGATCTTTAGTGGCTCTAATTTAAAATGAGAGAGATGCAGTAGTGGTAAATGAATATTCATTAATTTAAAATTAATGAGAGATGTAGTAATTGTAAATGAATATAAACATTTAAATGTCTGTTCAATATAAAAACGCTATTATAATGACCTTAAAATAAAGTATTAGATCAAATAGTAGTAATAATAAAACATTATGTGAGATCAATTTAAAACTAAGAAAATGTAAAAAATGATATAAATAAAATAATAAATGGAATCTATTCAATTTGTTATATTGTTATTTCCTTTTATTAATAAAATTATAATAATTCATATTCATAAGTGTTATATTTCATAATTTTATATTCAAATTTAATTAATAAGCATATAAAAATTCAATATTTACAATAAACAATTTTTTTCTAACTTATATATTTATTTATCTATCTATACATATCATCAATGCTATGCATATCACATAAAAAAAATTCAAATTATAAAACATATCAAATAAAAATTTCATATATAGATAACTATATGAATGATGAAAGTTTTAATATATATAAAAATAAAAATATTCTACATATAGATATGTGAAATTTATATAAATATAAATAATATTTTTAAGAACCAACATAGATCCATCTTATCTCTAATCTGCCAAGCATTGAGAGGAATCAAATCTCTTGAGGTGTAAACCTTTTCCCCATGTTTTGTATTCAAGAAAAGGTTTGCATTTTAAGAGATTTGATCTCTCCAAGCACTTGGTAGATCATAAGTTAAGATGGATCTACACTAATATATCTTCAATGGAAAAAGCTTGATCAATATTATATCTTCAATGATAGAAGATTGATCTATGCATTAAGATTTGACCAAATGACTTCTCTGGGTGTTTATAACAAAAAAAGAGTTGAAGGAGTCAAACTTAACCCTTAGTTGGCTCGCGAGTTGTGTACTAATCAGGTGTTAAAATTGGCAACTAGGGCCAAACTCCATGTGGGTCACCTCATTTATGGCAACTGATATTTTTCCTAGATTCCTCTTGTCGAGAGGTGTAGGATTGATCTAAAGATCATCTGATTCTGACAAGTATTTATGTAGATATGAATTTATTTGTATTTACTTGACAAATTGTCAAGGCCGGCCAACAGTTAAATGTGTGGCACACATGCCCAGTGAATCATATAAATACGAGAGAGGTTGATTCATTTTCTCATCATATCATCTCACTCATTCTTCTCTCTCTATCCTTAGCTTTGGGTTATACAAGGAGCAGCTCACACGTGGGAAGGAGGACGCATTAGGGCAAGGATGATGCTGAAAGGAGGATGGAGAAGCTGTTGAAGGTCTCTTTGACCAAGTGTTGACTCATCAAGGGTGCGGTTTTGGTGTGGATGCCTCTCCTTGGAAGGCCACAGATTTTGGCACAAAAATCGGGGCAATCCGTCCACAGGTTTGGCCAGCATTGACTGCCCTAGTTTTGGACAGCAGGTTGACTTTAGTCAACAGCGGTTTGACTGTGTTTTTGGGGCTCTTCAAGGGTTGTTTCTTCAAGCTGTTCGAGGGCTAGTTGACCATAAATTGACCATGCATATTGGAGGTCAATTTCATCTCGTTTGACCAAGTTTGACTTTGTTGATCTAGGGTTTGCTGCTGCTGATATAAAATTACAAAATTATGATTTTGTACTATTTCTCTCTACTGAACTATTCAAGATAAAAGAAGATTTGATCAAAGGGTTTCCCTGCATTGGGGTTTGTCCCTGGCTAGCTGCCACATCTTGTGTCTCTTATCTTGGCTTGTTTTTTGTTGATTGATTAATGTTCTATCTGCACTTTACTTGATGTATATGTGATTGTTAATCTGTGGCTAATAAGAAGAAAAGAAGTAAACTGCTTTAAGCATAGAACATACCATAATTTAAGATGGTATCAGAAGTGAGGTGAAGACAAAGCCCAAGCAAGAGCAAGAGAAAGAGGAATCACCAAAGAGAAGGTTGGCAAGGCTATCCTAAAAACTTCATGGGGTCTTGTTGTGGCCAACAACAACCCCCCTTTTATTTAGTTTTATTACTAATACTAAATAAATGGGGACCCTTCTAAAAAAATAAATTGTAGCACTTATATTCCCCTTTGAATAAAACATATTATCATAAACTTAGGAAACCAACAACAAAACCCAAAGAACTTAAGTTTTATGATAAGTTCCGAATAAGATCATTCTCTCGACAATAAGACATCGCATCGCAAAGGGTAATGGAGGGCATCATATAAGAAAACTACCAAAATTCCGAAAACGTGATGCGAGATCGCATGCCTTGAAGATCCATCGCACGTCGCAGCTTTCATATGCCGCAAGTATCACTTAAGGTAAAATATCCCGATCCAGCGATATGCGATAGGGCATCTTACAAATCGCATCTCGCAAAAACATGTGGTGATAAATGATTGTTAACATAACGGATTAGCGATATTGCGAAGCAAATCGCAAAATCGTTTTATCGCATATTTGTAGGGCTCATCGTTCGATAAAGTTTATCTCATAATCCGATACCAAGTTATGGGCATTAATGTCAATTTAATGGGTTAGTTGATGGTCATTAATGAGATAAGACTTAGATCTGATCGAGAGGTTATTTCACGTAGGGTGATATATTTTATATGATTTTGGCATTAAGAGCTTTCCCGTCACCCTATCTTTTACCATTATTCTCTCTTTACTTGTAAATTTGTAGGAGCGGAAAGCAGAATAATATACGCAGCAGTGTTCGTAGCGTGATGGGAAAGAAGGGAAAAGCTCCAGTTGCTGAGGACAAAGAGATGACGCCCTTATACACAGACACCACTTGTAACAGAGATGCCGACATAACTACTTGGGAAGGCATGTACAGTTTGCTCGAAGAAGAAAGTCCCAGAGTTATGGAGGTTAAAGCAACAACAGACTCACGTGGGTCGTCTGAGGCATCAATCATAGAACTTACATGTTCGTTCTTGCACCGGATAGCGGCAAAACCCGAGATTCTTCCATACACAAACATAATTAAGTGGGTACTGGACAGTGTTGATATAACAAACAGACAATTCAAGACTCGGAGCTAGGACCTCATTGGGTCATTCACTCCACAAGATTTAAGGCTTATGTATCATCTACCAGAGCCGCAATCAACCTACAACAAGCAATTCGTGGAGAAGTTCGCCAGGGAAAACGAAGATTTAGCAGAGTGCACCAAGGACTGGTCGGCAAGGGAAGAACCATTAAAAAAGGACAAACACGGTATGTATAGTACTGGTTCCCTCTCTTCCCCATATTGCTTTGCTACCACTATGCTCTGTAGACTATTTGGAAGGCCCAATGCCAACAAGTTTTCATCTAAGTGGCTACCCCTATTAGATGCGGCCACTAATGCCACTATTATGGATTGGGCTTAGATATTGTCTGATAATTTAGCTACAACTATTTGGAACTACGGTCCAAAAGAACTACCACTCAGAGGATTTATCCTCCTTTCTATTTAGCTGCTTATGTTATGGATGCAATTTGTTATGTTTCCAAATTTCTTTTGATGGGTTGGAAGTGGACTTCTTAGAATCCCTTGCCCATTCACATGTATCATAAGGAATTGTGGGATTCCAAGTTTATCCCGTATTTTTACAGAATTTTCCATGGAGTCATGCTACCTTTGCATAGAATGTTGTATAATAGGGACACTCCAAGATTTTCCCCCAAAGCGGAAGTTGACATTCTCCCTGTCGCAAGATGGTTTGGGGAAGAGTTTTTCACCTATGTTAGAGTATTTGGAAGCATTGCTTCCCCTCATGTCCTACCATTATATGTTCCCGATAAGTTATTGGCATGAGAGATTGCCTACCAGACCTGCGGGGTGGGAGGTATGAGCAAAGAGTTGAAAGACAAGAAGAAGGCCATTTGGCCGCAATTTCCTGTGGCCTGTGGGGCCTTTTCACTGTTTGATTTAGGTCATGCATTCAAAGAAGTAGACAATATGTTGTGTCTATGACTGTTCAAGTTTCTAGGGAGACAATTCGACCCCTATGATGTCATTAAGAATTTCACTACTGCTGTCAACATAAAAGTATTCTCTAAAGAAGACGACCTTTTTGATGATACCTTTCAACAGAAAAGCACACTGAAATAAGTTCTGCACACGGCTCAAATTCAGTTTCCCTCAGCAGAATTCCAAGAATTCAAATTGTATAGAGAAAGGAGACTAGCTAACATCCCCTTGGATAAGTTACATTGGAACCGGTAAGGGAGCCAACTCCCAGTATCAGTTTAAGTGGAAGTTTAGGCATTGACAAGTCCAGATCTAAGTCTAGGAAATAATCACCATAACGCTCTAAAAGGTCCGAGAGCGACCATAATAAAAGCGAAGGGTCAGTAAGAGATACTTCCCAAGCTAAAGAGCGCTCGGAGCAACAGATCTTGACTACACCACAAGTAAAGGTTCTCCCTCCCATCATCCAGCCACCAAAGCCAGTGAGAACTGAGCTGGATAAAGAGTGGGAAACATTCAATGAATTGATTAATACTGAGGAGCAGAACACAAAGACACTTGAGAATACAGTGCAGACAATGACTGATATGGTCATTGGAATAGTCAGCAATGCTCCAGAAATGGAGCATATTCCCATTACCCCATCTTCTGAAATCATGCTCAAAGTATAGGAGATTCCTCCTCTAGATGTATTTTATAGTCCATAGCATAAGGCAGTGGTAAGAAGGGAAAGAAAGAAAAGGAAACTGGACAACATGCTCTCACTTGAGGCGGAGCAGTTAGACGTCCTTTGGCGAGACCCTACCACTGACCCTACTGAAAATCTCACTAAGTTATCTCAGATCGCAGGAGCCTATGCTTCTGCTACTATTGACAAAGCGTCCGAGGTACAACAATTACTGAAGGATAGAGAGGAAGAAATACAAGTTTTGCAGCAACAGTTACAGCAAGCCAGTGCCAACCGCGAAGCAGAGGAAAAGTTAGAAAAGTTACAACAATATTTTCAACAAATGCAGCTGGGATACCAGAACAATTTGGCCGAAAAAGAAAATCAGTTGCAGGTTATGCTAGAGATGATCCCAAGCTTACAGAGTTTGTCACAGAAACCCTTGCCTTAAATGACCAACTCTTGCAACAGCAAGAAGCATTATGCCAAAGAATATCGAAATGGAGTTCCCATTGCGAGATGAGCGACAAAATTACCATTCAAGTCGTGGACTTGCGACATGATTATGATTTAATTGACAAAAGAATTTTTGATTATTTGGCTTGGCAAGAATCAGAAGAAGGAAAGAAAGCAGGCGCGCTCAGAATCAACGAAGCTCACAAAGAAACGCTCTTTCATAAGTGGGACGCACAGATTAGGAAGGTAGAACGGGCAACAGAAGAAGCAGCTACAGCGGCAAATAACGTCATTGACTATGTCAATGAAAACGTGCATAGAGAAAATCTCATATCAAAGACCCCTCTGGGGTTTCTCCCAAAGGCACAACATCTGTAGACAAGCTGGAGACAAAAGGCTGAAGAAAGAGCAGAGTCCATCAAGAAGTTAACCAAGATGAATTGGGATTCTTACTGGCAGTACTGAGTTAAACCACACAGTCAATGCATGAATCTCAAATGCCTTACGAACTCTGCCGAGAAGATAGCGCCAACACTTGCCGATTCTATTTTCGCAGGACAACTAAAATCGGAGGTCGGCCAACCGACACTCCTCAAGCTGATGCTGAATGCTTGCGATCTCAGAGAACAGATACATAGATAGTTAATTTCCAGATTCAGTTTTAGTTTTAGTTTTGATTTATTTTTTCCTTAGATGAGGACGGTCATTTAAACCTCCTCCTATATTTTTGTAATAAACTATTTTTAGTATTTAGTTAGTAGTATTTTAACCCCTCTCATGCATTTAGAGAGGGGTCTTGAAATTTGTCAAAAACGTTTCCTCAGAACATGCACTTCTGCACCCTCGGAGGAGGTTTTGATGAATGAATGGAACAAGATTTATTGATATCTATGTTTAATGTCTGCTACTGAAATGAACTTTTGTACTCTTAGTAGATGTTGAAATGGGAAGAGATAAATCTATATTGCTGAAGCTCGTGAGTAGAACTTGTTATCAATGGTACTTTTATCTCTTAAATATTTATGCTTGTGTTAAAGTGATATTTATGTTCAGTTATTTATATATGAAGGCTTGAATGTTTGAGTTATCATTTGGCACTTTTGTATGGTGATGGTTATTCTGTTTATGCTTAATGTATGAATGACTTATTATGTGATATGCTTCTCACAATTGTTTCGGCTAACCTTTTATACGAAACAATTTATTTTTATCGAATTCTTTTTTCGTAGCAATTGAATGATTTTTATTACCAATTGTTTTTAGAAATTATTTTAGATCATAACTGAAAAGTTAAATCCCGGGTTAGTTTTAGAATAGATATTTATGTTCATTAGGATACAATTGCATGTTATTAAATTAGATTTAGATTAAAAGAATTTTAATTAGAAATCATTAGAAAAGAAATATCAATTCTCATCACATGCACACAAATTGGGAAACTGGTCCCATTATCCCCAGTCAGACCCACCATCTCAAACGAAAAAGGAGCTGCTTTCAAGGTCCGGACCGGGTGGGTATCCCCCTTGTTGTAGACCCGATTTTCGGGGCTTCAACATATTTGGCGCTAGAAGGAGGGCCCCGAACTGTGAATGGCTAGTAAATCCAAATCTAAATACCATTCTGAGAGTAAATCGCCCTCAACATCTCCCCTGACTTCTCCATCGCACTTCGAATCTTTAAATCTTGAGCGAGAAGTCGATAAAACAACAACCACTGCCACAAACCCAAACATTTCAGAGAAATCTACTGTTGAACCTCCTGAAGTTGAGTCTTTGATTCATAAACTTCAAGGATTTTCCATATCACCGCAAAAGTCTAAAATATCTCAAGGTAGTGTGACTTCGCAATACAATCCTTCTCATCCTCTTACCAGATTGCAGAGTGAAAATTTTGGTATTGAACCAACTGAATTACCTCTACCTAAAAGGAAAAGAGCAAGGAAGTCACCTAAAGGGTCTGATAGTGAGACTCTTTCATCATCATCATCCATTTCAACTTCTCCACTGCGAAGTCAACCATCCACCCCTCCACTTCAAATTGTTGTCCACCAGACTACTGGAACTTCAACATCTGCTTCTCAATCATCTGGAACTTTAATATCCTCATCTTCCCAACCACAAGGAACATCCTCTGCGCTTTCCTCTGTTAGTAGTTCAGCGATGGCCACCCCATGGAATAACCCAAGGGCAGTCTTAATGCCTGTGCCCTTGAGTCAAATACCGGCCCATCCTGAAAAATGGCTGCCTAAGTTTAATCCTGAAGCAGGCATGCTAGCAGAAGAACACATAAGCAAATTTATGTTATCTGTAAATCTAAATGGAGTTACTAATGAAGATGTTGTTGTCCGGCTCTTCCCTTACACTTTACAAGGAGCAGCCAGATCCTGGTATTTTTCATTACCATCAGGATCCATCACTAGTTGGGACATTTTCCAAGAGCAATTCTTGACTAAGTTCGGTGATGATAGATCTACAACAACACTAATCAATGATCTATCGAATCTAAAGACTGAGTCGAGAGAACCTATCAAAGATTTTAACTCGCGTTTCAACAAGCTTTTGAATAAAATTCTGACTGCCTCCAAGCCTAGCGAAGAAGTTCGAAGTGAATGGTACATATCTGCTTTACCATCAAACATAGCGATCTTCGTTGATAAGGCTGCCAAGACAACATTGGCTGAAAACATGAAGGAAGCGATAGCTGTAGAAAAACTTATCTTAGCTTTAGAAAAGAAAAACGCTGTTGATGAAAGAAAATATAAGAAGGTTACTTTTAGAGATGATCCTAAGAAAAAGAAATCAAAAGACCCATTTGATTTAGAAGGATTGCAGAAAGTCATAAAAACCATGTCTAACGAAATGGTTGACATTAAGAGACAAGTAGTAGAGACTTCTTCTAAAAAGCCTTACAAGCCTTATAGAAAAAATCCTTCAACTGATTCAAAGCCGCCCAATGCTATAACAAATGCAGAATTTGAAGGAGAAGAAGAGGAAGTTTCTAACAAGGAACCTACTAATGAAGATGAAGTTGTAGAAGTACAGGGAATGTGGGATTTCATCCTTCAAGACGAAGAGGATCAAGAGGCATCACCAGTTAGTACCAGAAGTAGAAATCAGCTTGATCCTCCACAACCTAGTCCTAAACAGAAGAGCACAAGCTTGGTATCCAAAGATAAAATTGCAGGTAAGAAATCATCACCAAAAATGACTCAAACAAGCCCAATCCAATCCGATTTACCAACTCTATCTAAAACACTGATTGTTTCTGATGAGATGGAGTATAATATCGTTGAAGACATGAAGAAGACTAGGGCTAACATTACTTTTCATGAATTGAGCAAACTAAAACATCAACAAAAGCTACTTTTGAAAGAGTTACATGCAATTCCAGTTGCACTTCTTCCTGTTGTTGTAATCTCGCAAGCTTCTCATGATATGGGAAGACCTCCAACTAATATGGCAAATAAAGTTGATCCCAATGATATTGCTTTAATTGGTAGTAGGTAAAAATCTCATACTCCTCCATTCCTTCTTACTTACGAAATTTTCAATAAAAACTTGTATAATTGTTTGATAGATTCAGGAGCTTCATCTAATATCTTACCTAAAACAACATGTGCAAAGTTAAATGTCCAACCTCAAAAATATGCAGTACGCATAGTTCAGCTGGACCGATCGCAGGTGGAAGTAATCGGTGAACTAAATCAAGTTACCATAAGGTTGTCATCTAATCCAAAGGTATGTCAAGTCATTGATATTCTAGTTGCAGACATTCCCGAATTTTATGGCTTAATTCTTAGTAGGGACTTGTCTGAAAAGCTTCATGGATACTTTGTGACCCACTGGTCACATATGTGGCTCCCTTACAATGGTAAACCGAATAAGCTAAAGGTTGAGCGAGAAAAACACCAAAAATACATGGTGACGGAATTGGAAGGAGAAAATGAACCTGTAGCATACAACAACAGTATAATTGGCAACTATTTTGTTGAATCTTTCTTAGGAAATTTTAATGCTCATAGTTCCCCTTATTTAGAACATTCTGTTCTATCTCAAGTAGAAAACTTTTCTCAAACAGATAGTTCTAAATGTGTTAATTTTATAGATAGTCCTGTAAATAAATCTTTATTTTGGAAATTATTTTTTGATGGTTCTAAGTCTAACGATGGAGCAGGAGCAGGATGTGTATTAGTTAGTCCAGAGGGAAACAAAACTATGCTAACATGTAGACTTGAGTTTGATTGCACAAACAACACTGTAGAATACGAAGCCCTAGTCCAAGGACTGTACAAGGCAATCGGATTAGATATCAAGTATCTACAAGTCTTCGGAGACTTTGAGATTGTTATTAAACAGGTACGAAATACTATACATTGTCTATCAGGTCATTTAAAACATTATCAATCCTTAGTGCAAGATCTGACTGAACATTTTATAGCATTTAATATTTCACCTATTCCCAGACTCTAAAATGCTAGTGCTGACCTCCTGGGAAATGTAGCTTCCAAGTTCATTCCATCAGAAGACTATAGCCCAGATAGATTCTGAATTGAATTTATCTTTAGGCCCTTGATCCCTGATAACGTTACAAACTAGAGATTTTCAATGATGCTCCTGATATTGTAAGTTTCTGACATGTGAAAGATCTTACACTAATCAGATAATTGATGAGGACCAACATGACAAGTAGTTGCAACAAGAAAGTACTAATAATGCTATACCAAAATCTGTAGTCAAGTTGTAAGACCTATATGATTTGAAAGACCAATTTAAGAGATATACCAATTCAAAACTTCAGAGTTCAACTCTGAACTACGAATTAGTAAATCTAGGAACAAATACCAAGCCACAGAATATCAACCTAGGTCTTGGCCTAGCCCCTGAAGAAAAATTAGCCTATGTTCATCTCCTGAAACAATACAAAAGTGTCTTTGCCTGGAACTACGATGACCTTAAGACTTACAACACTTCAATCATTCAGCATACTATCCCAATGATAGCCGATGAAAAACCTGTCCAGCAAAAGCTGAGGAAGATCCATCCTAATCTGGAAAGCTAGATTAAATTTGAGCTCAATAAATTATTGAAAGCCAAGATTATTTTTCTCGTTCGACATTCTAGATGGGTTTCCAACTTGGTTCCCGTCAGAAAGAAAAACGGAGACATTAGAATTTGTATTGACTTTCGAAATCTTAACAAAGCCCACCAAAAGGATAATTTTCCTTGCCTCCTATGGAACAAATATTGCAAGTGGTTGCAGGATCAGAATTAATGTCCTTTTTAGATGGTTTCTCTTGCTGCAACCAGGTTTTGGTCCATCCGGACAATCAACTGAAAACCACGTTCAGAACCAAATGGGGTACTTACGCATATCAAAAGATGCCATTTGGTCTGATAAATGGTGGTTCCACATTTCAAAGGGCCATGGACATCACATTTAAGGGATTAGTAAATAAATCGGTGGTGATTTACTTGGATGACATAACTGTATATTCTAAAAAATGCAGTAATCACCTTAGAGACTTAAAACAAATCTTCCAACATTGCCAAAGGTATGAGATTTCACTTAATCCAAAAAAGTCCTTTTTTGCATTAAGTGAAGGAAAACTTCTTGGATTTATAGTGTCAAAATCTGGAATCCATATAGATCCTGATAGAATTAAGGAGATTTTTGAAATACCCTTACCGCATAACAAGAAAGCCATGCAATCCTTCCTTGTCCAAATTAATTTTGTTAAAAGATTTGTTCCAGACTTCTCAAGGATTGTGTCACCATTACAAGAAATGATCAAGAAGAATTCACTTTTCAAATGGGGCCAAGAGGAATATGAAGCGTTCAATCTGATTAAGCAAGCGATTGTTAATGCCCCATCCTTAGTGACTCCAAATTTTTCCGATCCTTTCATTTTGTATACATTTGCCTCTGATAAATCATATGCTACGATACTCACTCAAGCCAATCAAGACAAGACAGAAGCCCCAATTTCCTTCTTCAGTTCAAATCTCCAAGGGGTTGAATTAAAATATTCCGACGTTGAGAAACAAGCTTATGCTGTTTTTAAGGCGATTAAGCATTTTAGACCCTTTATTCTTAAAACCCATACAAAAATCATAGTACCATTTCCAGCGGTAAAAAATCTCTTAGTACAGAAAGACGTGGGTGAAAAGAGAGAAAATTGGGTTACTACCTTACAAGAATACGACGCTGAAATCAAGCCAGCAAATATTGTAAAAGGTCAAAGCTTTTGCAAAATGTTGGCTGCAGCATCGCTTATTTCTGAAATACCATCTTCAAATCAAGAAGTACAAATGTATGAGGTAAGCCTAAATGATATTGAATCAATATATGCTGATATCATATTTTATCTAAAGAACGAATATGCTCCTTCAAATCTGGATTATACAAAGAAAAGAGCTTTAAGATTGAAGGCTAAGTAGTATCAACTCGTAAACGATGTACTTTTTAGGATGAATTATGATTCTGTTCTCCTTCGATGTCTTGAGAAATCTGAAGCTGAAAAGGTGTTGCAGGAACTCCATGATGGACCAGCAGGTGGACATTATGCGGGAGATGCTACAACACATAAAATTTTGTGCACAGGATACTACTGGCCTACACTATTTAAAGATGCACATAGCTATGTAAGGAAATGTCAAATTTGTCAAACTGCTGCCGGGAGACAAAAGAAACCATCATTGCCTTTACAACCAGTCAATATCAATCAACCCTTTGATCAATGGGGATTGGATATAATAGGTGAGATCGTTCCTCACTCTTCTAAACATCATACGTATATCCTTACAACTACAGATTATTTTACTAAATGGGTAGAAGCAGTTCCTCTCAAGACAGCTAATGCTAAGCACACCATTGATTTCATAGATCGGTTCATAATCACCAGGTTTGGTTTACCCTTTGCTTTAATGTTTGATAATGCATCATATTTTTCTGGCAATGCTATGACTGAATTTGCACTTAAAAGAGGTTTTAAGCTTAAATATTCTGCCAATTATTATCCACAAGGGAACGGGTTGGTCGAATCAACGAATAAAAACTTAATCAGAATCATTAAGCGAACCATTGATCATAATCATAAAAATTGGCACAAATCTTTGATGTATGCTCTTTGGGCAGACCAAATAACACAAAAAGCCTCAATTGGCACTTCTCCCTTTAATTTAGTTTAAGGGAAAGAAGTGGTTCCCCCAACTCACCTAGCAATTCCTTCTTTGGCCTTAGTTCAATTTATTGACGAAACACCAACTTCATCTTGACAACTAAGACAACTATAGATCCTTAAGCTAGAAGAGCAACGAGAACAGGCTAAAATCACACACGCTGATCATCAAACATTAGTGAAGGCTTCCTTTGATTCAAGCATGGTATCTAGAAAGGAATTTCAAATTGGAGATTTAGTTTTAAAATGGGATAAGGCTCATGAAGAAAAAGGTAAAATTCAAAATTCCAACAAATGTAGCTTGGCCCATTCCAAATTGTGGAAATTATAGGCCCATCCACTTTCATGTTGCAAGATCTAGCAGGGAAAAGAGAATCTTTACCTGTTAATGGGCAGATCCTCAAAAAATACTTTCCATAGGAGATGACCTCTTCTATTTTTGTAAACTATTGTTTATAGCTTTATTTTGATAATAAAACAAGTTGTAAATGGTTACGTTTGGAATTTACGAAAAAGACTAGTGTTTCTTTTAGATTTTGTTTTTTTTTTTTCGCTTATATAAATAGAACTGATTTGGAAAATTGGTCATTATTATTGAAAGATACAGTCAAATGCTATAAGCTTAGAAATGTTACTAGTTTCAGCATTACTAATTTTGAAAAAAAGCAACCTTTAGTGGGAATTTGTTTTATATCAGTCAATGAAAAGCATCAATAACAAAACAAAATTCTTTGTAGAAAAGCTCTTTTAAAAAACTCTATAATTGTCCTCCAGAGCTATTCTTAAGGAACTAATGACTTCCTCCCCACCTAGAGAATTACGAGTTTCAAGGAATAATCCAACGATACACTATAAACTTAAAGAATAAGAGGTCTCATCACGAGCCGACTTATCATGATCATAGATATTATAACTTGCTGACATTGCCAAAACTGCATACCAAAACAGGGCAATGATTCAAGATTGTCGCAATCAAAAGACAAGGGGTCTCATCACGAGCCAGCTTGTTCAGCAAAGTTATAAATCAAGTGAATGGCACCGTCATAATTTGGTTACCAAACCAAGACATTGTTCTTTAAGAATTAAAAGAAAACAAAAGCAATAAGTGTGGATATGGATTTATTTTTGAAAATTGTATATTTCTCCAAGTAGGATACAATATCATTGCTAGGTAACAGGTAACCCTGTCGAGGCTATGAATGCCTGCTGGCAGCAGAGGCTCTACCTACGACAAATGAGCATACTTAAAACTGATCTACAGAGAAGTCTTTGCTTTTATCTTTATAAACCAAGTAATGGTTGATGTAAATACGATGACTAGCTTTGGGAAGTAAATAATCAGAGTTAACACAGGAGAAACAAACTACCATTAACGGCTGAAAGCATGATGCACTTTATGTTTCTATAATAAATTTTGATTTTCCAGAAAACTTTTCTGTTTTGGAAGTTTAGAAAATTCAAAAGATAATCAGAGATAACTGATTCTTCCAAGTGAATCGCCAATTGTTATGGCCAGCAACAACCCCTCTTTTATTTAGTTTTATTACTAATACTAAATAAATGGAGACCCTTCTAAAAAAATAAAATGTAGCACTTATATTCCCCTTTGAATAAAAAATACTATCATAAACTTGGGAAATCACCCACAAAACCCAAAGAACTTAAGTTTTATGATAAGTTCCGAATAAAATCATTCTCTCAACAATAAGACATCGCATCACAAAGGGTAATGGAGGGCATCATATAAGAAAACTACCAAAATTGCGAAAACGCGATGCGAGACCGCATGCCTTGAAGATCCATTGCGCGTCGCAGGTTTCATATGGCGCAAGTAACATTTAAGGTAAAATATCCCGATCCAGCGATATGCGATAGGGCATCTCGCAAATCGCATCTCACAGAAACATGTGGTAATAAATGATTGTTAACATAACGGATTAGCAATATTGCGATCTGCGATATTGCGAAGCAAATCGCAAAATCGCTTTATCGCAGATATGTAGCGCTCATTGTTCGATAAAGTTTATCTCGTAATCCGATAAAAAGTTATGGGCATTAATGTCAATTTAATGGGTTAGTTGATGGTCATTAATGAGATAAGACTTAGATCTGATCGAAAGGTTATTTCACGTAGGGTGATATATTTTATATGATTTCGACATTAAGAGATTTCCCGTCACCCTATCTTTTACCATTATTCTTTCCTTACTTGTAAATTTGTAGGAGCGGAAAGCAGAATAATATACGTAACAGTGTTCACAGCGTGATGGGAAAGAAGGGAAAAGCTCCGGTTGTTGAGGATAAAGAGATGACGCCCTTATACAAAGAAACCACCTATAACAAAGATGCCAGCATACTACTTGGGAAGGCATGTACAGTTTGCTCGAAGAAGAAAGTCCCATAGTTATGGAGGTTAAAGCAACAACAGACTCATGTGGGTCATCTGAGGCATCAATAACATAACTTGCATGTTCCTTATTGCACCGGATAGCGTCAAGACCTAAGATTCTTCCATACACAGACATGATTAAGTGGGTACTGGACAGTGCTGATATAATAGACAGACAATTCAAGACTCGCAGCCAGGACCTCATTGGGTCATTGACTCCGCAAGATTTAAGGCTTATGTATCATCTACCAGAGCTGCAGGCAACCTACAACAAGCAGTTCGTGGAGAAGTTCGCCAAGGAAAATGAAGATTTGGCGGAGTGCACCAAGGATTGGTCAGCAAGGGAAGAACCATTAAAAAAGTACAAACATGGTATGTACAGTACTGGTTCCATCTCTTCCCCATATTGCTTTGCCACTGCTATGCTTTGTAGACTATTTGGAAGGCCTGACGTCAACAAGTTTTCATTTGAGTGGCTACCCCTATTAGATGCGGCCACTAATGCCACTATTATGGATTGGGCTCAGATATTGTCTGATAATTTAGCTACAGCTATTTGGAACTACCAGTCCAAAAGAACTACCACTCAAAGGATTTATCCTCCTTTCTATTTAGCTGCTTCTGTTATGGATGCAATTTGTTATGTTTCCAAATTTCCTTTAATGGGTTGGAAGTGGACTTCTTAGAATCCATTGCCCATTCACATGTATCATAAGGAATTGTGGAATTCCAAGTTTATCCCGTATTTTTACAGAATTTGCCATGGAGTCATGCTACCTCTGCATAGAATGTTGTATAATAGGGATGCTCCAAGATTTTCCCCCAAAGCGGAAGTTGACATTCTCCCTGTTGCAAGATGGTTTGGGGAAGAGTTTTTCACCTATGTTAGATCATTTGGAAGCATTTCTTCCCCTAATGTCCTACCATTATATGTTCCCGATAAGTTATTGGCGCGAGAGATTGCCTACTAGACCTGCGGGATGGGAGGTATGAGCAAAGAGCTGAAAGACATGAAGAAGGCCATTTGGCCGCAATTTCCTATGGCATGTGGGGCCTTTTCATTGTTTGATTTAGGTCATGCATGTAAAGAAGTAGACAATATGCTGTTTCTATGACTGTTCAAGTTTCTAGGGAGACAATTCGACCCCTATGATGTCATTAAGAATTTCACTACTGCTGTTAAGATAAAAGTATTCTCCAAAGAAGACGACCTTTTTGATGATACCTTTCAACAGAAAAGCACACTGAAAGAAGTTCTGCACACGGCTCAAATTCAATTTCCCCTAGCAGAATTCCAAGAATTCAAATTGTACAGAGAAAGGAGACTAGCTAACATCCCCTTGGATAAGTTACGCATGGAACCGATAAGGGAGCCAACTCCCAGTATCAGTTTAAGTGGAAGTTCAGGCACTGACAAGTCTAGATCTAAGTCTAGGAAAGAATCACCAGAACGCTCTAAAAGGTCCGAGAGCAACCATAATAAAAGTGAAGGGTTAGTAAGAGATACTGCCCAATCTAAAGAGCACTCGGAGCAACAGACCTTGACTACACCACACGTAAAGGTTCCCCTTCCCATCATCCTGCCACCAAAGACAATGAGAATTGAGCTAGATAAAGAGTGGGAAACATTCAATGAATTGATTAATACCGAGGAGCAGAACACAAAGACACCTGAGAATACAGTGCAAACAATGACTGATATGGTCATTGGAACAGTCAGCAATGCTCTAGAAATGGAGCATATTCCCATTACCCCATCTTCTGAAATCATGCTCAAAGTAGAGGAGATTCCTCCTCTAGATGTATTTTATAGTCCGCAGCATAAGGCAGTGGTAAGAAGGAAAAGAAAGAAAAGGAAACTAGACAACGTGCTGTCACCTGAGGCGGAGCAGTTAAACGTTCTTTGGTGAGACCCTACCACTGACCCTACTAAAAATCTTACTAAGTTATCTCAGATCGCAGGATCCTATGCTTTTGCTACCATTGACAAAGCGTCTGAGGTACAACAATTACTGAAGGATAGAGAGGAACAAATACAATTTTTGCAGCAACAGTTACAGCAAGCGAGTGCCAATCGTGAAGCAAGGAAAAGTTAGAAAACTTACAGCAAGATTTTCAACAGATGCAGCTGGGATACCAGAATGATTTGTCCAAAAAATAAAATCAGTTACAGGTTATGCTAAATATGCATAGAGATGATCCCAAGCTTACAGAGTTTGTCACAGAAGCCCTTGCCTTAAACGACCAACTCTTGCAACAACAAGAAGCATTATGCCAAAGAATATCGCAATGGAGTTCCCATTGTGAGATGAGCGAGAAAATTACCAATCAAGTCGTGGACTTGCGACATGATTATGATTTAGTTAACAAAAGAATTTCTGATTATTTGGCTTGGCAGGAATCGAAGAAGGAAAGAAAGCAGGCACGCTCAGAATCAACGAAGTCCACAAAGAAATGCTCTTTCATAAGTGGGACGCACAAATTAGGAAGGCAGAACGGGCAACAGAAGAAGCAGCTACAACGACAAATAACGTCATTGATTGTGTCAATGAAAACCTGCACAGAGAAAATCTCATATCAGGGACCACTCTGGGATTTCTCCCAAAGGCACAATATCTACAGACAAGCTGGAGACAAAACGCTGAAGAAAGAGCAGAGTCCATCAAGAAGTTATCATGGATGGAATATGTCTCTCGATTTGACTTTAGAAGATCAGGGAGTGTTGGACCATGTAAGAGTAAATATTGTTGCGCCTCCATCAAATGCATCCGTTGTTGCCAAAAGCAAGTGGTCCAAGGGAGAAGTCAAAGCAAGGAAGATCATATGGGACTCTATCGACAAGCGCCTAGTGCCTTATGTTTCCACACTGACAACCTCCAAGGAAATCTACAATATACTAGTGAGTTTATTTAAAGTTAATGATGCAAATCAAGTTTTGTTCCTTAGAAATAAACTAAAGGAAATTAAGAAGAGCAAAGATGAGAGTATGCAAGCATATTTCTTAAGGATCACCAAGATCAAGAATGATCTCCTATCTATTGGGGAAGTAGTTCTTGACAAGGAAATGACTATCACAACTCCTGGAGGACTGCCACCTAAATGGTATATATTCAAGACTACTCTTCTCAACAGTATTTTCATCCCAGGATTTGAGGAATTGATGGCTAGATGTATTCAAGAAGAGAAAAGGATGGAAGAGCAAGAAATTCCCACACTCAAAGGCCATCTCTCTGCCTTTTCTTCCCATACTAAAAGAAGAAACAATTCTGGGGCTAAATCTAAAGGAAAGGATGGACTGAAGGGTTGAAGAAAAGGACGATGTTACAATTGCAATAAAATGGGCCACTATGCGAGGGAGTGCCTTGATAAAAGGGACTCACACCACGACGATGACCAAAATCACTCTCAAGGAAATCAAAGGAATGACAGGTCCAATGGCAAAGGTAAAAGAAATGCCGGAAATCAAGGAAGAGGACAACCCTTCAAGAAGGAAAGAAACTCCAGGTATGAATCTAACGTTGTTAACAATAAGCAAGATGAATATTGTCTACCAGCGGCCCTCTCTACTACTTCCCCCCTGGACACACTGGGAAATTGGCTTAATGGTAGTGGTGCCTCAAGGCACTTCACTGGTTTCAAAGAAGCTCTCTCTAATCTGATAGAGAAGGAGACCAACCCAGAAATTGTTCTTGGGGACAACACAAAATATCCCGTGAAAGGCATAGGGAATGTCACTCTTCAATTGAATCAAGGTAATACAATTCATTTGCAATAAGTCCTATATGTACATGATCTCAAAAATAACTTGGTGTCCGTTTCGGCAATGGAAGACAAAGGCTACAAGGTAACCTTCATCGATGGCAAGGTACGTGTATGGAATTTTTTTTTTAAAGAAGCTTTCACTCTTGGGTTTTGAATCAACTCATTATATCAGGTTGGAGGAAGTCTGCTGGGTGTCATGTCTTGTGACACATCACTTCAGTCTAAACTATGGCATCAAAGGTTTGCTCACCTTCATTATAAAGCTCTACCCAATGCAAGACAGATGGTGACAAGGATGCCTGAATTCTGAGTAGAGCAAGAAGGTGTATGTCCAGGATGTGTTTAAGGGAAGCTCAAAAGGGGATCATTCACCTCAAGCCAAAGAAACACCTCTGATATATTGCAGTTGGTTCACTCAGACATATCTGGTATGATGCCTGTGAACTCCTTGGGAGGATATTTATATTACCTCACTTTTACAGATGACTATTCTCGCAGCACTTGGATATACTTCTTGAAAAAGAAGGATGAAGTGTTCACTTGGTTTCGTCACTTCAAATCCTTGATCGAGAATCAAACCGAAAAGAAAATCAAGATCTTAAGGACTAATAATGGGACTGATATGAATCCAATGAGTTCCATGACTTTTGCAAAGAAGCTGGCATTAAGAGGGAGAATACAACACCATATACTCCTAAGCAGAATGGTGTGGTGGAAAGGAAGAATCATACGATTGTGGAAGCTGTCCATGCTATGCTTCACGATCAAAGAATTCCGAAGTTTCTATGGGACGAAGCTGTGAATACTGCCGTATATGTGCAAAATCAATGCCCTCATCAAGCATTGGGTTCCAAGACTCTCGAAGAGATGTTCACTGGTAAGAAACCTGGCGTATCTCATTTTAAAATTTTTGGAAGTCCGGTATATTTTCATCTGCCGAAGGAGAAGAAGAATAAATTGGGTGCATCTGGAAAGAAAGGAATCTTCGTGGGCTATAGAGAAAACACTAAGGGCTATAGAATCTATGTGGTTAGTCAAAGGGATATCGAGATTAGCCATGATGTCACCTTTGACGAAGACATGACTCTTAGCAAAGTTGACAATCTTCCTACTAAAAGGGAATCTAAATAAGCTGACACCAAGGAACCAAAGGAAAAGGAAGATGAGACGATGCTCGATGTGGAAGAACCTATGGATCCTATTGATCCCCCTCTACGAGAGCCTTCCTCTTTTAGGAAGAGGTCTTAATGGCTAAGGGGGACACTTGATGATGCTGAAGGGCACGTTGCACCCAGGGGAACCTTCCAGGAAAGTAAGAAGCCGACCTGGTATCAGGGATACTTGACCATCATGAGCATGATCATCCAAAATGAGCCTTCGTCATTCGCAGAAGCTATCAAGCATCAAGTGTGGAAGGATGCTATGACTAAGGAATATGTGTCCATCAAGAAAAACAATGTCTAGGATGTGGTCCCTAGACCCCAAGACAAAGCAGTTGTCACTTAAAAATGGCTTTACAAGATAAAACATGCAGTTGATGGAAGTGTGGAAAAGTATAAGGCTCGTTTTGTCGCTCGTGGCTTCTCTCAGAAGGAAGGTATAGACTATGACGAGATATTTGCACCTATTTCCCGATATATCACCATCCGCTCGATCATAGCCCTTGCTGCCTCGCAAGGATGGAACCTACATTAGATGGATGTTAAGACTACGTTCTTGCATGGTTTAATCAAAGAGGAGGTCTATGTGGAGCAACCCGAAGGATTTGAGATTCATGATCGAGAATCTCACGTGAGTGGGTTGAAGAAAGCCCTTTATGGGCTAAAGCAGGCACCTCGAGCGTGGTATGAGAGGATCGATAACTGCCTGATGAAGCTGGGATTCACTAGGAGTGAAGCCGACCCTAATCTTTACTGTAAGGTTGAAGATGACAAACCTCTCATACTGGTGTTGTACGTTGACGACCTCTTTCTAACAGGTGCAGATTCTCTCATTTGCAAATGTAAGAGGGAGTTGGATTCTGAGTTCGAGATGAAAGACCTAGGACTGATGCACTATTTCCTAGGACTCGAAGTCTGGTAGAAACCAAGGGAGATTTTTTTATCTCAAGGAAAATATGTGGTGAAAATATTGGAGAGATTCGGTATGGTGGACTGCCAGCCTGTGACTACCTCGATGGTGCTTGACTTCAAGAAGTTAAGTGGTAGTGTTGTAGGACCTGTTTTATGAAATGTTACTGAGTATTGTCAACTCGTCGGAGCATTGATGTTCTTGGTGAACTCCCGTCCGGATATATGCTTTGCAGTTAACACGTCGAGTCAACATATGGTTGAGCCTCACCACACACATTGGATTGGTGCCAAGAACTTGTTGAGATATCTTCGTGGCATAATCACTCATGGGTTGAGATACATTGCCTGAGATGTGAGACTCCTTGGATATATCGATGCTGATTGGAAGGCAGTGTGGTGGACCGAAAGAGCACTTCCGAGTGTTGTTTCTCTTTGGGATTTGCCTCGATATCCTAGATGAGCAAGAAGCAAAAGTTGGTGGCTTTGAGCACTGCTGAGGCAGAGTACATTGCTGCTAGTATGGCCTCTTGTGACGCGGTCTGGTTACGAAAGCTCTTCAGTGAGATGTTTGGATTTACATTGGATACCATCGTGATCCTGTGTGACAACTAGAGTGGGATTCGTTTATTAGAGAATCCCGTATTTCATGATCTCTCCAAGCATATCGATATCAAGTACCACTATGTTCGGTATATGGAGCAGCGGGGAGCAATAAGGGTCCTACATATCGGTACAGATGAATAGGTCGCTGACATTTTGACGAAGCCCCTGGGAAAGGTTAGATTTTTGACTTTCCAAGAACGACTTGGTGTCATTCAGAGACCCTCTTATGAGGGTTGAGTATGATGTATTGAACTCTTGGAGCTCCAGGGGGGCACGAGGTACTTCTTGGAGTGACATGCGACCATAGGGCAACTCACCATCCCCTGGTGGTGCACTATGTATAGGGTGAAAAGTTCAACCTTCCTTGTGACACCCCATTGTGACTGTAGGATAGGATGATTAGTTCTCCTGTGGGCTAGGATGATTAGTTATCTGTGGTGACTGTGGAATAGGATAATTAGTTCTCCTATGGACCAGGATGATTAGTTATCTCTAGCAACTGTGGAACAAGATTATTAGTTCTCCTGTGGGCCAGGATGATTAGTTCTCATGTGGTGATTGTTGGATAGGATGATTCGTTCTCCTATGGACAGGATGATTAGTTCTCCTGTCGAGGCATCCTACCCATGTAGTCTGGGACTCATGGGAAGTACCTCTCATCTAATCAATGAGTAGGGAAATAGGGTTAGGGACCATTAGTAGTACTATTGATGGACGCATCGTTGTATCTACTGTACTCCCTATGCTAAGATGACCTCCATTGATCCCGGATCAATGATACTGATCTGGGATCAATGAGAGTGGTATGACACACTCTGAGACTGACTTCAAGTCAGTTGAGGATGGTATGATACATCCTCGATCATTTCTTCTTCTTCATAGTTCGAGCAAAGCATAGCAAAGCAAAGCAGGGCCAAGCAGGGCAGGGCAATGCATTTGATGGCTGGGAAGTAGTGACGACCAGACGGATTGGAGATGGAGTTCTCCCTAGTTGAGAGGGAGTGTTAAAATTGGAAACTAGGGCCAAACTCCATGTGGGTCACCTCATTTATGGTAGCTGATATTTTTCATAGATTCCTCTTGTCGAGAGGTGTAAGATTGATCTAAAGATAATCCAATTCCGACAAGTATTTATGGAGATATGAATTTATTTGTATTTACTTGACAAATTGTCAAGGTTGGCCAACAGTTAAATGTGTGGCACACATGCCCAGTGAATCATATAAATAAAAGAGAGGTTGATTCATTTTCTCATCATATCATCTCACTCATTCTTCTCTCTCTATCCTTAGCTTTGGGTTATACAAGGAGCAGCTCACACGTGGGAAGAAGGAGGACGCATTAGGGCAAGGAGGATGCTAAAAGGAGGACAGAGAAGCTGATGAAGGTCTCTTTGAACTGCGTTGACCAAGCGTTGACTCATCAAGGGTGCAGTTTTGGTGTGGCTTCCTCTCCTAGGCAGGCCGTAGATTTTGGCACAAAAATTGAGGCAATCCGTCCATAGGTTTGACCAATGTTGACTGCCCTAGTTTTGGGCAGCAAGTTGACATCATTCAACAACGGTTTGACTGTGTTTTTGGGGCTGTTCAAGGGCTATTTCTTCAAGCTGTTTGAGGGCTAGTTGACTGGAAATTGACCATGCATATTGCAGGTCAATTTTAGCTTGTTTGACCAAGTTTGACTTTGCTGATCTAGGGTTTGCTGCCGCTGATATAAAATTATAGAATTTTGATTTTGTGTTATTTCTCTCTACTGAACTATTGAATATAAAATAAGATTTTATCAAAGGGTTTCCCCGCATTGGGGTTTGTCCCTGGCTAGCCACCTGTTGTGGCCAGCAACAACCCCCCTTTTATTTAGTTTTATTACTAATACTAAATAAATGGGGACCCTTATAAAAAAATAAAATGTAGCACTTATACTCCCCTTTGAGTAAAACATACTGTCATAAACTTAGGAAAACCACCTGCAAAACCCAAAGAACTTAAGTTTTATGATAAGTTCCGAATAAAATCATTCTCTCAACAATAAGACATCGCATCACAAAGGGTAATGGAGGGCATCATATAAGAAAACTATCAAAATTGCGAAAACGCGATGTGAGATCACACGCCTTGAAGACCCATCGTGCATCACAACTTTCCTATTCCACAAGTATCACCTAAGGTAAAGTATCCCGACCCAACGATATGCGATAGGGCATCTCACAAATCGCATCTCACAGAAATATGTGGTGATAAATGATTGTTAACATAATGGATTAGCAATATTGTGATCTGCGATATTGCGAAGCAAATCACAAAATCGCTTTATCGCAGATCTGCAGGGCTCCTTGTTTGATAAAGTTTATCTTGTAACCCGACACCAAGTTATGGGCATTAATTTCGATTTAATGGGTTAGTTGATGGTCATTAATGAGATAAGATTTAGATCTAATTGAAAGGCCATTTCACATAGGGTGATATATTTTATATGATTTCAACATTAAAAGTTTTCTCGTCACCTTATCTCTTATCATTATTCTTTCCTTACTTGTTAATTTGTAGGAGAAGAAAGCAGAAAAATATACGCAGCAGTGTTCAGAGCGTAATAGGAAAGAAGGGAAAAGCTTCGGTTGCTGAGGACAAAGAAATGACGCCCTTATACACAAACACCACCTGCAATAGAGATTCTAGCATAACTACTTGGGAAGGCATGTACAGTCTGCTCGAAGAAGAAAGTCCCAGAGTAATGGAGGTTAAAGCAATAGCAGACTCACGCGGGTCATCTGAGGCATCAATCATGGAACTTGCATGTTCGTTCTTGCACCGGATAGCGGCAAGACCCAAGATTCTTCCATACACAGAAAGAAAATTCAAGACTCAGAGCCAGGACCTCACTGAGTCATTCACTCCACAAGATTAACGGTTTATGTATCATCTACCAAAACCTCGCAAAAGGCGAATCTAGCATCAGGGAAGCCTAGATCAGGAAAAGGAGGCAGTTTTCTGATGCGCGATTAATCGTGCATCGCTAGGCAAAACCCTTCGAGAAGGAAAGCCTCTGATCGCTTAGTCGCCTGTAAGCCTAGAAAAACATAGGAAAAATCTCTAAAGGCTAAAGGCGAGACCCGTGCTCCAAAACCAACGATATTTATCGGGGATATCCTTAGGTGGTATGCAAATTTTTTATTATTTGGCTTAGCATTTGCAGACGAGTTGGAGACAAAAGGCTGAAGAAAGAGCAGAGTCCATCAAGAAGTTAACCAAGTTGAATTGGGATTCTTACTGGTAGTACCTGGCTAAATCACACAGTCAATGCATGACTCTCAAATGCCTTACGAACTCTGCCGAGAAGATAGCGCCAGCACTTGCCGATTCTATTTTCGCAGGGCAACTAAAATCGGAGGTTGGCCAACCGATGCTCCTCAAGCCAATGCTGAATGCTTGCGATCTCAGAGAACAGATACATAGATAGTTAATTTCTAGATTTAGTTTTAGCTTTAGTTTTGATTTATTTTTTCCTTAGATGAGGACGGTCATTTAAACCTCCTCCTATATTTTTGTAATAGACTATTTTTAGTATTTAGCTAATAGTATTTTAACCCCTCTCATGAATTTAGAGAGAGGTCCTGAAATTTGTCAAAAACGTTTCCTCATAACATGCACTTCTGCACCCTCGAAGGAGGTTTTGATGAATGAATGGAACGAGATTTATTGATATCTGTGTTTATTATATGCTACTGAAATTCACTTTTGTACTCTCAGTAGATGTTGAACTAGGATGAGATAAATATATATTGTTGAAGCTCATGAGTAGAACTTTTTATCAATGGTACTTTTATCTCTTAATGATTTATTCTTATGTGTTAAAGTGATATTCATGTTCAATTATTTATATATGAAGGCTTAAATGTTTGAGTTATCATTTGGCACTTTTGTACGGTGATAACTATTCTATTTATGCTTAATGTATGAATGACTTATTATGCGATATGTTTTTCACAATTGTTTCAGCTAACTTTTTATACGAAACAATTTATTTTTATCGAATTCTTTTCTCGTAGCAATTGAATGATCTTTATTACCAATTGCTGTTAGAAATTATTTTAGATCGCATAACTGAAAAGTTAAATCCCGGGTTAGTTTTAGAATAGATATTTCTATTCATTATAATACAATTGCATGTTATTAAATTAGATTTAGATTAAAAGCATTTTACTTAGAAATCATTAGAAAGGAAATATCAATTCTCATCACACACACACAAATTGGGAAACTAGTCCCATTATCCCCAGTTGGACCCACCATCCCAAATGAAAAAAGAGCTGCTTTCAAGGTCCGGACCGGGTGGGTATCCCCCTTGTTGTAGACCCGATTTTTGGGGCTTCAACATATTTGGCACTAGAAGGAGGGCCCCAAACTGTGAATGGCTAGTAAATCCAAATCTAAATACCATTCTGAGAGTAAATCGCCCTCAACATTCCCTCGACTTCTCCATTGCACTTCGAATCTTTAAATCTTAAGCGAGAAGTCGATAAAACAATAACCACTGCCACAAACCCAAACATTTCATAGAAATCTATGGTTGAACCTCCTGAAGTTGAGTCTTTGATTCATAAACTTCAAGGATTTCCCATATCACCGCAAAAGTCTAAAATATCTCAAGGTAGTGTGACTTCGCAATACAATCCTTCTCATCCTCTTACCAGATTGCAGAGTGAAAAGTTTGGTATTTAAACAACTGAATTATCTCTACCTAAAAGGAAAAGAGCAAGGAAGTCACCTAAAGGGTCTGATAGTGAGACTCTTTCATCATCATCATCCATTTCAACTTCTCCACTGCAAAGTCAACCATCCACCCCTCCACTTCAAATTGTTGTCCACCAGACTACAGGAACTTCAACATCTGCTTCTCAATCATCTGGAACTTTAATATCCTCATCTTCCCAACCACAAGGAACATCCTCTGCGCTTTCCTCTGTTAGTAGTTCAGCGATGGCCATCCCATGGAATAACCTAGGGGCAGTCTTAATCCCTGCACCCTTGAGTCAAATACCGGCCCATCCTGAAAAATGGTTGCCTAAGTTTAATCTTGAAACAGGCATGCTAGCAGAAGAACACATAAACAACTTTATGTTATCTATAAATCTAAATGGAGTTACTAATGAAGATTCTGTTGTCCAACTCTTCCCTTACACTTTACAAGGCGCTGCCGGATCCTGGTATTTTTCATTACCATCAAGATCCATCACTAGTTGGGACATTTTCCAAGAGAAATTTTTGACTAAGTTCGGTGATGATAGATCTAGAATAACACTGATCAATGATCTATTGAATCTAAATACTGAATTGAGAGAACCTATCAAAGATTTTAACTCGCGTTTCAACAAGCTTTTGAATAAAATTCCGACTGCTTCAAAGCCTAGCGAAGAAGTTCGAAGTGAATGGTACATATCTGCTTTACCATCAAACATAGCGATCTTTGTTGATAGGGCTGCCAAGACAACATTGGCTGAAAACATGAAGGAAGCGATAGCAGTAGAAAAACGTATCTTAGCTTTAGAAAAGAAAAACGTTGTCGATGAAAGAAAATCTAAGAAGGTTACTTTTAGAGATGATCCTAAGAAAAAGCAATCAAAAGACCCATTTGATTTAGAAGGATTGCAGAAAGTCCTAAAAACCATGTCTAACGAAATGGTTGACATTAAGAGACAAGTAGCAGAGACTTCTTCTTAAAATCCCTACAAGCCTTATAGAAGAAATCCTTCAACTAATTCAAAGCCGCCAAATGCGATAACAAATGTAGAATCTGAAGGAGAGGAAGAGGAAGTTTGTAACAAGGAACCTACTGATGAAGATGAAGTTGTAGAAGTACAGGGAATGTGGGACTTCATCCTTCCAGATGAAGAGAATCAAGAGGCATCACCAGTCTGTACCAGAAGTAGAAATCAGCTTGATCCTCCACATCCTAGTCCTAAACAGAAGAGCGCAAGCTCGGCATCCAAAGATAAAGACGCAAGTAAGAAATCATCACCAAAAGTGACTCAAACAAGCCCAGTCCAATCCAATTCACAAACTCCGTCTAAAATACTGATTGTTTCTGATGAGATGGAGTATAATATCGTTGAAGACATGAAGAAGACTAGGGATAACATTACTTTTCATGAATTGAGCAAACTAAAACATCAACATAAACTACTCTTGAAAGAGTTACATGCAATTCCCGTTGCACTTCTTCCTGCTGTTGTAATCTCGAAAGCTTCTCATGAGATGGAAAGACCTCCAACTAATATGGCTAATAAAGTTGATCTAAATGATATTGCTTTAATTGGAGGTAGGTCAAAATATCATACTCCTCCATTCCTTCTTACTTACGAAATTTTCAATAAAAACTTGCATAATTGTTTGATAGATTCAGGAGCTTCATCTAATATCTTACCTAAAACAACATGTGCAAAGTTAAACATCCAACCTCAAAAATCTGCAGTACGCATAGTTCAGCTGGACTGATTGTAGGTGGAAGTATTCGGTGAACTAAATAAAGTTACCATAAGGTTGTCATCTAATCCAAATGTATGTCAAGTCATTGATATTCTAGTTGCGAACATTTCCAAATTTTATGGCTTAATTCTTAGTAGGGACTGGTCTAAAAAGCTACATGGATACTTTGCGACCGACTGGTCACATATGTGGCTCCCTTACAATGGTAAACCGAATCAGATAAAGGTCGAGTGAGAAAGACACCAAAAATACATAGTGATAGAATTGGAAGGAGAAAATGAACCTGTAGCATAAAACAACAATATAATTGGCAACTATTCTATTGAATCTTTCCTAGGAAATTTTAATGCTCATACTTCGCCCTACTTAGAACATTCTATTCTGTCTCAAGTAGAAAACTTTTCTCAAACAAATAGTTCTAAATGTGTTAATTTTATAGATAGTCCTGTAAATAAATCTTTATTTTGGAAATTGTTTTTTGATGGTTCTAAGTCTAATGATGGAGCAGGAGCAGGATCCGTATTAGTTAATCCAGAGGGAAACAAAACTATGCTAACAGGTAGACTTGAGTTTGATTACACAAACAACACTACAGAATACAAAGCCTTAGTCCAAGGACTGTACAAGGCAATTGGATTAGATATCAAGTATCTACAAGTCTTCGGAGACTCTGAGATTGTTATTAAATAGGTACAAAATACTATACATTGTCTATCAGGTCATTTAAAATATTATCAATCTTTAGTGCAAGATCTGACTGAACATTTTATAGCATTCAATATTTCACCTATTCCCAGACTCCAAAATGCTAGTGCTGAACTCTTGGAAAATGTAGTCTCCAAGCTCATTACATCAGAAGAATATAGCCCAGACTGATTCTCAATCGAATTGATCTTTAGACCCTCGATCCCTGATAATGTTACAAACTGGAGAATTTTCAATGATGATCCTGATATTGTAAGTTTCTTGACATCGGAAGGATCTTACACTAATCAGATAATTGATGAGGACCCACATGAAAAAATATTGCAAAAAGAAAGCACTAATAATGTTATACCAAAATCTGTAGTCAAATTGGAAGACCTATATGATTTGAAAGACCGATTTAAGAGATCTACCATTTCAAAACTTTAGGGTTCAACTCTGAACCATGAATTAGTAAATCTAGGAACGGATACCAAGCCACAGAATATCAACCTAGGTCTTGGCCTAGCCCCTAAAAAAAATTAGCCTTTGTTCGTCTCCTGAAACAATACAAAATTGTCTTTGCCTGGAACTATGATGACCTTAAGACTTACGACACTTCAATCATTCAGCATACTATCCCAATGATAGCTGATGAAAAACTTGTCCAACAAAAGCTGAGGAAGATCCATCCTAATCTGGAAAGTTAGATTAAATATGAGCTCAATAAATTATTGAAAGCAAAGATTATTTTTTCCATTCGACATTCTAGATGGGTTTCCAACTTGGTTCCTGTCTGAAAGAAAAATGGAGACATTAGAATTTGTATTGACTTTCAAAATCTTAGCAAATCCTGCCAAAAGGATAATTTTCCCCTGCCTCCTATGGAACAAACATTGCAAGCGGTTGCAGGATCAGAATTAATGTCCTTTTTAGATGGTTTCTCTGGCTACAACCAAGTTCTGGTCCATCCCGACAATCAACTGAAAACCACGTTCAAAACCAAATGGGGTACTTACGCATATCAAAAGATGTTGTTTGGTCTGATAAATGCTGGTGCCACATTTCAAAGGGCTATGGACATCACATTTAAGGAATTAGTAAATAATTCAGTGGTGATTTACTTGGATGACATAACTGTATATTCTAAAAAATGCGGTAACCACCTTAGAGACTTAAAGCATATCTTCCAGCGTTGCCAAAGGTATGGGATTTCACTTAATCCAAAAACTTCTTTTTTTGCATTAAGTAAAGGAACACTTCTTGGATTTATAGTGTCAAAATCTGGAATCCATATTGATCCTGATAGAATTAAGGAGATTTCCAAAATACCCTTGCCTCATAACAAGAAAGCCATGCAATCCTTCCTTGGCCAGATTAATTTTGTTAAAAGATTTGTTCTAGACTTCTCAAGGATTGTATCACCATTACAAGCAATGATCAAGAAGAATTCACTCTTCAAATGGGGCCAAGAAGAATATGAAGCGTTCAATCTTATTAAGCAAGCGATTGTTAATGCCCCATCTTTAGCGACTCCAAATTTTTCCGATCCTTTCATTCTGTATACATTTGCTTCTGATAAATCATATGCTGCGATACTCACTCAACTGATTTGGAAAATTGGTCATTATTATTGAAAGATACAGTCAAACGCTATAAGCCCGAAAATGTTACTAGTTTCAGCCTTGCGAATTTTGATAAAAAGCAACCTTAAGTGGGAATTTGTTTTATATCAGTCAATGAAAAGCATCAATAACAAAAAAAATTCTTTGTAGAAAATCTCTTTCCAAAAACTCTATAATTGTTGTCTAGAGCTATTCTTAAGGAACCAATGACTTCCTCCCCACCTAGAGAATTACGATTTTCAAGGAATAATCCAACGATACACTATAAACTTAGAGAAAAAGAGGTCTCATCATGAGCTGACTTATCATGATCATAGATATTATAACTTGCTGACATTGCCAAAACTGCATACCAAAACAGGGCAATGACTCAATATTGTCGCAATCAAAATACAAGGGGTCTCATCACGAGCTAGCTTGTTCAGCAAAGTTATAAATCAAGTGAATGGCATTGTCATAATTTGGCTACCAAACCAAGACATTGTTCTTTAGGAATGAAAAGAAAGCAAAAGCAATAAGTGTGGATATGGATTTATCTTTGAAAATTGTATATTTCTCCAAGTAGGATATAGGATCATTGCTGGGTAATAGGTAACCCTATTGAGGCTATGAATGCTTGCTGGCAGCAGAGTCTCTACCTACGACAAATGAGCATACTTAAAACTGATCTACAGAGTAGTCTTTATTTTTATCTTTATAAACAAAGTAGTGGCTAATGTAAATACAATGACTAGCTTTGGGAAGTAAATAATCAGAGTTAACACAAGAGGAACAAAATACCATTAACGACTGAAAGCATGATGCACTTTATGTTTCTATAATAAAGTTTGATTTTCTAGAAAACTTTTCTGTTTTGGAAGTTTAGAAAATTCAAAAGATAATCAGACATAACTGGTTCTTCCAAGTGAATCGCCAATTTTTGTGGCCAGCAACAACCCCCATTTTATTTAGTTTTATTACTAATACTAAATAAATGGGGACTCTTCTAAAAAAATTAAATGTAGCACTTATACTCCCCTTTGAATAAAACATACTATCATAAACTTGGGAAAACCATTTGCAAAACCAAAAGAACTTGAGTTTTATGATAAGTACCGAATAAAATCGTTCTCTCAACAATAAGACATCGCATCACAAAGGGTAATGGAGGGCATCATATAAGCAAACTACCAAAATTGCGAAAACATGATGCGAGATCGCACGCCTTGAAAACCCGTCGCGCGTCACAGCTTTCCCATGTCGTAAGTATCTCCTAAGGTAAAGTATCCTGACCCAACGATATGCAATAGGGAATCTCGCAAATCGCATCTCGCAGAAATATGTGGTGATAAATGATTGTTAAAATAACGGATTTGCAATATTGCGATATGTGATATTGCGTTCTGCAATATTGCGAAACAAATCACAAAATTGCTTAATCGCAGATTTGCAGGGCTCATCGTTTGATAAAGTTTATCTCGTAACACGATACCAAGTTATGGGCATTAATGTCGATTTAATGGGTTAGTTGATGGTCATTAATGAGATAAGATTTAGATCTGATCGAAAGGTCATTTCATGTAGGGTGATATATTTTATATGATTTCGCATTAAGAGTTTTCTCGTCACCTTATCTCTTATCATTATTCTTTCCTTACTTGTAAATTTGTAGGAGCGGAAAGCAGAAAAATATACGCAGCAGTGTTCAGAGCGTAATGGGAAAGAAGGGAAAAGCTCCGTTGTTGAGGACAAAGAAATGACGCCCTTATACACAAACACCACCTGTAATAGAGATGCCAACATAACTACTTGGGAAGGCATGTACAGTTTGGTCGAAGAAGAAAGTCCCAGAGTAATGGAGGTTAAAGCAATAACAGACTCACGCGGGTCATCTGAGGCATCAATCATAGAACTTGCATGTTCGTTCTTGCACCGAATAGTGGCAAGACCCAAGATTCTTCCATACACAGACAGACAATTCAAGACTCGGAGCCAGGACCTCACTGAGTCATTCACTCCACAAGATTAACGGTTTATGTATCATCTACCAAAACCGCGCAAAAGGCGAATCTAGCATCAGGGAAGCCTGGATCGGGAAAAGGAGGCAGTTTCCAATGCACAATTAATCATGCATCGCTAGGCAAAAGCCCTTCGAGAAGGAAAGCCTCTGATCGCTTAGTCGCCTGTAAGCCCAGAAAACCATAGGAAAAAGCACTAAAGGCTAAAGGCGAGACCCGCGCTCCAAAACCAGCGGTATTTATCGGGGATATCCTTAGGTGGTATGCAAATTTTTGATTATTTGGCTTAGCATCTGTAGACGAGTTGGAGACAGAAGGCTAAAGAAAGAGCAAAGTCCATCAAGAAGTTAACCAAGTTGAATTGGGATTCTTACTGGCAGTACTTGGCTAAATCACACAGCCAATGCATGACTTTCAAATGCCTTACGAACTCTGCTGAGAAGATAGTGCCAACACTTGCCGATTCTGTTTTTGTAGGGCAACAAAAATCGGAGGTCGGCCAACCGATGCTCCTCAAGCTGATGTTGAATGCTTGTGATCTCAGAGAACAGATACATAGATAGTTAATTTCTAGATTCAGTTTTAGTTTTAGTTTTGATTTATTTTTGCCTTAGATGAGGACGGTCATTTAAAAATCCTCCTATATTTTTGTAATAGACTACTTTTAGTATTTAGTTAGTAGTATTTTAACCCCTCTCATGCATTTAGAGAGAGGTCCTGAATTTTTTCAAAAACATTTCCTCAGAACATGCACTTCTGCACCCTCGAAGGAGGTTTTGATGAATGAATGGAATGGGATTTATTGATATCTGTGTTTAATATATGCTACTGAAATGCACTTTTGTACTCTTAGTAGGTGTTGAACTAGGAAGAGATAAATATATATTGTTGAAGCTCATGAGTAGAACTTGTTATCAATGGTACTTTTATCTCTTAATGATTTATGCTTATGTGTTAAAGTGATATTCATGTTCAGTTATTTATATATGAAGGCTTGAATGTTTGAGTTATCATTTGGCACTTTTGTACGGTGATAACTATTCTATTTATGCTTAATGTATGAATGACTTATTATGCGATATGATTTTCACAATTGTTTCAGCTAACTTTTTATACGAAACAATTTATTTTTATCGAATCCTTTTCTCGTAGCAATTGAATGATCTTTATTAATAATTGCTGTTAGAAATTATTTTAGATCGCATAACTGAAAAGTTAAATCCTGGGTTAGTTTTAGAATAGATATTTCTATTCATTATAATACAATTGCATGTTATTAAATTAGATTTAGATTAAAAGCTTTACTTAGAAATCATTAGAAAGGAAATATCAATTCTCATCACACACACATAAATTGGGAAACTGGTCCCATTATCCCCAGTTGGACCCACCATCCCAAACGGAAAAGGAGCTGCTTTCAAGGTCCAGATCGGGTGGGTATCCCCCTTGTTGTAGACCCGATTTTTGGGGCTTCAACATATTTGGCGCTAGAAGGAGGGCTCCAAACTATGAATGGCTAGTAAATCCAAATCTAAATACCATTCTGAGAGTAAATCGCCCTCAACATCTCCCTCGACTTCTCCATCGCACTTCGAATCTTTAAATCTTAGGCGAGAAGTCGATAAAACAACAACCACTGCCACGAACCCAAACATTTCAGTGAAATCTACGGTTAAACCTCCTGAAGTTGAGTCTTTGATTCATAAACTTCAAGGATTTTCCATATCACCGCAAAAGTCTGAAATATCTCAAGGTAGTGTGACTTCGCAATACAATCCTTCTCATCCTCTTACCAGATTGCAGAGTGAAAAGTTTGGTATTGAACCAACTGAATTACCTCTACCTAAAAGGAGAAGAGCAAGGAAGTCACCTAAAGGGTCTGATAGTGAGACTCTTTCATCATCATCATCCATTTCAACTTCTCCACTACGAAGTCAACCATCCACCCCTCCACTTCAAATTGTTGTCCACCAGACTACTAGAACTTCAACATCTGCTTCTCAATCATCTGGAACTTTAATATCCTCATCTTCCCAACCACAAGGAACATCCTCTGCGCTTTCCTCTGTTAGTAGTTCAGCGATGGCCACCCCATGGAATAACCAAGGGCAGTCTTAATGCCTGCACCCTTGAGTCAAATACCGGCCCATCCTGAAAAATGGTTGCCTAAGTTTAATCCTGAAACAAGCATGCTAGCAGAAGAACACATAAAAAACTTTATGTTATCTATAAATCTAAATGGAGTTACTAATGAAGATGTTGTTGTCCGACTCTTCCCTCACACTTTACAAGGAGCTGCCAGATCCTGGTATTTTTAATTACCACCAGGATCCATCACTAGTTGGGACATTTTCCAAGAGAAATTTTTGACTAAGTTCGGTGATGATAGATCTAGAACAACATTGATCAATGATCTATCGAATCTAAAGACTGAATCGAGAGAACCTATCAAATATTTTAACTCGCATTTCCACAAGCTTTTGAATAAAATTCCGATTGCTTCAAAGCCTAGCGAAGAAGTTCGAAGTGAATGGTACATATCTGCTTTACCATCAAACATAGCGATCTTCGTTGATAGGGATACCAAGACAACATTGGTTGAAAACATGAAGGAAGCGATAGCGGTAGGAAAACATATCTTAGCTTTAGAAAAGAAAAACATTGTCGATGAAAGAAAATGTAAGAAGGTTACTTTTAGAGATGATCCTAAGAAAAAGCAATCAAAAGACCCATTTGATTTAGAAGGATTGCAGAAAGTCCTAAAAACCATGTCTAACGAAATGGTTGACATTAAGAGACAAGTAGCAGAGACTTCTTCTTAAAATCCCTACAAGCCTTATAGAAGAAATCCTTCAACTAATTCAAAGCTGCCCTATGTGATAACAAATGCAGAATCTGAAGGAGAGGAAGAGGAAGTTTGTAACAAGGAACCTACTGATGAAGATGAAGTTGTAGAAGTACAGGGAATGTGGGACTTCATCTTTCCAGACGAAGAGAATCAAGAGGCATCACCAGTCAATACCAGAAGTAGAAATCAACTCGATCCTCCACAACCTAGTCCTAAATAGAAGAGCGCAAGCTCGACATCCAAAGATAAAGATGCAGGTAAGAAATCATCACCAAAAGCGACTCAAACAAGCCCAGTCCAATCCGATTCACCAACTCCGTCTAAAACACCGATTGTTTCTGATGAGATGGAGTATAAGGTCGTTGAAGACATGAAGAAGACTAGGGCTAACATTAATTTTCATGAATTGAGCAAACTAAAACATCAACATAAACTACTTTTGAAAGAGTTACATGCAATTCTCGTTGCACCTCTTCTTGCTGTTGTAATCTCGCAAGCTTCTCATGAGATGGGAAGACCTCCAACTAATATGGCTAATAAAGTTGATCTGAATGATATTGCTTTAATTGGAGGTAGGTCAAAATATCATACTCCTCCATTCCTTCTTACTTACGAAATTTTCAATAAAAACTTGCATAATTGTTTGATAGATTCAGGAGCTTCATCTAATATCTTACCTAAAACAACATGTGCAAAGTTAAACTTCCAACCTCAAAAATCTATAGTACGCATAGTTCAGCTGGATCGATCGTAGGTGGAAGTATTCGGTGAACTAAATAAAGTTACCATAAGGTTTTCATCTAATCCAAAGGTATGTCAAGTCATTGATATTCTAGTTGCAGACATTCCCGAATTTTATGGCTTAATTCTTAGTAGGGACTAGTATAAAAAGCTACATGGATACTTTGCGACCGACTGGTCACATATATGGCTACCTTACAATGGTAACTGAATCAGATAAAGGTTGAGTGAGAAAGACACCAAAAATACATAGTGACGGAATTGGAAGGAGAAAATGAACCTGTAGCATACAACAACAATATAATTGGCAACTATTCTGTTGACTCTTTACTAGGAAATTTTAATGCTCATACTTCGCCCTACTTAGAACATTCTGTTCTGTCTCAAGTGGAAAACTTTTCTCAAACAGATAGTTCTAAATGTGTTAATTTTATAGATAGTCTTGTAAATAAATCTTTATTTTGGAAATTGTTTTTTGATGTTTCTATGTCTAACGATGGAGTAGGAGCAGGATCTGTATTAGTTAGTCCAGAGGGAAACAAAACTATGCTAACATGTAGACTTGAGTTTGATTGCACAAACAACACTGCAGAATACAAAGCCCTAGTCCAAGGACTATACAAGGCAATTGGATTAGATATCAAGTATCTACAAGTCTTCGGAGACTCTGAGATTTTTATTAAACAAGTACAAAATACTATACATTGTCTATCAGGTCATTTAAAACATTATCAATCTTTAGTGCAAGATCTGACTGAACATTTTATAGCATTCAATATTTCTACTATTCCCAGACTCCAAAATGCTAGTGCTGACCTCCTGGAAAACGTAGTTTCCAAGCTCATTCCATCAGAAGACTATAGCCCAGACTGATTCTCAATCGAATTGATCTTTAGACCCTCGATCCCTGATAATGTTACAAACTAGAGAATTTTCAACCATGATCCTGATATTGTAAGTTTCTTGACATCGGAAGGATCTTACACTAATCAGATAATTGATGAGGACCAACACGACAAAATGTTACAACAAGAAAGCACTAATAATGCTATACCAAAATCTGTATTCAAATTGGAAGACCTATATGATTTGAAAGACTGATTTAAGAGATCTACCAATTCAAAACTTCAGAGTTCAAATCTGAACTATGAATTAGTAAATCTAGGAACAAATACCAAGCCACAGAATATCAATCTAGGTCTTGGCCTAGTCCCTAAAAAAAATTAGCCTTTGTTCGTCTCCTGAAACAATACAAAAGTGTCTTTGCGTGGAACTATGATGACGTTAAGACTTACGACACTTCAATCATTCAACATACTATCCCAATGATAGCTGATGGAAAACATGTTCAACAAAAGCTGAGGAAGATCCATCCTAATCTGGAAAGCCAGATTAAATATGAGCCCAATAAATTATTGAAAGCGAAGATTATTTTTCCCGTTCGACATTCTTGATGGGTTTCCAACTTGGTTCCTATCAGAAAGAAAAACGGAGACATTAGAATTTGTATTGACTTTCGAAATCTTAACAAATCCTGCCAAAAGGATAATTTTCCCCTGCCTCCTATGGAACAAATATTGCAAGCGGTTGCAGGATCAGAATTAATGTCCTTTTTAAATGGTTTCTCTGGCTACAACCAGGTTCTGGTCCATCCTGACGATCAACTGAAAACCTCGTTCAGAACCAAATGGGGTACTTACGCATATCAAAAGATGTCGTTTGGTCTGATAAACGCTGGTGCCACATTTCAAGGGGCTCGAGGATTAATGAAACTATTCTATTGGTTCCTATCAGAGCAATGTGCAATATGTTTTATTCTTTGTTTATCACTTCATGTATGTTTTTCTCCCTCTGAAATAGTGTAATGAAGCTGCAGGTTTCACCCTTGTTCATGGTTGTATATTTGTTGCTAAGTAGTAGCAGTACCTGTGTTAGCTACAAATTTACTTATGTACCTGTAATGTGCACATATTTACTTAATGTTATTTGGTGATAAACGTATCCATGATTAGCGCTCCACTATTTCTGCCATTCCACCTCTTCAATCTTCCATACTTTTGTCAGAACATTGTTGCTTAGGATAATTTTTTGCTTAAGGCTCTATGCATCGAATTCCCTCCTTTATTTCCTCCTCTTCATGTTACTACAACGCCAATATTAAGGCTGCCTGTTTTTGTGAGTTGGCCACCAGAATCAATCATTTCTCTTTGAGATGAACTAGATATACCCCCTATGCATTTAGATCCCTATATGTGTTTGAGTGTACTATAATGAAAGACTATTGAACCAAGCCCCCTTTTTCTCTTTTTCCAACTACGTGACAATTGGAGTGCAGCGGAAATCCCTACTCATAATATCCAAAACACGCCTCTCTTAAGATGTCCTAGACAGTGGTCTACAATGAACACAGAGGTTGTCTCTAGGAAGATTTCTATATCTCCTAAAGCACTTGTGCTACCGGTGCTAGAAAAAGCGACAACATCTTTTTGGCATCGTTTTTGGGGAACAAATTAGAATATTTTTCCCTGGGTACGACAAATCTTTACATTCCCTCTATTAGGTGAGCAAGGGAAGTGTGGGTTGAATATCTCTCACCTTGGTGACTCCACTATTTCAGTTTTATGGTAAACATCTTGGCAACTCCATTGTCTATATCTCTATTTAATCATCCCACTTTCAAGTAGCCTCATACTCGCTCTGATGCTAAAGCAGTTGAAAACTTTCCCTACCTTTGAACCTAAGATCACTCACCTAGGAAGGTTTTCAAAATGGCCATTCCCACATTCTTGGCCAACAAATTTGCCCCATTAGATTTTTCTTCTATTGTTGGTTATCCCAATCATGTCCCTTCATTTCATGAATGGAATACTTATTTGCCTAGATTCAGTGGAAACATAGATAGAAGGTCAGATCAACACCTTAAGGATTTTCATGAATGCATGGAACAACAGGGTATTATTTTTGAAGATGCACAAATGAAATGGTCCATGTACTCTTTAGAAGACGATGTTAGAATTTAGCACAAAACAATACCTCGTGGCAGCATATCTTCCTTAAAGAGTTTTCACATAGCATTCAATCATTATTGCAAAAGATTATATCCTTCGAATGCTCTATTTGAAGATTTTTGTTCTTATTACAATGATAAAAATATTCCTGAGCTTAATGAACCTATTGAAGATGTCTATGGAGCTCCACTTCAAGAAAACATATACTCGCATCAAGAAGCATCACCTTGAATGACCAAGAAAGAGAAGAAGGAGACATCATAGAGCTGCGAATAAACCATCAGAGCTCTCATTCCGCCAAAGTTGATGATTCTCCTTCTTATGATGTATATGACTCTGATGGAGAGTCAAGTGATGCAAAGCCACAATAATCCCAGTCATGGGAAGCTGAACAAGAAGAGGATGCCCACCAGGAGGTCAACAAAGAGGATCTAATTTATGACCCACATCCTTCAAATGGAGAACTAGTTCAAGAAGCTGATAATGAAGTTGACTAAGATTCTTTGATTTATGACTCATATGATTCAGAGGGGGATGAGATGATTTCAGATTGTCAAAGGGATCTATTTACCAGCAAGTGGGGAGAAGGCTTCTAGAAATAAATTTTTCAAGAAGAGCCCAAAGTTGAAGGACCAAGCAGTGTCTGTGACTGCCTCTTGTAGATAGATTCCTGCCATGAACCTTTAGTATAACCTCCAATATATGACTCACAATTTAGAAACTGAAGATTTGATTGTAGATTTCTAGGAGGGTTGGCCCATTGACAAATGGATAGCAAAATGTCAACAACAATTTTTTCTTGAAAAATCTAAAGATGAGGAGCTTAATAGTATTTGTGGCTACCCTGACCAAGAATATATTGGTCAAAATACTTTTTGTGAAAATAATGCAGTTGCAAATTTTTCTTGTTAGTTCTATGACCCTGTAGGTGATTACATGACCACATTCTTAGGTTAGCAAAAGAGGTTGTTTATGGAGTATGCGTCAATTTTTTTGTTTGGAGATTGTTCATGGTGCATGCTTATTTTAATTTTTAAATTTGAACAACATGAAGGCATTAGGTCCAGCACCCAAATGTTGACCTAGTTCCATTGGATGGTTGAAATAACTTAGGTGAATTGATGCCCTATACATAAGTAGGATTTGTATATAAATAATCTCACTAGTTGAGCATTTAATTTCCAATTGTTAGAGTTTATATTTCAGCATTTTAGTTTGATGAGGAAAGGGCTTCCTGTAAACAAAGTTCCATGGAGATTTTCTGGTTGTATAAGTGCATTATAATTTTTTACTCCATGCCCAATGGTGAAGGCTACTAATATGTAGGTTCTCAATGCCTTTCCATCAAGGCACTATCCCCAGTTGGAGCCAATGTTGTCACTCACTGCAAAATTTGTTTTCAGCTGACCAAAGCACAAAAGAATATAAAATTTTGCATCCATCTTCCAAACCACAAAATCCCTCAAAGATAATGTATACCCCCTCCATTGTATATTTATTTGAGTTATGTTTCCAATGGTATATGGAACTCCTCAAATGGACTTCGGAATCAAAAGTTAGAGCAGATTCAAGTTGCCTTGTTGAAAACTAGAAGACAAGGAGAAAATGCCTAAGGGTAAAATCCTGGGTCCCAACATATTGGCAATCGAAGAATGAGCATTGTCTCAAATCCATAGTAAAACCTATGATTGTGATCCGTCGATAAAGGGGCTTTGATACAAGCGTTGGCTTGTGGTCATGTAAAGAGACAAAGAACCAAGGGCTAAGCATGAAAGGTGATCGGCGATCGTTGATTAGCGAAACCTAATATCACGTCACTCCAAGTTAAATCCCTAATTTGAAAATGCCGACTAACGAGTTCCGATATGTGGGCTAGGACACGGTCAAGAAGGACTTCACGAACTAGGGGCGAAGAATAGTCTACAAAGGAATGATAGCCCCAGTAGGAGTCTAAAGGCCTTAGTGCATTAAGGCTAAGCTCCTAGTCATGGCCCCCAGTCATATGATGAGAATTGCAATAAGGCGCTAAACCAAAGGGGGCTAAGGGACATCAAAGCTCACTATTTTGCAATGCTTTAAGACTAAAAGTCTCGATGCAATGATGTTTCGATAGTATGGTACAGAGATTTGAAGGCATATGGGTCAGCAGCTGAGGCATTGAATGAAGGCATGGAGCAGTGGGAAATTAGTATGTGTTGATCCTGTGGAAGCCTCTGTAACAAGAAACCTAGGAAAACAATAGCCACAGGAACGAATTTGACTTCTTCACTTGCATGAATTTGGAGAGTAAATGGAGATATGGGACTTAGAAAGACCTAATGGATCAGCATGGAGCTCCACTCAATCATACAATGAAGGACTGCCAAAACAATCTCTGCTTGTCCTCTATGACAAGAAAACACAGTTGATCGCTACCGACTCTAGAGAGTGGTGAAGGCATGCAGTTAAGGCAAAAGCGACAGGAACTGATCGAGTAGTAGGAGAAGCACACTAAGGAAAAGACATGGCCTGATTAGGGGCAATCTCAGAAATGGCAAAGGGATACTTCCTCCATCATATTTTTATTTTTGTTTTTCTATTATTATTTTATTATTTCTATGTATTTTCAAGAAAGGAATCAAATCCTTTGCATCATTTTGGGTCGCATAGCTATCGCATGCAAAGACAACTAGTCAATTGGACAAATGGCCCTTGGCTGAGATATTTTGTAACTGTTGATCCAAAGCTCCCCCTCTCCCTATAAATAGGGGGAGAAACACTTAATAAAGGTTCCAGAATTCTACACCCGAGAGGTCCAAATTTTGTGATTCCACTTTGGGTTTTACCTGCCTGTCCATGAGGGACTTGAGCGATATTTTGCTAAATGTAATGGACTGGTGATTTGGACTCGAGGATTAATGAAACTATTCAGTTGATTCCTATCAGAGAAATGTGCAGTGTGTTTTATCCTTTGTTTATCACTTCATGTATGTTTTTCTTGCTCTGAAATAGTGTAATGAAGCTGCAAGTTTCACCCTTGTTCATGGTTGTATATTTGTTGCTAAGTAGTAACAATACCTATGTTACCTACAGATTTACTTATGTACCTGTAATGTGCATAGATTTACTTAATGTTATTTGGTGATAAATGTATCCATGATTAGCGCTCCATTATTTCTCCCATTCCACCTCTTCAATATTCCATACTTCTGTCGATGATAACATATGGGTTTAATGTGCTATGTCAACACTACTCCCATGGAACAACTCTCTACTGCGCGCGCGCCCTGCTAGGTTTCTGTGACTTCTGCATTGGCCCTCCCATCTGCCCTCGGCCCCTTGGAATGGCCCCTCTAGAGGCTCCACCAGAGGAGGCTGCTCTTTAGCAGGCTTTCTCTAACTTGGTCAAATCATTGCTGCCACAAAGAACCCGTCCCATGGTTTCTAAATTCATGAAAAAAGTTGATGGTTTGTAGGAAGTAACCTTACCCCCAACCTTTCCTCGCATGGCTGCCATGGCTTTAGCATAATGAGGTCTCATTGGGCAATTTACTGGACTCTGGCCTTCACCAAAAACAGTGCAGAGATGGGTGGAAAGGAACTGGTCTGATAAAACACAAGGGAAAATCTCCATTAGATTTTGTGGGAAAGGGTATTTCACCTTTCATTTTGAAACAAAAGAAGATAAGGACTTAATCTTCCATAATGGGCCTTATTTCATGGATTCCAAAGGATTATATCTCAACAAATGGACTCCAGACTTTGATCCAAAGTTGGACATACCCAGTGCTGTTCCTGTTTGGGTCTGGCTTCCTCACCTTCCCCTTCACTGCTGGGGAGATGAATCAATTCGTGCTATTGGAAATGTTGTAGGAAAATACATTGATCGAAGTGAACCTAAAGACAACATGCAAGCTTGTGCTCGCATCTGTGTAGAAGTCGACCTGGGCAAAGGACTGCCAGAAGCCATCAAACTCAAGGTTGACGATTGGGCTCATATCCAGCAACTAGATTACGAGCACATTCCTTTCAAGTGTAAGGTATGTCATGAATATGGCCACTTTGCTAATCATTGTACTAAACTACTAGATGTTGAAAATACTCCGCAAGAAGAGCAATGGAAAACAGTTAAAAAAAAGAAAGTTGCCCCTAACCCCAAACCAAATCCTGAAGTTGGTCCTTCTTCTCATCCTCCCCCCAATCCTCCATCCTCCTCATCCCACCCTTCTCTCAACCCTGATCGCCAGCCTGATCCTCAACCCTCCTCTCCTTCCTCCAATCCCTTCCACATCCTCTCCCCTCCTAAGGATACTCCCACTCCCGCGATCCAATCCGACCCTTCAGAATCCCCCCTCCCTCTGATCATCTCTTCCTCCTTCCCACCTGAACCTCCCCCTCCCAGAATCACCAGAAGCAATTCTAAGGAGCATGGTGCTACTCTTGACAATCAAAAGAAGCCTGGAAGAAAATCAGCAAAACAACACAGAGATGAAAATGCCCAGAAAGATATAGCAATGGGTATCCAGAACCCCATAGAGTCCTATATCTTAGGACAAATTGACAAGGACTTAGTAAACAAGGACCAGGGAGGGAGAGAAACTCCTCGCAACCTTCATTTGAAATGATGAAAGTCCTCTCATGGAATAGTAGGGGACTAGGGCACCCCTCCAAAGCAAATGCCTTAAAAGACCTAATAAATCAAGAGAAACCAGATATTGTTTTAGTTCAAGAAACAAAGCAGGGACAGCTAGAAATGAACAAAATTATTGCACAGCATAAGCAGTACAAAGGAAGTGTTTGTGATTCTAGAGGAGCCTCTGGAGGAATTGCTACGCTCTGGCATCAAGCTAACTGGAGCAATACAACAGAAATAGTAGAACAACACTGGATAAAGATTGTCTTGAAGAACAACTTGAGCAACCAACAGCTAGTCATCTACAATGTCTATGCTCCTAATCATTATAGAGATAAGGAGCAATGCTGGGACTCTCTCAGCACAAATATAGCGGAAGAAGATAATAGCAACATCATTTTAGGAGGAGATTTAAACCTCATTTTGCATGCTAATGAAAAACGAGGAGGCAACTTCTCCCCAGATCCTTTTAGAAATCAACTGGAGAACATAATGCAGTACAGTGATCTTGTAGATGTAATTCCAAAGAATCGCAAATTCACCTGGAGTAATCGTAGGTTGGGAAGAAGCAATATTATGGAAAGACTAGATCGAATTCTGGTGAATGTAACCCTTCTATCCACCTTCTCTGCTGTTCATGCCTCCATTCTACCCTTCGCAGCCTCAGACCATTACCCCACCACATTGACCCTCGAATCTCATTGCCCTCTGGGCCCTCTTCCCTTCAAATACAGTTCTCTATGGAATGACATTGCAGTAGCCAAAGAACTGATTCAACAAACCTGGCGACAACACATTGAAGGTTCTCCAAGTTTCATTTGGGAAAGTAAACTCAGAAATGTAAAACATGCTCTTAAGGATTGGGAAAAAACCCACTACAAAGAGTTGGAAACGAAGAAAAGAGAAGAAAAAGCTAAGATCGAAGAACTCCATCACACAATGGAAAAGCGAGAATACCAACAGGTAGATAAAAATCAGGAAGAAAACCTCTACAGCCAGCTTTATAGCATCAGAAGAGAAGAGGAACAGAAATGGCGGATTAAATCGAGACAACTATGGTTGAAGGGTGGGGACAGGAACACGGCCTTCTTTCACAAGCAATCCACAGTTCGAAAAATCAGAAATAGAATAACAACTATCACAGATAGTAAAGGCAATCAAAAAAACAGTCAAGCTGCCATCAAACAAGCTGCTTCAGAACATTATAAAGAACTCCTAACTGAAAAAGGAGAAGAAGAAGACTATGCAGACCTTTTACAGCATCTGCCAAATAAGATCACTGCAGAAATAAATGAAAGCCTGAACAAAGAGATAGAGGAAGAAGAAATCAAAGGAGCCATTTGGGCCCTTCAGCCAGACAAAGCACCAGGACCAGATGGCTTCCCAATCTGCTTCTACAAAGAGCATTGGGAAACTGTTAAAAAAGACCTCATCAAATTAGTGAAATGGATTCAGCAGAAAAATAAAATGGGAGGTTATACAAGCCCTCATACCCAAGGAGAATTGACCCTCCAACTTCTCCCATTTCTGCCCCATATCCCTTTGTAATTCCTCTTATAAAATCTTTACAAAAATCCTTGCAGCCCGCCTTAAGCCTTTGCTGCCAATGATCATATCTAAAAATCAAGGTGGTTTCATGGAAAATAGGCAAATATCAGACTCCATCCTCCTAGTTCAAGAAGCTATTCACTCTAGCCATTCTAGGAACAAGAAGGGATTCATTCTGAAGTTAGATTTGGCAAATGCCTTTGATAGAGTCAGACATTCTTTTTTGTTTTCTATTCTTCAAAAAATGGGCTTTGCTACTCCATTTCTTGATCTCATTAGAGCTTGCATCACTGGACCTTGGATAGCCTCCCTTGTTAACGGCAGGCCTGGACCTGCTTTTCAATCTTCAAGAGGACTAAGGCAAGGTTGTCCTCTTTACCCCTACCTATTTATCCTGATGGATGAATCCTTTAGTTGTTCCCTTGATCATAAGCAGTGGGCTAGTCTCATCACTGGCATCAAATATGAAGATGGAGTCAAAAACATCAACCATTCCCAATTTGTTGATGACACCTTGTTAATAGGAGGAGCGTCTACAATTATAGCTCGAAGATTCAAAGCTCTTTTGGACAAATACATGAGATATTCTGGAGGCATGATAAATCATCTAAAAAGTTGCATATATGGCTGGCATGCCTCAGCCCAAACACTTCAAAACATAGCCAACATCTTTGGGGTACCCTACATACTAAATTGGGATCATTTCAGCTATTTGGGAATGCCAGTGAGTATAGGACACACAAAAGCTGAAATCTGGGATACAACTCTTGATAAATTAAAAATAAAAGTTCAGCAATGGGGGTCCACTTGGCTTAAGCAGGTCGATTGGTTCTTCTCAAATCTGGCCTCTCTTCTCTCCCTATTTATCAGTTCACCCTTATACAGGCCCCAGCCACTTTTCACCACAAAATGGAAAGTATCCTCAGGCATTTCCTCTGGCGGGGAGGGAAAAATGATAAGAAAAAATTTAACTTGGTAAGCTGGAAGAAAGTTATCCAACGTCAGGAAAGAGGAGGACTTGCAATCAGATCTCCTAAGCTTACAAACTTAGACTTTGGAGGCAAGATAATATGGAGATTAATTGATGAATAGCAAGCTTGGTGGAAAAGAGTTCTTGAAGCCAAATATCTCAACAGCCCAAGGTAGCAGCTTCTAGAAAGCGAAATTCCCGCCAGAAGTAGCACAAGAGTTTGGAAACTTTGCAAAAAAGTTATCCCCTTCATGGCACAAAATATCTCTAAGGTTCCCAAAGGTGGCAGCAAAATCAACATTGGAGCAGACAAGATTATGGGGAACCAACCAATTAGTAGCCAGCCAGGTATGGATCAAATTCTCCTCTTCCTTCACAACAAAGGAATACATTATTTGGATCAAATTTCTCAATGGGACATAAATACACAGGCATGGAAGGGATGGAGCTTCCCTCCCATCCCTAGAAACCTCAAAGAGAGCATTGACAGTCTTCAGATCCATCTTCACAACATTGCTCCAATCATTAAAAATGGCATTGATGGCTTCCGATGGGACCCCACAGGTTCTAGTTACTCAATTCAAGTTGGCCATCATTATTTGTGCAGTAGGGACTATCCTACTCCTCCTTGGATGTATTGGAAAACCGTTTGGAAGTCTGAGGCCATCCCCAAAGTTAAATTTTTCATATGGACCCTCCTAAAAGGGAAAATCCTTACCTCAGACAATTTGCAAAAGAGGGGTATTGTTGGGCCCTCCCGATGCCCAAATTGTCAAGGGGCAGAAGAAACTGTCCAACACCTATTCATTTCATGCCCCTTTGCAATCTCTTGTTGGAATGGTATCTCCCCTATTGGCCCTTTCACCTGGAACTCTCAGTATTCTATTGGTGAGATCTTAAACAAATGGAAGAAGAGCTACCCCTGGCAGCACAAGAAAAATAACATCACTAAGAGGGTGTGGGATGCTCTCCCCTATGCCCTCCTATGGAAAATTTGGCTCGCTAGGAATCGCAAGATTTTTAGAGATCAGGAGACCTTTACCAGGAAATTATGCAGCAAAGCTAAAAGTCTAGCAATAGAAACCATTGCTGCTAAGAACACTAAGAAAATTGATACAACCAGCTTTTGTGTAGAAGAAAGAGACTTTATCAGCGGCTTGATAGACAACAGCAAGGGCCTTCCAACAACAAGCATCTACAACAATCGTTCCAGCATTCCCAGTCACAATTGGAAAATCAAAGTTAAACAGGATGAATTCACAGAATGGCTTCGGAAAAACAACTCTCACTCCCTCTTCTTTGATGGAACCTCCAAATCAAATCTGAGAGTGGCAGGGGAAAGGGGAGTAATTTATAACCCCATTGGAGATTCCATAGTATCCTTTGAGTGGGGATTTGGAAATCTATCTAATAACGAAGCAGAAGCGTTGGCACTCTATCAAGGCCTTATCCAACTCCAAAAACTTGGTATCAGGAATGCGATGGTTTTTGGAGACTCTACTGTCATTATCAGCCTTATGAACAGCAAGCGTAAAGCCTCCAATATTTTCATTCAACAAACTATAAGCAGATGTCAAGCCTTAATCCGCCAAAATTGGGACCTTCGTTTCTTCCATATTCTCCGTGCCATCAACAAAGAAGTAGATAAATTTTCCAGCCAAGTGTGCAGCATGTCTAAAGGGAATATCCTTTGCAACAATGTGGATCATTATCAGCACATTCCCTGATTTTCTCATGATTTGTGACAGTCCTCCCAATTTTGAACCCTGCAGTAACTTCAAGGAGTATCCTGACAAGATCCAATACAATCCCGATGCTATCAATTCACTGCCATCGAATTTCTTGCCTCTTAATCCTGCAGCCTTCTCTGCTCTCTCGATATCTGGACGCCCTCATGATCCCTCCCCCCTACACCGCGTGAACTTGTCCTTCCCCTCTTGTGGCCCGCTCCCCATAAATCCTCTTTCCCTTCCGCATCTCAGTATTAGGATGCTAAGGCCTCGTCTCCCTGCCTTCTTGTTTATCAGAGAGTTTTCTGTAACCTCTGAGATCTTCCTCTTTCACAGCTGCTCCTCAGCTCTTGCTTCTGGTGCCTCCTGCAGAGCCAGTCCCTCTCGTTTTCATTCTTCATCTCTGAATAATTACCTCTGCCTCCCTGTTTTATTGATCGTTGTTTGTTTCGATCCCTTCTTCGTTCTAATCGTAGATACAGATCCTCTTGATTATCGTTGGTTACTTCTTTCTATCCTGCTAATCATCAATACGATTTTTATTCCATCGCTCCCCCTCTTGCATTACATATATCAACAGTTGGGGACTAAATCTCCTTCGTTTAAGTTTTGTCTTCTGTCCTTCAGTAAGTTTTCTGTAACCTCTTCTATCTCCCTCTTTTACAGCTACTCATCGACTCCCTCTGTTCATGCCTCCTGTAGTGGAAGTCTCCCTCGCTCTCCTCTCTTTCCCCTGAAAGCTTATCTCTCCCCCTCCCCTATTTTGCTCAACAATAGTTCTGGCTCCATCGTTGTTTTAATAGCTGGAGCAATTCCTTCTCGTCGTAGCAGGTACCTGCTCCCCACGCAACAACAGGTCAGTGCTAAGGATTCAAATATGGCTCGGAGTGAAGAATGTTTGCATTGTGCAGACCTCCAGGTAGAGCTGGAGCAAATCAGAGTGCACCAAAAAGTTCTGGATGCGAAAATTGACTCAAACACTCGTATAACCAATGCAAAATACAAATCTGATCTTAATCTTTTTCTCCATAGGGTCTCCTACCTACAGGAGCAGTTCAACGATCTTTCCAATCGGTGCGCCTACGCTCAAGAGTCAATTGAAATTCTCAAATACATGCTGGAGACATGCAATGCACTTAGCACTAGCTCATCCAGCTTCAAGAATGTCGAAGCGGACAGTAAACCGGATGAGTCAACGGCTCGCCAGATTAGCCACATCAATATAGACTAGGATGTATTGCAAATTCTGTCTTCTTTTATTTCAGTTTGTCAAAATCTACACTTGCATTTGTTTCCTTCAAGTCAGAAATGACAATAGCTTAGGGGAATTTTGTAACTCAATCCGTCTCCAAGCTCAGCCTATGAGCTTCGATCATGTAACTCAGGAGCTTAGTCTCCCAAATCTTTTTGGAATATAACCAGCAACCGACTATGTTATATATAAAAAATATATATATATATATATATATATATATTCCATACTTCTGTCAGAACATTGTTGCTTAGGATTATGTTTTTTTACAGCGCCATGCATCAAATTCCCTCCTTTCTTTCCTCCTCTTCATGTTACTACAATGCCAATATTAATCCTTCATGTTGTTGTGAGTCAACAGCTAGAATCAGTCATTTCTCTTTGAGATGAATTAGATCTACCCCCTGTGCATCTAGATCCCTATATGTGTTACAGTCTACTATAATGAAAGAGTATTGAACCAAGCCCCCTTTATTCTCTTTTTCCAACTACGTGATAATTGGAGTGCAGCAGAAATCCCTACTCATAATATCCAAAATGCTCCTCTCTTAAGATGTCTTAGGCACTAATCTACAACAAACCATAGGCTATCTCTAGGAAGCTTTCTATATCTCCTAAAAAACTTGTGCTACAGGTGCTAGAAAAAGCGAGAACAAGGGCGAGATTACTTTATCGTATATCAATTCACTAAAAAAAATCAAGCTTGATCAAGGTTTGCACAACACTGGTGATAGCATTCCACTGGTGGGTAGATCATTCTTCCATCCAACATTGTGGTTGGCCCCGGCCTAGACTCATCCTAGTTTGAAATAAACAAATAAATAAATATACTCACTAAAAGGAAAAACAACTACAATTAACAATGAAATAAGGAAAAATATTTATTACATAGTTGATGAATTTAAAAAATATTACAAAACAATAAATGAAAATTTACATATATAAGGTATTTTTTATTATTTTAAATTTTATTAATTAATATTAATTTTTTCATCTATTTTTTATAATAATTAAATTATCTATTTAAAAAAATTATCAAATGAAATAATATTTTTTATTCTTCATATGGGATGTCAAGGAGGGAACACGTGGGAGGGGGAATGGCCACCACTCCACTAAGTATAAATCTAGGTGGACATGGCACAATTGTCCCCCCCGACAGTAAAATAGATGTTGTTTCATGTACCCTACACACGAGTTCACACAACTATGCAAATTACAGAGGATACATGCAACAAGTTTTTTATGACAGATGTTTTGACATTCATTATAGAGTGTGGATTCACAAGTGGAAATATTCAAGCCTTGATTTGCAAATTATTAATAGCTTGGTGAACCATGAGAATTCATCATTCTTCAAGCTAGAGAGAGCTTTGTCAACATACCAACCAAACCCAGCACGAGCCAAAGTTTACATTTCAATCCAATTTTCAATTCACTACGAAATCAATGCCATTCATGGCTTCAAGCGCCCATATGAGGATTTCATTTGTGAAAGCCCTAGTTAATTTCCCCCTATTTTAAATATTTTTAAATCTTTTTCCATAATTAAAATGGGTTGCGATATGGGACACAGATTCATAGCTTTGGGGTAGGAGGTGCTTAGGAAAAAAAGTAGAGGACTTGAGTCGCATATGGTAGCATGATCAGCTAGTATCATGGAAATTGATTAGCAATCAAAATGGTTGGCTAGCAGGTCTTGGGGACCAACATATTTACTGGTAAGAGGATTTCCATTGGTGGAGGAGAAATGACAGTTGCTTCCATCGGACAGTTAGAACAACCATCATGATGGAGGCCAGTGGGGAGATTCCCCAAGGGGTGACCTCGATGACATGGGAGGAGCTAGAAAAGGGGAATAGAGTGGTATCAAGAAAAGGGAGTGATACAAAAAAATTCAATTCAAGCAGAGATGAGGAGGCATGATGATGGGCTGTAGGAAGGACTCATGAAGACCTATGAAGAGAACTCACTAAGGGAAAGGAACATATAGGACCAAGAGAAGGGAGATTTTCGCTTGGAGTAGTGCAAGAGAAGTCAGTATGTAGAGAACAGCACACATAGAGGGAGCCATGTATCATTCAGTGCATTGAAGTGGGATGAGTAGTGGAAGCAAAGAACAAGGCATAGAATAGAAGAGAGGATAACACATTTTTGGTTCTTTGGATTCCCTAGTTTGGGTGGAGGCCCTGTTTCTTTGGATTCCTGGTTAAGGAGTGTCCTGACACCTTCCTTTTTTACTTGCAGGTTAAGAAATCAATTCAGTGAGCTCTAGATTCTCGGTGTAGGGTCGAGCCACTAAAGGTATTGTGCCTAATTTTTCTCAATGATCTCTAGATTATTGGTTCAAAGTGGAGCTATTGAGGTCATTCATTTAAGGATGGGGGTGGCATGGCCTTTGGATTCCTTGTACTGACTAAAGGCTTGAGGTGGTATAACCTTTGGATTCCATGTATTGAGTAAATGGTGGAGGTGGAGCAACGTCTAGATTGCCCAAATAGCTAGTGGGTGGAGATGGTATGGTCTTTGGATTCCCTATTTCATATGGAAGCATTGGTTAATTCCCTAAAATCACTCTTCCTCAAGCTTTGAATCTATCTCACGAGTGGTTGGCTACAAGAAAGTATTGTAGTGAAGGTCCATCTAAGGTTGGGTGGAGAGTTGAAGTCTCAATTTCCTTTGTCATACTTCTTTATAAGATAAGTGATCATTTATGTCTTGTGCCTTTGAATATTATGCATATTTCTATTGTGTCGATTAAATTATTATGTTAATGTTGAAGAAGGTGATTTCCTATATGAATAATATGGGATGTTGATTTCTTGTGTAATTTTTGAGGAATGGTTGATTCTTTTATTTTCTTTATGAGCTTGAATTTCATGAATTTCTAGTCTCAAGTGATATGTGAATATTTATGTAATATGACCCTGAAATCAGTTTAAATTCCTTGAGTATAAAAGAGATGGGTAAATCTTTGTTATTAACTAAGTTATTGAATTGAAATGATTTGAACATCAGGCCTCAATGTATAGTATTAAGCTCATGAGAGATAACGTCATGTATATATATATATATATATATATATATATATATATATATATATATATATATATAGAGAGAGAGAGAGAGAGAGAGAGAGAGAGAGAGAGAGAGAGAGAGAGAGAGGCCAGGTTGAGTATCATTAAGCTCAAGAGAGATGGTGTTTATATCAAATGCAAGCTAAGGAGGGATAACCTTGTTGACGATATATTACAGGTTATATATATCATATACATATGTCCTAGTATGCAAGAATCAAATCTTAGGAAGGATAACCTTGTATATATATATATATATATATATATATAAGTCCCAGTATGTGGGAACTAAAGCTCAGGAGGATAGGCCCTGTTATATATTACAAAAGTTTGGAGGGTAAGAGAACAACTAAGTACTAGAGGGCACTCACCAAATAAACACACTTGTATTAATGTTGGGCGATGGGCCACTTTACGTGCCAAGACAAAAATGTTGGACCGGTAGGAGACAACGACATTTCCCACCTCGGGGGTTTGATTTTGTATACAATGTGTTTTCAATCAGAGATAGAGGGCAAGTTTGTTAAGCAACGACAAACATTTCCATCTAGGGCCTCGAGGCTGGTAAAATATGAATGCATAAAACACCAAAGTTATTTTATAACGGGAAATCGTGTTTTTGTAAGAGGTTGGGACATTTTTGTGACCCAGGACATGTGGTAGGATGACATGTACCTAGGTTGATGTGGTGCCATGGTGGTGTGACACGTGGCAACAAGATGTGGCCTTTTCATGGAGACAAGTGGCTTAAAAATAGGTGACATGTGGTGCTCCCATAGGAGGACACGTGGATAGGATGGTGTCAATATGATGTCATCTTGGTTCTGACATCAACTCAGTAGCACCAAGGGGATAGTAGTGAGAAAGGGGTGAGATTTATGTCCTGAGCTAGAGATCTCTCTGACACAAAGTGGTAATCATTTCCATTGGTGGCATGGTTTTAGGAAGAGTGAAACTATGACTAGCCACGCCACGCGCGCCCGCACCCCCCCCCCCCCCCCCCTCATACCTTGGGTAGTTACACCCCCTTCACTCCATAGATCTAATTCGCAGGAACATTTTCCATTGATCTGAGAATGCAAAACCAAGTGCAGAATCACCACTCAAGACCCCCTCCCCCCTCCCCCCCCCCCCCCCCCCAATTTTTCTGTGATGTCATGAGGGGAGGGGGGTCTTCATTTGATCTCAACTGTCAGTCTTCCCTGTCGGTTGGGGACATTGATTGGTTAAGGGGAAGAAGTGTCACATCATAGACATATGCAAAATTAATTCAACGGGCCAACTAGCCAACCTAGGTTATAACTTAAGGTGTTGACTCTCAAACCAATGGAGTGGATCTGTAGGGACACAATATAGTTATGGGTGTGTATAATAACACATTAAGGAGATAGTAAAGAAAAATAAAAGAGAAAGGGAATGAACAACAAGATGGTGCAATATAGCACTGACAAGTCTCAACATGAACATGAGGAAAAATAATTTGGTAAGAGAGGAAAGTCAGGTTCTCCTAATTGGTTGGATACCTTGAGAAGTTTAAGGGTTGAGATAAGGAGTTGTAAAGATGATAATGAGAAGCTTGATAGGGAACATGGGAGGCAAGCTAAGGTGAATGTTGTCATATTGCAAAGTCTCTCAGATTTATAGAGACAAAAGTAGCATGATTTTGGGGCTAATCGCAGAGTCAGGCAGAGCTCTTCAAGACTAAGGGAAACAAGAAGAAAGCATGGATGGAGCAGATGGAACTAAATCTAGGGAAAGGCACAGGTTGACAATTGAAGACACAGTAAGGGGATGCACTCCATCAAGTACTTTGGAGAGAAGGAAAAGCACACATGGAAAACACTCTGGTGCTACTACCAGGAGACATCATCACCATAGTAGATGGAGGGACAAGGAGCACATTCCAGAGGAATTCAAGAAGACCAAGCCTCCTACATTTGATGGTGAGGTAAATAAAGGAGAATATGTTGAAGCATGGCTTCTTGGGATGAAGAATTTCTTCAAATTCCACAGCTACTCTGAGACCATGAAGGAAAAGGTGGCTACCTTCAGCTTGAAGGGAAATGAAGACATTTGGTGGGAGGACTTGAAGAATGTGAAGGATATAAAGGAGGAAGAGTTAACCTAGAAGGAGTTTGAGAAATATTTTAGGAGAAAATACCGATCTGAGAGGAATTTTGACAATAAATCCGAGTTATATGAACTCAAGCTGGGGAAAATTTTGGATGAAGAATAAACCACCAAATTCTTGGAGTTATTGAGATACGTGCCTTACCTCAAAAAGGAAAAGGAAAAATTCCAGAGATATAATAGTGGACTTCCATTGAACTTTAGGGACCGAATTGAGTTCGATAAACCTAGAATGTAGGATGATGTGATCAGGAAATTGAATTTTTTCTATGAACAATTTAAGTGCAGGTCGTAGGATGGCGCTAAGTGGAGGACAAAAAATGAATTGGACACCACAAGCTACAGGAAAAAGGGAAAATGTAACCTTAGTCAACCATGGAGGACCCCAAATGCAATTCATGCAACCAATAAAAGCCGCATTAACCAGCACGCGGGGGAACAAAGCAGGGTCATTAGGGCCAATCCTTTTAAGTGATGGATCTGCATTGAAAAATACCTAAAGAAGGATTTCCCACAGTGAAAAAATGAAGGGCCAAGAGTGTATAGTGCTTAGGAAGTCGAGATAGTCTAGGACATGGCTTGAAATGTGCCCAAAATGTATGTCGTTTTGGAAAACATTCAATATGACCACCGAGAATCAATTGTTGAGATGGAAGGTATGATATATAAGAAGAAAACTTTTTTTTAATTAATCCAAGATCAAACTTTAGTTTTGTTAATCCAATAGTAGTTGAACAATGCAATTTGACCGAAGAAGTGCACAGGGACTCTTGGATGGTCTAATTGGCCATATGAACAAAAATAAGAGTGGAGAATTTGGTCAAATCTTATACCTTTTTGCTAAGTGGAATGGCCACAACTGCAAATTTTATTGTTCTTTCATTGGGTGCATATGATGCATTGTTGGGAATGCACTGGTTGGCCCTTCATCACACTAAATTGGAATATTATGAAAATCAATGAATGCCTTGATGAGACCGGGGAAGAAGAGTGTTGCAAGGGAAAATAAAACCCATCTCGATGAGGTTGATCACATCTATACATACCAAAATAAGTTGGAAGAAGGGTTGTAACATGTTTTCTATCCAAGTCAGCAGCAATGTTGAAGCTAGTAGTAGCAGCAGTTTACTGTAACACACGATATTGAAGCAATTTCAAGATGTATTTCCAAAAGAGATTCTTGGTTTATCAAAACATAGAAAGTGAAATTTTCTATTGAGATTTTGTCCAACACATCACCGACATCCAAAGCTCCATACGAATGAGCACCCCAAAATTTATAGAGTTGAAGCTACAACTCAAAGAAATGTTGGAAAAAGGCTACATTGGGCCAAGTGTATCACCATAGGGAGCACTAGTCTTATTTGTGAAAAATAAGTATGGAGCACTCAGGTTATGCACAAATTATTGGCTTCTTAAAAAGGTCACCATCAAGAATAGATATCCTTTGCTAATAATTGATGATCTATTTGATCAATTGTGGGGAGAAACACTATTTTCAGAGATTGATTTTAGGTATGGTTATCACCAAGTGCACATTAAACATGAATACATTCATAAGAAAACATTTAGGACAAGGTATGGTGTTGAGATCATGGATTGTCCTCTTTTTGACATCACCTTTCCTTCATTTCCATATTTTCCATCATAATTTTGTTATGTTTTCAAGCTATAAAGTCACTCTAGATATGCTCAGATACAATAAAAATGTATCAATCATTTGAACTTTATAGTATTTATTTTCTTTATGAAATATAATCCTAAACATTTCATAGCTACTAAATTGCACTAAGTCTACAACTATCCAGAGATTTTGCAATGACATCCATGGTTAGATTGGTTCTGATGCATTTGAAGGAGAATGTTACAGGTAGAATCACCCTAGGGTCTTGGGTTGGGAACCCCAACAGAGCGGAGGGTATACAACATAAAGAGACACAAACAAGAAGTCCTAATACTTAAATAGTGAAACTTGGTACATAAGGTCTTACCCGTAGATCCTACGTTTGAGGTTGTTCCCGTACGGTTCAAACCAGCTACTTCTTCCTTGTGCTTTAAGACCTGCAATTCATTCAAGGCAAAGCATATACACCAAAAATAACTGAAAGCTTGTTCACGATATCAAAGTTAGATCATATAAGAATGTAAGAAAATAAGCATTAATGTGAGATTTTATAAGAAAATCATGACATAAATTAATGCATAAAGACCGTAATCATCAAGAATAAGACAACGCCTCTTTATTAATGTAAGCTAAAGAAAATACGGAAGAAATACAACCTAAGTCATCCGTCAGCTCCAAGAAAAACCGTCCTCCAAATCCGTCTTGCCCAAGCCTCAAAAATCCTCCTCCATAAGTATACACAAGGATGTCATGAAGGGATGATGAACATCTCAAGAAGGAAATAGGGGTTTCCTATGACTGGGAGTGTGCAAGGCATAGGGATATATTTAGACTTGATCAGGGATGTAATCGACTATTATATCAATATATAATCCTTCCTCCTCCTTCAGGCCTTCCCATGGAGATGTATTTATACTTCTCCAAATTAGTTCTTTCAGTTGGGAAACAGTTGGGCCATGTGCTATAGTAGGTGGGTATCCAGTCAAACCGTAAACTCTGCCCGAATTAAGGGAGATTATAAATTTTTTAATGTTTTAACACATATATGTGCGTTGGTTATAGGTTGACCCACGTGTACACGCGCTTTAGATAGGGCATAATCGCGTATGGGATTTTAAACATTGTTTTTTAGAAAATGGACCAAGTCTGGTAGGGAAGGGTTATCCTAGGCCATATCATAGAGCATCAAATATACCAAGGGTGGTAAATGGTACTATAACAAATTCCCCCTTATATATCAGCTCAGAAGGGGTACATGATGGCTGAAATGTATTAAGTGTATAGAAAGAATCATGCAAGGACCTGAGAGGAGTTCACCAGATTTCAGCCTTCCAAGCCAGTGGAAGAGATCAGAAAGAAAGTTATTGTCTGAGGCGGGCATACCCATGCTCAAATATAATAAAGCATGTCTGCATATTAAATACAAAAGTAGACCCAATATGTCTACAAGTATAAAAGAACTGAAAATACATAATGGATCATCTGATTATATCCATAGAAGTAAATGTCAAAATATCACTTATAAAGAACTGATCAATGATGATGAAGTAGAAAATTGATCACTGAAGTCATAAAGCTGATCCAAAAAGTACCAAGTCAAATAGTGGAACAAATGGTACTGCATGCAACTCGGGTGCCAACATATAGGATGTTGTTGTGATGAACTGCAACATATAAGGTAGATGGTGTCACTAGCAGAAACAGGAGGAACTGGCAAGTGAACCAACAAATGTTGATGCAAACCTGAGGTCTTCACCGACCGCCATGGTACATTTCTACACAATGGGAATAAATGATCTGAATTCGACCATGTGAGAAATCATTTGATTATCGATCATTGATGTATACCATTAACAAACGCGAGACTACTCATCAATAATGATGATGAGAGCCAAGGTACCCAGTACAATCTAACAAGTGTGAATAAATGATCTGAAGTCGAACACTTGGAAGAATCTATCAATCAGGAGACAATGATGTCTTCCCATTGTTGATAGCAAAGGAATCTGCCACTAATGATTGCAAAGCCTAAGTTACTTCCAAATAGACTCTAGACCTTGATCCCAGAGCAATGAGTTGAAGTCAATGGGAAAAGATCTGCTAGAAGGTAGGCATTAAGGCATCCTTCATCAATCCAGCACGAATGTAACCCACAGGCCAATAATGTGGAAGAAATCGGATGAAGAAAGATGTAGTAACAAAACCGAAGCATGTTTCCAGTCTACACAAGATGTAGCTAGCACACAATAGAAACCATTTGTACCAACCAATAATGAAAGAAGACATAGAGGTGATGAATCCATTTGATGAGCTTCATAAATGGGTAATTTTATTGGCTCATTTTACCTCCTAACCTAGTCAAATCAACCATTCTCCTAGATTCTTGTATGATTTTCTAAATATATTTATGCTTATAGAGTGAGTTGAGTTAGTTATGATGCCATGTGGTCTAACATGTGTTTAATGTAGATTATTGATGATTTTTGAGGTCAAAGTCAAGGATACAATGGACAAATGGCAGAAATAACTCGAAGTGGACAAAGGAGAGGACCTATAGGAGGGAGTCCCCCTCATTTATTACTCCTCACTTCGAATTCCCTTTCATTCAACTCGGAGTACAAGCAGCCAAGTCATGCATTAGCAGGCAGCCGAGCAAGTGGAGGATGACTTATGACTATCTCAAGTTTTTGGAGCCAAGCCTCCCTGATTTTAAGGAAGTTGTTGGTAGCTTCATTTTTATAAGTAGAGAGGCCTAGGGCCTCACTAGAGTCAGATTTTTATTGGATTTTTGTTGTACTTTTGCTTATGTAAACTCTACTCAACTTCGAGCTTATTATTTTGACAATTCCATGTAATCTTGTTATTGTTTTGAAATAAGGATGGAATCCTTTTTGAGTTAGCACTAAGTTACCTCAGAGGTCTGAAGCTCTTGGGTTAGGGCCCAATCCAAGCAGCCAAGATCCTCTTTACTTGTATTTGTATGCTTTATTTCAGTTTGTAGATTAGATTGTTGTTAGATGTATTTCTTTCATGGTTAAGAATAGGTTGCTTTTGATGATTCAATTGTTTGCTTCCAATTGTGCTTTCTATAGCAGGTTAAGCAATGGTAAATAAAAGATTAAAAAGGCTAGCAACAGTGCCTTGGCCTCTCTTCCTTCCTCTGGGACAATGATTTGAGGCAAAGACCCTCTTGCTGCCCCAAAAACACAGATTTTCCTCATTCATAGGACTTCTAGTGTTTACAGCTTTTTAGTGGGTTAATAGTCTAGTTTGCTTTGCTTTAGAACTTCTTCATCATGCTCACTTCTTTATTTACCATATTCTTCTTCCATGCTTTCCTTTATTGCAGCAGTTACCAGCATTTCCTTTCATAGATCACAGTTTAGATTAGTTTGATGAAAAACTCTGTTTTTTCTAGATGCACTTATGTCATTGCTTGCTTAATCTCATTGGTTGATTGTCAGTTGTTTATGCAGAAGAGATCTTCTAGCAGCAGGCCAGCCTATTAGCCATCCCATCCTCCATCTGATCCATGCCCTACAGGTCGTCCAAGTCTCCCCTCAATTCTACCTTAGTTTCCTGCATTTTCCATAGAATTTCTTCCTCTATTCTTGAGCAAATCCAATCATATTTCTCTCTCCTAATGATTCTTGGTAGACCCTGGGTGCCCTAACACTTCATTTCAACCTTCATCCACCTTTTCCAACCACTCTCACACCCTCAAAACAGCCAAAATTTCTCTCGGCCTCCTCCTGTAGGCCTCCTGTAGAACGTTGTTTTTCCTCCTGTAGATTTCTTGTGTCCTCCTGTAGATTTTCTTGTAGGCTTTCTTTTGAAGGCCGAGTGTGGGAAAAGCCTCCAGAAGGCCACCTGAGACCTCCTAGGACCCAACCACACCATCCTACATCCTCACAAGTCCAAAAACCGCCCTTCAACACCACCTATTCGCTGCCACCCTCACAAACAATAAATCACATGCATGTCAAATTCACATAAAAATCCAAAAAGATGTTTTTTTGCTCATTTACTTCCAGAAATAGCTTATTTAGATGTTTTTTACTTCCTTGGGTAGGTAATGGCATTCTTTTCATGGTTTTCATAGTTCTTTCTGCAAAAGTAGGATTCATTGGTTAATTAGGATTTATTTGGTTTGCTTTACATTTCAGTCTTTCTCCTTTTTGCAGTTAGAGTAGTATCTATAGAGTAGTCTTTCTCTCCTTTCATCACATATAAGCTTCTTTTGGAATCCATAGAAGTTAGCTTGAGCTCCTAGTGATCTTGCGCCGACTGACCAAGTGAAAACCTGCAGTAAGAACTAGTACTTGTGCATATAGCATGTCGCTTCCAAGTTTGTTACGAACTACCGGGTTGATAAGAGTAAAGTAAGTAGCCCAGGAGTTGCAGCATTATTGCTGCAATACTGGCGCTCACCATACATTTTGGCCCTGTTTCCAGGGAAGCATTAGAGTATTCTATGATTACTGCTTTCTTCTATTTTCTATTGCAAACATTTTGCTAATAGTTTATTTTAGCAAAAATAGACCAGTCCTTTCTTTTCTTTCCAGTTCTGCATTTCTTTGCTTTCCTTTTCAATTCTGCAAATTTCATTTCAGCAAGAGTAGACTAGTCATTCTTTTCTTTCAAGTTCTGCATTTCTTTGCTTTCCTCTTCAATTCTACAAATTTCCATTCAGCAAGTTTATTTTAGCTAGTTGCAATTTGTTTTGTTCAATCAATTTCAGATTTGCAGGTACTATCAGTGTGGGGAAAAGAAACAAAAACCAACCAAAAATATTTCATTTCATGCCTCGTAGGAATAGAGATAATTCAAGAAAAATTTTGCCCAACACCCCCACTGCTTCACACATCCAACCTTCTCTCTTCTTCGGTTGCTGCGATCAAGAAGAACCCTTAGGTGAACAACCAAACATATTTGAAGAACGTATAGGGGAAGAAGAAGAAGAAAACATTCCTTTGGAGCCAATGGCTGAACATAGAAATGCTAGGGGGAATGGAGAGAGAATAGAGGGTACCTTTCCCATATGGGAGACCAATGGGGAAAACAAAATGAAGAATATAAGCCCTTCCACCCTACCTCATTTCCATGGTCTGACTACAGAAGATCCTGACACCTTTTTGTTTGAGTTTGTTGTTATTTGTCGAACCTATGACTATGCAGACGATGAGCAAAAGTTGAAACTGCTCCCTTCTACTCTCAAGGATGCAGCATTGTGCTGGTTCATGGAATTACCTGGCAATAACATCACAACTTGGGCTCAGATGCAGCAAGACTTTAACAACAAGTATCGAGACTATTGTGGGTCAAAATATACTAAAGAAGAAATTTTCCGAATGACCATAGGAAGTGATGAATCCCTGGAGGACTATGAAGAGAGGTTCCAGCTCAGTTACAAAAGGGTCGGGTGTACACTTGACCCTGAGTCTCTGAAGCTGGTCTTGCTCAAGGGAATTCGGGAAGATCTTTTAGACACCCTCCATCTACTGGCCGAGGGAGACATCTACCAACTATCCTATGAGGACATAAAGACTGTTTTTAGAAACCATTCTAGAGCAACCAGAAAGAAAGGTAGGGGGAGTCAACCCATAGCCAGTACCTCTTCCTCTAGCTCATCCATTAAAGGAGAAATTGGAAACATGCTGGAAGACTTCAAGAGTGAGATGCTTTGGCCATTTTTTGCCCTAGATGCACCAAGAGGCATCCTAGGAATGAATTCCCATTGAACTCTATAGAGGTTTGTTCAATCTGTGAAGAAAATCATTCTACAGACAAGTGCCCTTCCTTACCCAGACTTAAATATGTATATAAAGGGGCTGAGGGATTCATTGAACAACTCTATTACATAAACCAAAGGAGGCCACATGGACCTAGACCATGTCAACAGGGGATGCAAGGGACATCTCAGGCATACTACAACCCCAACCAAGTCACTTCCATACCTTCTTGGGTCCCCCCTGCTCATCATTCCTGGTTCACACCTCCTCCTTGGTCCTTCACATCTCCATATCATGCCCAACTAGCCACCCATTCATTTCAATCCTATGCTCAGTCGCAGCGTCAGTGGAATGCATCTCATCAGGGGTGGAGGACCCAATACAACTCTCCTCCAGCTCTTTTGCCTCCACCACCTGCCCAACCACAACTGTTACCTCCTGCTCCACCAAAGCAACCCCAAATTCCTGCCCATCCAAATCCGAACCCAAACAATAGACAGGCTCAGCAAGTGTATAATGGGGAACCATCATGCCCGACTTATGTTGTGGATATTCAGGAAATTAACTTGCGATTTGGGAAAGTTCTCCCAGATAGCCAGCCTCCACCCAGGGAGGTTCAGGAAGATAAAGAGGAAAGCGAAACTAAAGAAAATCCACCCTTTCCTGAGAGACTATCCGCAACAGTCCAGCCTACCCCAGAAGAAACTGAAATCCTGGGAGAATTGAAACATTTATGTGTGAAGATACCACTTCTCCAAGCCATAAAAGATGTGCCTATCTACAATAGATTGATCAAAGAGAAGTGCTTTAGGCATCCAAGAAGGCGCAATTGGGATGCCCCAACCATCAATGTTATAGGGCAACTATCCAACCTGATGTTGGGGCAGGTCATCTGTCCAAAATATCTGGACCCTGGAAGCCCATTAGTCGATATCCACATCAATGGCACCATGATCTCACACACCTTGATTGATCTAGGAGATGCAATTAATGTGATGATAAAGGACACAATGCTCAAATTCAACCTTCAGGGCTCCTTGAGGAAGACCACAACCATGCTACAGCTTGCAGACCGCTCCACCGTGACCCCTGAGGGGATTGTGGAAGATGTGATGGTCTCCGTTGATTCTTGGGAGTACCCTACTGATTTCTTAGTTCTCTAGCCAAAGGCAAAGCTCATTGGGTATCCTCTCATTCTGGGAAGACCTTGGTTGGCTACCACCGCTGCCTACATCAGCTGTCGAGCTGGGAACATGACCATAAAGAATGAGCATATGTCCAAGCATTTAATCCTATATCCTCCTACCCAACCCTTGCTAGAACATGATCTACCTCTCTAGTTGGAGGAGGAAGATGAGGATGAAGTCTATTCTGCACCACTTTGTGCATTAGAAATCACCATGGGGGGAAAACTGCAAGATGAGGATGATATGATTGAAAATATGATTCAGAATCCACCTCCCAGTGTATCACCATTAGAGGACATAGTAAGAGAAACCCAAAACAACCCCTTAACTGATCTCTGTGTGGCCGAATCCACCTCTCTCCATGTTAAGAATATAGAGTTCGGCCCAGAAAGAACCTTGAAAATCAATCCATCCCTATCCACTTCCTAGGAGAAGGAACTGTGTAGCTTGCTAAGAAAACACCTAGATGCCTTCACCTGGAGTTATAAGGAGATGAAGGGAGTGCACCCTTCAGTATGTACTCATCATATATACATCAAGGAGGATTGCAAGCTAGTCAGGCAACCTCAAAGGAGGATGAATCCCGCACTTAAAGATATTGTTAAGGAATAACTAAAGAAATTGCTTGATGCAGGATTCATCTATCCCATATCTGATAGTGAATGGGTCTCTCCTTTGGTGCTAGTTCCAAAGAAAAATAGTAAGTGGAGAATCTGTGTCGACTATCGGGAATTAAACCAAGCCACTAGAAAGGACCATTTTCCTTTACCTTTCATAGATCAAGTGTTAGACGGTTTAGCAGGAAAATGTTTTTATCTTTCCTAGATGGGTTTAGCAGGTACAATCAGATTCAAATCAGCCCAGAAGACCAAGATAAGGTCACTTTCACTTGTCCTTGGGGTACCTTTGCATACCGGGTCCTTCCTTTTGGTTTGTGTAACGCTCCAGCCACTTTCCAAAGAGCGGTATTGAGTATATTTTCTAAATTGGTTCATGATGCAGTGGAGATATACATGGATGACTTTACTCCTTATGCCTCTGACTTTGAGGAAGCTTTATCTAACCTAGGAAAAGTTCTAGACAAGTGTATTGAGATGAACCTATCCCTTAGTCTGGAAAAATGTGAATTTTTTATGACTGAAGAGATCGTGCTAGGTCATGCAATATCTCAACAGGGATTGCAGGTGGACCCCAACAAAATTGTCATCATCCAAAGGGTCCCACCTCCTCAAAAGGTGAGAGATGTCAGAAGTTTCCTAGGTTTAGCTGGGTATTACTAGAGATTCATTAAAGATTTCAGCGAGCTAGCCTCTCTTTTGTTTTGCCTTTTAGATAAAGATGTCGAGTTTATATGGTCGAAAAACTGTCAAGAAACCCTAGATACCTTGAAGAGCAAGCTTGTGATTGCCCCAATACTTAGAGGCCCAAATTGGGCCCTACCTTTCCACATTCACACAGATGCCTCGAACAAAGCAATAGGAGCAGCCTTGGGACAAATTGATGAAAAATTGCCTTATGCCATATACTTTATAAGCAAAAATTTGTCAAAGGTTGAGTTAAACTATACAATGACCGAGAAGGAACTCCTAGCTATCATGCATTCCTTAAACAAATTTAGACATTATATCACCAGCTATCAAACCTTTGTGCACAGTGATCATGTTGTAATTAGATATTTAATGAATAAACTGGATGTGAATGCTCGCATTATTAGATGGTTGCTTTTACCGCAGCAGTTTGATTTGACCATTATTGATAAGCCTGGTAAAGAAAATGTTGTTGTTGACTTTTTGTCTAGAGTAAATTTGCATGCAGGTGAGGAAGGAATGGTGGATGACCAAATGACAGATGAACCCTGTTTGCTATCTCAGTACTCTCTCCATGGTTTGTTGATATAGCAAACTACTTGGTTTTAGCACAGTTTCCACCACATCTGTCCTCAAAAGAAAAGAGCAAGATAGTGAGAAAAAGTGCCCCTTTCACCTGGATTGGGGGCAATCTCTTCAAACTTGGCCCTGATCAGATCTTGAGAAGATGTGTCAGGGAGGAGGAAGTCTTTGACATCCTCCTGATACTGCAGCAAAAAGAACTTCCTTCAAGATACTGCAAGCAGGCTACTACTGGCCCACTCTTCATCAGGATGTGAGGAGATATACCAGCCAGTGTGATCGATGTCAGAGGATGGGGAAACCTACTCCAAAGGATGAAATTCCCATGAAACCTCAAGTGACCTTTGAGCCATTTGAGAAGTGGGGCATGGACTTTGTGGGTCCTATCAGCCCTCCTTCAAAGCAAAAGCAATACATCATTATGTGCACTGATTACCTGACAAAGTGGGCAGAGACAAAAGAAATCAAAGCAACGACAGAGGAAAAAGTAGCTGAATTTTGAGATAGAACATATTCTACAATTTCGGGTATGCAAGAGAATTGGTCACAGATCAAGGTAGTTAGTTTACTTCCAATATGATTGAAGACCTGTTCACACATCATAGAATCAAGCATAGGACTTCAACCCCTTACCATCCACAAGCCAATGGGTAGGTGGAGGTCACTAACAGAACATTGGAAGGGATCTTGACAAAGGCAGTGAGCAGTAGCAGAAAAGAGTGGGCGGACAGATTAGTTGAAGCCACTTGGACCTAAAATACAACATGGAAGACCACTACAAGGTTCACACCTTATGAGCTGGTCTATGGGAAGAAGGCTTTGCTGTCAATAGAATTTGAATTCAATACCCTGAGGATGGGAGCTCAACTGGACCTAGACCTCAGCCATGCACAGAAAGAAATATTACTTTAGCTCAATGGTTTGGATGAACACAGAATGTAAGCCCTTCTCCATACAGAGGTAGTTCAAGTTCAGAGAGAGATATGGCATGACAAAAATATCAAGGAGAAGCAATTCCAAGAGGGATATTGGGCACTACTCTATGACTCAAGATACAAAGATTTTGAGAGCAAGCTAAGGACAATATGGTTGGGACCCTACACTGTGAAAAATGCAATTACAATTGTTTAGTTCTTATCAAAACCATTAATGATGAAGCCATCCCCATGCTTGTCAATGGACATCAGTTGAAAGTCTACAAGAAACCCCTCTCCAAGCAAGAGTTCATTGAAGATTTGAATAAGACAGTGATGGTAGTGTAGCATGTCTTAGCCTCCACTTCACCCACTCACTGAAGAAAAAGAAAAAATAAAAAAATAAGGACTCAAGTGAAAACCTCCATGAGGCGCTTGAGTCCCATCATTAGGTTGAAAACCTCTTCTGCTGCAGCCCAGTGATGTCAAAAAAAAAAGAAGAGAAAAATAATATCCCTGGGTGAAAACCTCCCTTGGAGGTGCCCGGGGTAGGCAATTAGGGTGAAAATCTCCCTGAGGCGCTCTAGTTGTTTTCAAAAAAAAAAAATAGAGAAAAAAAAATGAATTTTCAGTTGCATTGCAGGTTTGCAGGAGGACTATAGGAAGCAACAAAAGGTGCCAAGGGAGCCCTAAAACCAAAACCAGCACCTATCCTACCTTCTCACACTTTTCTCTATCATTCTTGGCATTTTTTTCACCTCACTGTGCTTATTTTTCAAAAACTGTGTTTTCTATAGGAGGCTCTGTGTTTTCTATAGGAGGCTCCTGTAGGAATTACAGAGAGCCACAGATGGATATAAAAGGTAGTTTAAGGGACAGGGAAGCTTCATAAAAAATCTATAAACCCTCCTACAGTCTTCAACCCTCCTTGCCACCATGTCCAAGCCTGCATCACAACCCCAAGAATAATTCTTCTTCCTGTCCAAGAAAAACACAGAGAAAAAATAGTTTTCACGAAAAAAGAAAAAAATAAGAGAGTAGGCAGCACCATCCACCTCACCTGAAGTCTATCTATTACCTCTCCATCTCTATATACATCTCTAGCATCATCCTCACAGCTCCAAGCACAGAAAGAAGCTGAAGTTTCAAGGGGAGAAGCAGCTACAGGAGCTCCTGTAGGAATTCCTGTAGCAATTGATCCCATTAAAATCCAGCATCAGCAGCAAGAGGGTGCAAATATGAAGAACAATGTAAACTTTGAAACGGGAACTATAAACTCAAAACGGGAACTCTAGCCAAAAAACCCCGAAAAAACATAAAAAACAGTGCTAAAAGTGAAAAGTGTTGATGCTGGAATAACACCTTTTCTTTTCTTGGGTAAATTTTCAACATGTTTAAAAAATGGCGGTGAAAACCAATTTTTTGCTCAAAAATTATCCAAAAAACACCCTCAAAACGAAAAGGTTAATTCTAGAAGAACATTTTTTTCTTCGAAAGTAAAATTTCAACATTTCGAAATAATGGCATGAAATATTTTATCATGACCCCCGAAAAAACACTAAATTTAAAAAAATAATGAAATCATAAAAAAAAAAAAAAAAAAAAAAAAAAACAATGAAAAAACACAAAAAAATAAAAACAAAAACAAAAAAACATAACATAGATTAAAATATATATTAAAAGAAAAATATACAACAAAAAATAAAAGACGAAAAAAAAATCAATCATCAAATGTAAAAAGAACAAAATTAATGATAAGAATTAAAAAACTAAAAATAAAAAATAAAAAATTATAAACAATTAAATAGTAAAAAAAATATTTAAAAAAAAGGGGGAAAAAGGAGTAATCTTGTAAACCAAAAAAAATTGGCAAAAAAATATATATGGAAAAGAAAAAAAACATTTAAAAGAAACAAAAAATTAAGTAGGTGAAAATAGAAAAATTAAAAACAAAAAAATTAAAAATTAAAATTAAAAACAAACTAGATTTAAAAAAAAAAAAAAAAAAAAAAAAAACAACTAAAATTAAAACTGCTGGAGTATGCCATAAAACTGCTTCTGCTTGGCTAAGAGCTCGTCTTCCTCGGACGTAAGGAAACAGGTTAACGGCCCAAGACCCAGAGGCATCTGGCAGGAGTGAAAGCCTGCTCCCTTACGGACCACCAGCGGGTTATTACAGGTGGCGTGGTTTTCCTTGATAACAGTGATGAGTCAAACCGACATTCGCGGATAGCAGCTAGAGATGGTTGTCCTCACTGTTGGTTTGACACCTGAGTTTGATAGGTTTTGCCACCTTCGAAAAAAAAAAAAAAAAAAAAAACTAAAATTAAGATTAAAATGTTGATTACTTAAAAAACAAATATAAAAATATATATAAAAGACAAAAATAAAAAAAAATAAAAATAAAAAACAAAAAATGTTAAAAAAATTATCTCATAAACCATAAAAGAATTTGGAAAACAAAAAAGACAAAATTAAAATATATATATATATTAAGTAAGTAAAAATAGAGAAATAAAAAAAAAACAAATTAAAAACAAACTAGTTTTAAAAAAAAAAATAGAAATTAATGAAAAAAAATTAAAAACTAATAAAATTAATATTAAAAAGAAAAACAAAAAAAATGTGTATTTCTTATTTTAAAAAAAAAATGTAATAATTTTTTAATAAACATAGATATTTTATTTTAAAAAAAAAATAAAATTAATTTTTTTTTTTTTTCAAAACAATCTATTTTATTATAAAAACAATTTTTATTTTTATTTTTATTTAAAAATAAAATTATTCAACATATATTTTATATTTAAAAAAAAAAATTACATTTACATTTTTTTTAATAATTTTTTTATTAAAAAAAATGAAAATTACATTTACTTTTTCAACAATTATTTTTTTATAACATTTTTTTTATAATAAAAAAAAAAGTATTTTTTTAAAATCAATTTTTTTTTTCAATTTTAAAAATTATTAAAACAAATTAAAAATTTTAAAAATTATTAAAAAAAGTTAAAATTTTTAAAATTATTAAAAAAAAAATTAAAATTCATATTTAAAAAAAAAAAAAAAAAAAATATTAGTGTGGCCCTCCCCGGCGCCGCCACGGGCGGCCGGGGGGCTGGGCTTCGATTCCAGGAATCGAAGCCCCGCCCCCCGGCCGCCTATGGCGGCGCTGCCGTGGTCGGAGGGGCCTGCCGGAATCAAAGCCCCGCCCCCCGGCCGCCCGTGGGCGGAGGGGCCTGCGCGACCCACGGCAGCGCCACCACGGGCGCCGGGGAGGGCCACACTAATTTTTTTTTTTTTTTTTTTTAAATATGAATTTTAATTTTTTGAAATTTTAATTTTTTTTAATAATTTTTTAATTTTTTAATTTGTTTTAATAATTTTTAAAATTTTAAATTAAAAAAAAAATGATTTAAAAAAAAAACTTTTTTTTATTATAACAAAAAAAAAATGTTATCAAAAAATAATTGTTGAAAAAAAAAAACATTTTCATTTTTTTTTTAAAATAAAAAAAACATTGTTAAAAAAAATGTAAATGTAATTTTCATTTTTTTTAAGTAAAAAAAACATTGTTAAAAAAAAATGTAAATGTAATTTTTTATTTTTTTTAAATATAAAATATAGGTTTAATTTTTTTTTATTTTTTTCTAAATATAAAATATATGTTGAATAATTTTATTTTTAAATAAAAATAAAAATTAAAATTAAAATTGTTTTTAATAATAAAATAGATTGTTTAAAAAAAAAAAAATTAATTTTTTTTTTAAATAAAATATCTATGTTTATTAAAAAATAATTACATTTTTTTTTTTTCAATAAGAAATACACATTTTTTTTTTTTTTTTTTTTTAATAATTTGAATTTTTTTTGTTTTTTTTTAATATTAATTTTATTAGTTTTTTAATTTTTTTCATTAATTTCTATTTTTTTTTAAACTAGTTTGTTTTTAATTTTTTTCTTTTTCCTGGTTTTTTCTAATGCTTTTTTTAATTTCTCTATTTTTACTTATTTAATATATATATATATATATATATATATATATATATATATATATTAATTTTGTTTTTTTTGTTTTTTTCTTTTATGGTTTGTGAGATAAATTTTTTAAAAATTTTTGTTATTTTTTAAATATTAATTTTACTATTTTTTAAATTTTTTTCATTCATTTTTTTTTTTTTAATTAGTTTGTTTTTAAATTTTTTCTCTAGTTTTTGCTAATGTTTTTTTTTCGTCAATTTTTACTGACTTATATATATATATATATATATATATATATATATATATATATATTAATTTTGTGTTTTTTTTCCAAATTGTTTTATGGTTTATAAGATATTTTTTTTAACATTTTTTATTTTTTTATTTTTTATTTTTGTCTTTTTTTATATATAATTTTTTATTTGCTTTTCAGGGACAATTATTTCATTTGGATTGAAAATTTAATTAACGATGTTTAAATATGTAAAATATCGAAAATGAAAAATATCGACCTTCTTCTTTAAATATGCAAATCAATAAAAACCTCACTACAGAAAAAATAAAAATAAAAATAAAAACAAGAAAATATGAAGAGGAAGACCACTTCCAAAATTATTAAATTTACAAAATAATTATTTACATTTCATACATTAGAAAAGTTAAAGTCAAAAAAATAGGTTTTTTAAAAAAAGGGTTTGATGCAGAATAACCACTTTTTAAAATGAGCATGAAAATCACTACCATTCTAAAACGCAATGTACATAACAAGAATTTAAAAAAATTAAAGTGCCAAAAACTATGCTCTAAAAAAAACATGTGTGTTCTGCATCACCCCTTTTCAAAATCAGGTCACTTTTTTGCTATCTCTACAAAACGGGTAACAGTATCAGTTCCCGTTTCAAAGTTTACATTGTTGAAGGTTGAAGAAGACACCTGAAGCTCAGATCCAGCTAGGGAAAAACCTACACAAGGCATAACCACACATCAGAAAGCAGATAGCATGCATCAAAAGAAACAAGGGCATGCAGCAGAAAGAAGGAACCACAGCACCTCACAGCAAATACATTTGGATCTCAGGTAAGTAACTAACCCGCTCCTTTGTTTGCATTTGTGTAATTAGAAGGCATGCAAAAGTAATGAGATGGTTGAGTTTGATCAAGGGAAAGGTGGCTAGTTAACTTGGCCACCTTCATCTAGTTGACTCCACTCATCCAAAGATGTCACCCACACGTGCGCACAGTCAACTCAAGAAAGATGTCAAGGACAAATAGTGGAGGAAGTGTGAACTCCGATGCAATCATGAGAGCTGATTATGAGGAAAGGGCCATGATGACAAGGCAGGTGGGGACCAATGATCTGAATATGGCCAACGTACACTTGGCCAGCTCACCCTCCATCACCGGGAATATCCATAAAAAGCAATAAGTACTCCTCCCCGAGCACTCTCACCACCTTTTCCTTCATTCTCTCCTCAAAACTCCACTCCTGCAATCTCCTCGAGCCCCTGCAGCCTTGTAACCATCGTTCTCCATTGATCTCTCCCATGTTCCTGCTCTCGGCGTTTTCTACAGGAGAACTTACAGGTTCTACAAGAGAACCTACAGGAATTCTACAGGAGGGACAACAGTCTTCTACAGGAGGGCCAATGAGTGGTTTTGAAGGGAGAAAACACGGGTTTTAGCACAATTCTTAGGCTGAGGAGGTAGGTTCTATGCATACCCCCATTGAATATCAAAATATGCAAGTAGTGGTTTAATTTTGAGGAGGAAATAAATCCTTTAGGTGGAGGAAATACATAAAAGAATTTCTGCTTATTTCTTAAAAAAAACACAGTCTCTTTGTTTCTCTGTTTTTCTTCAAAAATCATTCTCCTTCTCCACATTTGGATTCCCAAAGAAGCATAAACAAAATGACAAGAGGTTTTATGAGGAAGGAGCCCACCAACTCCTCCAGGCTCCATGCACATCCCCAAGTAGTGGACATATTCACAAGAGCAAATTGGATGAACTTTTTTGAGAAATTTTGAGGGTTTGATGAAGAAATTGCTCAAGAATTTGCCCACTCTTTGGTCCATCACAACGGAACACATGCCACTGTCACCTTTAGAGGTCTTTCCATGGAGATAACCCCTGAATTTATCAGTAGGGTCGCTACCCTTCCTCTTGGATTGCCCTGGAGTAAAGATGAAAAACCAATTGGCCAGGCTACCAATAAAAACTTCTTCCAAAACAATGAAACCCTGTAGAAGATAAAAATGGCATTAGAAGGGCTAGCATACCATATCCTTGGGATGAGGTCAGCTACCAAATAATCAAATATATTTCCTGTGAGGCGAGGTATAGCATTGTCTATGGTTACCATTTTAGAATCCTTCATGAATTAAGATATGGCATGGACACTCCAGCCCTTCAGACGCTGAGCATCCCCTACTTCCTCCTACAGTCTCTCATTGACTCTAGCACTAAAGTTCAAGCAGGGAATTCAGAGGAGCTCGCTCACCATGCGTTAATCAAAATTTTAGTGGAAGAAGCCCTCCATACATTTACACTCCCTATAACATGGGAAATCTTCTGAAACATGACAACAGAAGATGACATAAAAGCCCTAACCTATGATATCAGTCCTACTGGCAGTGAGGAGGAAGAGCAGCAAGGGGGAGAAGGTGAGGCAACTGGTGACTTAGTAGAACAAAAAGGGAAGGAGGAAGAAACTAAGATAGAGGAGGAGAAAGCTGAAGAAACAGAGCAGGAAGAAACAAAGCAAACAGAGACAAAAAGAGAAACAGAAGGAGGAGAAAAAGGGGCAGAAAAGACAGAACAAGAACAAGTGTCCCTGGAGACTCTGGAAAGAGAGACAGCAGCTACTATCACTACCCTCAGCACACCAATTAAGCCAAAATAGAAGAGGAAGAGGCAAACCTCAATGTATTTCATGGCTAGGAAGAGAACAAGAATCAAAACAGGGAAACCCCAGCCTTCTTCAAAAGTGCCAATTATTATGAAGATTCACCCTCTAAAGAATCCCCTTCCAAGGCACCTATCACATATGAAAGAGGGACTCCTAGATCTCCCACATGGAAATAAAAGGTAGAACTACAGGACCCAAAAACAGTCCTATAGGAGGCACAGACAGTTCTACAGGAGACCTTGTCAAAACTATAGGAGACCCAAAAGCTTGAGAAAAGGGTAGAAGGACAACCACAGGGAAAGGAGGAAGAAACAGAGCTACAAGAACTCAATCCCCAACCCAGTCTTGGCTCCTACTACAATCTTCTTGAGGGGGGGAGAATAATTCCACAAAAATTTGCAATTCCACTATTCTTTGAATTAGAGAAAGAAAGGATAAGGACCCATAGGTGGATGAAAATAGCCAAATCCAAAGGGGTTGAGGATATTGGCCATATGGAGAACAAACTCAGAGAAATGGGTAGAGAGTTAAGTGTTTTCAGACACAGAGAAGCAATCACAAGAAGCCACCTTGAAACTGAAAATGAATTGCTAAGAAGACAGCTGCAAGAGAAAGAGACCCAACTGGCATGCATGGCCAGCTGGTCCATGGAGGCATTGCAATGTAGGACACCAACAAAATCCTATGGCCTATATCTCAAGGACCAATGGTTGCAATTTCAGATAAAGACTTTGGCACAAAGAGGCACAATGCCTTTCCAAGATTACAGGCAGTTTATGGACCTGTGTGACCAAAGCACATCAGAAGATAAGGCAAAGATGGCATAATTCTACCTGCATAACATGGCCCTCACAGACATGAATGTGTGGGACCCCAATGCTAGGTTAGGAGACCTGCAACTAATGGCCATGGCCTCATGGATGAACCATGAAGAGTTAAGGGCAACAGAAATAAGAAGGTTGATGATAAAGGAGTAGAATGAGCCATTAATGATCAGAGCTGAGCCATTAGACCCCATGGAACTCATCAGCACACATAACTTGCTTGCCAATAATCCTCAGATTTCCCTTAGATATATCAGTGATCAGGCATAAGCCATTGCACATTTTGAGGATATGGAAAGGTTACTTGGGGATGACTGTGTGCATGCATGTATGAGGAGATGGAACACCTTACCACACAGTCTGCAGATCAGGGAATATCATTCCCCAATGAGGATGAAGGATGCATTAAGGAGAGTGACAATGTATAAGCGCTCCATGCAGAGGCTGAAGGTCAATTGGATTGGCCTCAAATTGAGTCCCCCATTGCTGCTAGGCATGCTGGAAGGCAGAAGAGAAGAAGAAGAGCAGGAGCAATGGGAAGAGATAGACAGGAAGGCAGGAGTCTATGACAAAGAAGAGGAGACCACGTCAAAAGCATGGGATGCTAGGGAGGCCACTAGGGCCATAAAAGATGAGGAGATGGACTAAGTTGCTCAGAGGATGAGCGACACTTTCAGTAGGGGGGTGATGATGAGCCTCATAAATGGGTAATTATATGGGCTCATTTTACCTCCTAACCTAGTCAAATCAACCATTATTTTAGCTTATTGTATGATTTTCTGATTATATTTATACTTATAGAGTGAGTTGAGTTAGTTATGATGCCATGTGGTCTAACATGTGTTTAATGTAGATTATTGATGATTTTTTAGGTCAAAGTCAAGGATCCAATGGACAAATGGCAAAAATAACTCGAAGTGGACAAAGGAGAGGACTCATAGGAGGGAGTCCCCCTCATTTATTACTCCTCACTTCGAATTCCCTTTCATTCAACTCAGAGTACAAGCAGCCAAGTCATGCATTAGCAGGCAGTCGAGCAAGTGGAGGATGACTGATGACTATCTCAAGTTTTGGGAGCCAAGCCTCCCTGATTTTAAGGAAGCTATTGGTAGCTTCATTTGTATAAGTAGAGAGGCCTAGGGCCTCACTAGGGTCGAATTTTTGTTGGATTTTTGTTGTACTTTTGCTTATGTAAACTCTGCTCAACTTCGAGCTTATTATTTTGACAGTTCCATGTAATCTTGTTATTGTTTTGAAATAAGGATGGAATCCGTTTTGAGTTAGAACTGAGTTATCTCAAAGGGCTGAAGCTCTTGGGTTAAGGCCCAATCCAAGCAGCCAAGCTCCTCTTTACTTGTATTTGTATGTTTTATTTCAGTTTGTAGATTAGACTGCTCTTAGATGTATTTCTTTCATGGTTAAGAATAGGTTGCTTTTGATGATTCAATAGTTTGCTTCCATTTGTGCTTTCTATAGCAGGTTAAGCAGTGGTAAAGAAAATATTCAAAAGGCTAGAAATAGTGCCTTGGCCTCTCTTCCTCCCTTTGGGACCATGATTTGAGGCAAAGACCCTCTTGCTACAAAAAAAACACAGATTTTCCTCATTCATAGGACTTCTAGTGTTTACAGCTTTTTAGTGGGTTAATAGTCTAGTTGCTTTGCTTCAGAACTTTTTCATCATGCTCACTTCTTTATTTACCATAGTCTTCTTCCATGCTTTCCTTTATTGAAGAATTTATCAGCATTTCCTTTCATAGATCACAGTTTAGATTAGTTTGACACAAAACTCTGTTTTTTACAGATGCACTTATGTCATTGCTTGCTTAATCTCATTGGTTGACTGTCAGTTGTTTATGGAGAAGATATCTTCTAGCAGCAGGCTAGCCTATCATCCATCCCATCCTCCATCTGATCCATGCCCTACATGTCGCCCAAGTCTCCCCTCAATTCTGCCTTAGTTTCCTGCATTTTCCATAGAATTTCTGCCTCTCTCCTTGAGCAAATCCAATCATCTTTCTCTCTCCTAATGATTCTTGGTAGACCCTAGGTGCCCTAACACTTCATTCCAACCTTCATCCACATTTTCCAACCACTCTCACACCCTCAAAACAGCGAAAAATACCCTCGACCTCCTCCTGTAGGCCTCTTGTAGAACGATGTTTTTCCTCCTGTAGATTTCATGTGTCCTCCTGTAGATTTTCCTGTAGGCTTTCTTTTGAAGGCTGAGTGTGGGAAAAGCCTCTAGAAGGCCACCTGAGACCTCCTAGGACCCAACCACACCATCCTACATCCTCACAAGTCCCAAAACCGCCCTTCAACACCACCTATTCGCTGCCACCTTCACAAACAATAAATCACATGCATGTCAAATTCACATAAAAATCCAAAAAGATGTTTTTTTGCTCATTTACTTCTAGAAATAGCTTAGTTAGATGTTGTTTACTTCCTTGAATAGGTAATTTCATTCTTTTCATGGTTTTCATAATGCTTTCTGCAAAAGTAGGATTCACTAGTTAATTAGGATTTACTTGGTTTGCTTTACATTTCAGTCTTTCTCCTTTCTGCAGTTAGAGTAGTATCTGTAGAGTAGTCTTTCTCTCCTTTCATCGCATATAGAGCTTCTTTTGGAATCCATAGAAGTTGGCTTGAGCTCCCAGTTATCTTGCGCCAGCTAACCAAGTGACAACCTATAGTAAGAACTAGTACTTGTGCATACAGCTCCGTCGCTTCCAAGTTTGTTACGAACTACCGGGTTGATAAGAGTAAAGTAGGCAGCCCAAGAGTTGTAGCATTATTGTTGCAATACTGGTGCTCACCACCACCAATGAGATCAAATGAAAACCAAGGTACTACACGAATCCCAATGTGTGATAATGAAAATTGATGTCAAACACAAGAGAAACCACTCAACCAATCACCCATGATATTGATCGATATGGAGCACAAGGTCACCTATCAATGATGGAAACAGGGCCAAGGTGCAGCTTTAGGTCTACTCTTAGAGCAATTTGTCGAAATCGATAAGAGTAAGACCCACCAGCAAGAATTCAATGGAGACCTTCTCAAACCAACATGAGCAAAGGACCAAATAGTTTATGTGATAGTGAACATGACTCTAAAAACCAGGGATGGATGACTGAAAATAAGTCAAGAGACACTGCAGAAAGTCTGACTCAGGTTTACTTCCCTTTAAAAAAAGCACGACTCAAATGTGACAATATGGCATCATATGATAACTTTGTATAAGTTTGTCATGCAAGAGGCACAAAAAAACTCTCCATATGATTGGAAGAGATAACCAACCGGAGGAGTATTGACTCAATAACAAGGTTAAGGCTCTCCTAAGTCAAACTAAAGCCCATCCCAATGGAGGAAAGACTTAATTTTGAGTGCTTTGTTCAAGGGTGACACAACTGACTCTAGCTGCCATCAATCATGGAAGTAATGTCTCGTTCCCGCTCTTTTTGGAATATTTAATTTTTTTGTATTTTTCATATTTAGAAAGCCTGAAAAAAATAATAAAAGAATGGCTATAATATAGTGGAAAGAACGAGTGTCGAAGTACAGATGTTCTAGTTCCTGGGAGTGGAACATGCCTATGCTCAATGCAAGGTGACGAAACTGGTCAATGACACTCAAAGGAATGTTCTTTCCACGGATAAGCAGGTGTCAAGTTGCAGAGACTAAATGATTGTAGGGTTGATTTCACAGAAAGGTCTGGCCAAAAAAGAGGCTTAAACACGAGTCCAAATGAAACTGGCTTAATGCCAAAAAGAGGCAAATAGTCAACATGCAATGGAGCAGTACAACTCAACACAAAGGATCCTCTAAGGTATAAAGCCAGAAAAATAGCGAAGAAGTAAGAGAATGAAGCTTCAATGCAAAATTCATAGCGGGGCTAAAGAGGATTCCCGAGCCTACACAGTATAGCAACATGGGAAACATATGCTAGCGAGAATCTAACTAAGATGCCCATGTAAAGGTTGGCTCTACCATCACGTCATGATTTTATAAGTCGGCGAGTGAAAATGGTGTAAGAACCAAGACATGATGTGGTCAACCCTATGGCTAAGATATCGTAGTATGGAGGCTACAATGCAAAATGCAATGGAAAATGATATCCCCTAACCTATATGCCAGTGGAAAACGATACCTGCCATGACGGGTTTGCAGTTGTGGAATCGAAGCGGTCTCTCAAAATCTCTAAAGTGTCCTAAAAAAATGACCCATCCCAACAGTCCAAGCCAAAAAGGTCACAAAGCTCATAAGGTTTTGCAAAGCAAATATGAACTTTTGGAAAAAATGATTTTACATGTCAACCTATATAAAGACCTTTTGACTTACAATTTTTCATTTGTATTGTGAACAAGTGAGTGAAGGAGCTCTGGAGCAAAAACTCAATTAACCTTAATTCATCTGATTCGTCTATCAGTTCAGCCTTCAACTATCCAAGTAATCTCCTAAATGATTCTTACATAAATTTTATTGCTTTCCAAATGTCTTTTTCAAAAATTTCACCATAGAAAAATAGTTTAAAAATTTGTTCCCTACACGCACGCGAGTTGAACATGGTAGACTCGCGTATAAATTGGCCCTATAAGTGGTTGTGTATATAGTGAACCCACGTGTGTGCAGTTTGAAAATTTAAAGCACTATTTCTAATGATCCAAAAACATTTGTTTTGTAGGATGTATATCACATGGAGAGAAAGGGAACATAGTGCAATTAACAATGAAGTGATGGATGATCAAATGGCGTTAGATTCCTTAAAAGGATGTGGTTTATTAAAAAAATTCAAGATTCCAAACATGAAGGAAAACACCAGATTACTAGAGATGTTGATCCATTATTGGGATCCAGAAGAAGATGCCTTCATCATTGACCAAATGCCTCTAAGAATAGAAATAGAGGATGTCTATTTTATCATTGGTCTTTCCCAAAGAGGAGAGAAGGTCAATTCGACGGGAAGAACTAGAGGGAGCCTCAGTGTAGAGGACTATGTACATATCTACTGCCCAGGGAACACAAAGAAGATTGGAACTCAAATTCCAATTAAACATGTAGAGAGCTTAGCCTTGAGAATCGTTCTCTTTACCATTGCTAGACTGAATCGGTCAGCCTCTCTACACCAAGCTTCTTGAGTTTCGATGAGTCTAGCAGTGGAGAGTCTTACAACAGTTTTTGATCGGTGTACACCCTTCTTGATTAACATGAAAAATCAACTTACATCCATCAAAAAAGGTCAAATAAAAAACTTCAGATATGGAACCATTTTGTGCTCCTTTTTCTTTGAGAGTCTACCAGGGCTTCAACCCATAGTATTGTCCACCATTAGCAACACGAGGGATCCTCGAATGGGCAGACAGGTTGATCTGATGAAGAGACTAGGGGGTAGTGAGGTCCCTATAAACACTTTCGATGATGAGTTCTTCTCCTGGTGGGAATAACAAGTCATAGTTGTTGAGGACTACCCCCACGCTGGCATGGATTTCAAAGGAGACCCAGATCTGGTGTTGCCACTGGATGTTGCATGGGGAGCCATAGGTAAATATGTTTTTAAGTTTTGAAATGTTTTACAAAAAAATAGATTTTAATTATAAATAAACTAAAATTCTTTTTGATGAGACAAATACTTACAAAATTATTTTGATCATGACACGGATATTGGATCAGTAAGACCTGCGGGTCTACCTAGGCACAGGCGTCATGGAAGAGACGTAGAGGGGGCTACAACTGAGACTGAAAGGATATTTCATGTTGTACAGAGAAACTTGGTGAGACTAACTCACAGGTACCTATGGAAGCCACAGAAGACCTTTCAAAAGAGATGCAGAGGAGCGTGGTAGGAGTGCCATGTCATTGCGTGTGGCTGTTCCAATGGGTGGAAAATGCCTTCGTCTTCTTCCGTGATGCTCACCCGGAGCAAGAACCATAGATATAAACTTATGGATGATCAGATATTTTGATTAGACATGATTATGGGCATAAGCCCTAGTTTTGTAGGATGATTTTATCCCAATTTTGTATATTATTTTGAACATAACACTTCTATATATATACCGATGGTTTCACTATGACGATCATATATATATAGATGACACTTCGGTTATTTTTTATTTTTAATGTGATGAATGATTTATGTGCCAATCTAATGCTTGATTAGCGATGGAATCTGCAAATGAATTTTCTGATCGTGGAATATGAATAAATGTGATATAAATAAATGATCTCTGTAATAAACGCACTCTCAGAAATTGGCGATATAAATAAGGATCTCTCACACAATAGATGTTGTTTAATTGAGATACCACCAATTTCAAATCCAAGTATACCACTAATAAATCAATACCAAGAGATATTGCCTTAGATAGTAAACTAATGACAACAGTATATTTGGCAACATTGTTTGAATGAGAACCGATACATACGCATCTTGAAACCAACAACTATCCGGATGGATAAGAAATCACCCAAGTCACGGAAGCAAGGTTCCAGATGTGTCTACTAGCACCATCGGCGAACCCTAGATATATGAAATCGTCCATCAATACCTACCAAAGAAGGTCAAAAATATTAACATCACTACGAAACCGATAGATAGATATGCACATATATACAATATTTACAACCAAGCAAATGCTAGGATGAAGCCTAAGAGAAATATTTTTTAAGATAAAGCCCATTTCTGGGCTTCGCCAATTCATTTCCCTCAAAATCAACCAACTCATAAGCTCCCTTTTTCAAAACCCTTTTAACAATGAAGGGATCATACCACATAGATTTGAACTTTCCTACACCCAAGGCATCTTTGTCTTGGTCATAAACCAAGACAAGGTCACCTTTAGAGAAAACCCTAGGACGGACAACCTTATCATATTGAGCTTTAACTCTCTTTTTATGAGCTTCGTTGATTATGGACGCATCTCGATGCTTCTCATCGAGATGTTCCAAATGAACGAGGTGTTCTTTAATACTATAAGTATCTGGAAGAAGTTCAACAGCTAATTTAAGGGAAGGAATTTCACATTCCACAGGAAAAATTGATTCTAACCCATAAACTAGTTGAAAAGGAGTAAAACCTATAGCAGTCTTGACTGACATTTGGTATGCCCAAAGCGCCAGATATAACATAATGTGCCAATTGGATTGAGATTTGTTAATCATCCTTTGCAGGATTACTTTTAGGGATTTATTCATGGCTTCAACTTTCCCATTGGTCTGAGGATAATAAGGAGTTGAATTCTCTTGCCGTAACCCAACTTAAGAGCCAATTTAGACATCATATGGTCCTGGAAATGACTGCCATGGTCAGTGACAATCTCGTTGAGAATACTAAACTAAGAAATGACTTGGTTCAAGAGAAACAGGGCTGATGTTTCACCATCGTTCTTGAAAGTGGGCATAGCCTTGGCCCACTTAGTAAAGTATTCGAAGCTACGATGATATAATTATGGTTTCCTGCCGAACGTGGATTGTAAGTAGTAAAATCAATACCCCACTTTGTGAAAGAGCGGAGTTGGATGCACACGCAATTTCCAAGTATAAACTTAACAAGAGTGGCATCTCTTGATCACTTCAACACAATCCTTGAAGATCGAGGGCCAAAAGTAGCCCACACAAAAAAATTGGGTTGTTTCAAGCCCAGATAGATGACCACATCAAGCTCCACTCTGGAAATCATTTAGCATAGACTAAACTTATTCTAAGGTTAAACAACGTCTAAGGATTGAATCAACCCCGCGATGATATAAAGTGTCACCTATATATTATATCTTTTAGCCAAGTGATGTCACTTTCTACGTTCATCCTTCGAAAAAGGGAGAGGAAACCTTGAAGTCTGGAGATATATAATGGTATCTCCAAACCAAGGATCTTGCGAAGAAATAAGGAAAAGATTCCTCATAAACTATTTCTTCCTTACAAGGCAACTCTAAGATCAATTCTGCAAATACTAACGATTTCTTAGACTTGGCTGACATGAATTCGAGATCAAAATCTTGTAAAATGACAATCCATATATTGTCTTTTCCCCCAATCACTTGCCTATTGAGAACAAATTGAAATGGATTGACAGCTACTAAGACGAATTTTTTTCTAAGCAAAATATAATGTCTAAGTTGTTGGACAGCATGGACAACTGCTAAATCTAATTTCTCAGTGGGAGAATATCACAGTTCAAGGCCCACTAAGCCTCGGCTCAGATAATAGATTACGTGCTCAATGAAATCATCATCTTCCTGAACCAGAACCATACCAATAGTTGATTCTACTGCAGCGAGATATAAAAGGAAGTCTCTTCTATAATCAGGTGGACTCAATAAAGGAGTAGAGATTAATTCTTTTTTCAAAGCATCAAATGAGTGTTGCGTGAAATCATCCCATAGAAATGGGACCCATTTCTTGAGTAGTCTCATAAATCCTTTAGTAATCTTGGCATAATTAGCAATAAATCTCCTTAAGAAATTGGCTTTTCCTTGAAGACTTTGAAGTTGACGAATAGTGGACGGGGGAGGCAACTGAAGTATTGCCTCAACCTTGAAGGGATCTACATGAATCCCTTCAGTAGAAATGATGAATCCCAACAACCGACCGGATGTGACGGTGAAAACACACTTATTTAGATTCAACCGGATTTTGTAGAAATGACATCATTCAAAAATTAATCGAAGATGCTTGGGATGATCAATTCTCTTTCGAGAACGAGCAACTAAATCATCCAAGTAGGCTTCGATAATATGTTTGATATCGTGGAAAGCATATGACATGGCCTGCTAAAAGGTAGCTCCAGCATTCTTAAGGCCAAAAGGCATCTTCTTATATGCAAATGTACCCCAAGGGAAAATAAAATTTGTCTTATGTTGATCTTTCGGATGAATAGTGATTTGATTATAACCAGAAAATCCATCCATAAAAGATAAAATCTCATTACCCGCACACTCATTGATAATATGATCAATAAATGGTGTGGGGTAATTATCTTTAGGACAAGCCTTATTCAAGCCCCTAAAGTCAATGCACACACAGATCGTTCCTTTCTTCTTGTCAACCGAGACTGGATTCGAGACCCACTAAGTTAAAGGAACGGGGTATATGAAACCCGCCTTAAGCAACTTTTCAACCTCAGCTTTGATAGCTACTGCTTTCCTAGGGTTTATCGGTCGAAGCTTCTTGCAAATAAGTTATGCATTTTCATATATCTTGATCTCATGTTGTACTATAGATGGATCTATCCCAGGCATTTCCTCATAAGACCAAGCAAACACATCTCGAAACTCTTTAAAGAGATCGGTATAAATTCGAATTTCTTTAGGGGAACAATCAGCTCCAATGAAGACATTCTCGATAATGTTGGGATTCCTAGAGATGTTCACTGGAAAAACTTTTGAAATGACATACATGTTACCTTCAGTTGAAACCTGCACTGGAGCCAAAGGATTTAAAACTGTGTGAACATCACCAGTAGATGAAAGACAGCGCAAGCTTGATTCTACTTCTCACAAATCAAGGAGGAAATATGACCGATGATGAAAATCATCCCATAGCCCCTCAATACCCGTCATTTCTTCTAGAATTACTTCTTCGGATGGCAAAACAGTAACTAGGCAATCCATAGCAAAAGTTGAATCTAGAGTCCAGGCTGGAGACACATCCCCATCCAGATCCTCCAGTGAAAGAGGAGTATGATCGGAGTCTGTAGTGTTAACTATAGATTAATAAGCAATTTCAACTGCAGACATAGGAAATTCTATTCCACCTAATTGTGCCTCATCTAATGTGGTGGTAGAAGAGGGTAAGGGCCAAGGATTCGAAAAATAATGAGTTCTAAAGCACTCTCTTCGAGAAGGTGCCTTGGAAGATGAAATAGCATTAATTCGAGAAATACGAGCAAGAAAATCAACGATACCCATTAAGGAAGAATACATCCCAACTCCTAGATTCTCAATAGGCTGCTTAGGATTGTTCACTAAGGGAACAGTAGATTCAGAAGATGAATTGGATTCACTCAGAGAATAATCCATATGATTAACTGTTACAATTCTCCCTTCATGAGGAAAATAGAGGATGTGGAATAACGATGATACAATAGCATCCATCTCGTAAATCCAATTTATTCCCAAAAGGAGATTATAATCCAAATTTGCATCAACTATTTCTACTTCGATATTTACAACCTTGCCCCCAACACAGACGGGAAAGGCTGGAATAATCCCATGCGGCCTATGAGAATGACCATCAAATGTCGTTAAGAGAGTAGGTGATGGAATATCCTGAGGTGATCCAATAGCCTTCCAACATGATATAGACATTACGCATGTGGAAGCTCCCTCATCAACTACGGTTCAAAAGATATTGGTCTTTCGATATGTAGACTTGATTTGAAAATCCATATGATGTGGGAGTCTCTTCTTGATATTCGACATGTTGAATGTAAGGATAAGAGAGTTCTTTAGATCTACCACTCTGATTGCAGTGAACAACGCACTCCTTTGTGGTGGGAACAACTGGAGTACCTCTAACGCTGACATGGCACAAGGACTCTGAGTCAAATCTTCTATAATGGAGTAGTTTTGAGTTGCCTTGGCATTGGGGTTGATTGTCAAACGCTTTGCCGAGCCTTTCGGCATCCGAGGTATAGGCTCAACTACGTGCCTCTCGATATGGAGTGGCTCTGAAACATTAGGAGTACTCTTGGCCTTAGATGATTCTCGTTCATCATAATCACGTGACAATGTAGAAACGTCAACATGTGAACTCATCATATAAACATTTTATGGATTTTCCCCTTCCTGGTTGCCCCAAGTGGGGGTACCAGTACTAACATTCACGTCATCTAATAACTGTTGCCCTTGGGGAAAAGGGTTAGTTAGCATAGCTTGGGAGCTAGAAGACCCTTGCTAAACCAACAAGTGATAAGTATCCTGAATGTTTGGGCAAAGATGACTCAAATGGTCACCATTGCATAACTTGCATGCAAACTTCACTTTCTTCTTGGACTCTTTTTTACCCTCCCCAGTATCAATGTCGGGCTTATTTGCATTACCCTTCCCATCCTGATTCTTTTTCTTACAACATTCTTTCTTCTTCCCATCAAATTTTTTATTTCCTTTGAGGTTAGAAGTTTGAACAATGTTGATATACGAAGCCTAAGAAGGCATGGGAACTGATGGCAATGCCTAAATAGAAGAAGCAGTTTGGAAAGAAAATTGTTGCAATAGGTTTAGCAGGTTAGCCGTGCTATTATCAATTGATCCAACTAGCCCGTCAGTATGGGTACCCAGCTCTATCTTGGCAAGATCAACCTTAGATCTAGAAGCATTAGGAAAAAATTTCTCAAGAATCCCATATTGAGAATATATGAGTTCTAGCTGCTGGGTTCTAAAAATAGCCTGTTCTTCGGTGAATACACCAAAGAGCGATACATCCTTAGAAGTTTCAGGCTGAAAAGATTTGAGAAACCATTCAAGAAGGAATTCTTGGGGAATATCAGCTTTAATGAGCCTCTTTCTTCTCCTCCATTCCTGGATGTGATCAGAAATGTGGATTTCCTAGTAAGAGCTCAGTTCTAGCATCATAGCAAATAGGCAATTGAAAATTGTTTAAAAATATGGTGGCCAAGTCACCAAACGAAGCGAAGGTGCCCCCTAGAAGCTCAATATACCATTTAACCGCATTCCTAGTTAGGGTGCATTGAAATAGTCTCAACCTGATTGAATCATCAATCATGGAGTTCGACGAACACAATAAACAGAAAGTGGTTATATGGTCATCCAGATTTCACCAATATTCCCTTCAAATTTGGTTATGTCCGATGGAAGTTTGGTTGGAACTAGAGGCAAAACTGGGTTGTATCAGATAGGATCGTTAGTCAACTTTGATAGATGTGGCAAGTTTAAAGTTGCCAAGAAACGTAAGTGCATAGGAACTTGAGGATTCCACCCACTCTAGGCAGAATTCCCAATGTTTTGAAAAGAATATCATGGATTTGTGAAGGCACCAGGTTGCCTAAGGTGATTCGTAGAAGTGCTTAAACCATAAGGAAAACCTTGTGGCCCAGAAAAATTCAGATTTTGTCCAACTCCTGCTAAAAAATTGCCATATCTAGTGAAATTGCCCCCTAGTGAGGTATTAAATAGATCAGAGAGCCCTTGGTAAGGGTTCCATGCATTGGAAAAGGGAGAAAAACTTTGAAATGAACTCATAGAGGAGTACGTAATGTTCCCCTCTTGGCTGAAAGAGAACTAATTCCCAGATCCTAAGTTGCTAATAGTTGGATTAGTCCATCCTTGTAAAGGATTATAACCTTGACCTTTGGAGGGAAAAGGTATTGATCTTAGAGACGGGTTAGAATGGGGTATATGACCACTCCCAAAAGGGAAACCCTGAAAAGAAGTTGACTCACTCATCGTGGAAGTCATAAACGTGGATGTAGCAGATGGAAAATTTAAGGGAACTGAAGGAATTGCGCTGGAAGGCATTCCAAAGGGGAAAAACCAGTGTTGGAGACAAATGCTTAGGTGCACCCACTCAAAGATGGAATGGAGGTAGAGCCAAAGATTGCAGTGCTAGGAGTGATTGAAGGTATGGAAATTGTACCTCCTCTTTGTACTGAGAAAGGAGTATGTACACTAGTAGCACTCATAGTTGAAACCATGCTCCCAATAGTGGCCATCAAAGGTCCTGAAGTATAATAGAACGTCTGGATAATCAGGAGGGAAAGGAGAAGAAGGAGCCACAGGAGACTCGGGTAATTCTTCAACCTCTATAATGTCTTCTAATTGGAAGAGGACTCTAGAAAGGATTGGAGTGTTCCTCTCCAAATCTCGACTTACACTAGATCTATCCCATGAAACAATAGCTTGAACTAGAGGATCAATCTCCATTATGTTCACTATCACTGATTGGAAATCACTGGTAGAATTTCTCCTACGCCTTGTGGAAGAAGGCTCTGCACTCGTATGTGACATCCCACAAAGCCTCCTAGACCAACGAACTGGTCGATCAAACACTTTTAATTATTTAAGATAACTAATTAAAGACTCAAAAAAATTATAAAGGTATGGCCAACTAGGAGAAAAGAGAACTCTCTAACAAAGTCCCTAGAATATACAAGCAGTCAAGCAACTTCCAAATATTTTCATTCTGGGTGATGAAGACCAGCACCCAAATACAAGAAAGTGAAATCAAGGACCTTCCGAAGATAGTTTGGGATAATGATGGCCCAAGCCTACTAGCAAAGGTGAAAAAAATAGTTACGGTGACCCCCAGACAAAATCCTTTGCTAATGCAAGTACCTAAGCTTTGCAAGGGTACCCTCCAGAAGTACTAATGAACATGATGCAACATCTGCCTCAGACGTCATGGGATTCCCCGCCACAGCAACCTATGTGGTCCCTAGGAATAGAAATTATGGACACTAGTTTGTATCAAAATTCAGGTGAAACAGTCTCAGGGCGGGATCCAACAAGTAGGTGAGTGGTTATCTCTCTTTACTTGTCTTCACTCTCCCTCGTGCTTGACTCCCAGTAGAAAGGATCTTTCCCGATCTTTCTAATGACACTGGATTTCACTCATTATTCAACATCTATGTTTAACAGTTTAAGTGGCCATGGAGAGTTAACTCTCCACTCACCTATTCCAAGGCCCTAAAGAGCTATACTTATTGATGTAATTAATGACAAATCAAAAAATGTTCTATTTCTTTTTAATTAAGTGCTTGATTTTAAAAGGTTGTTCTTTGGGTCACGGTAAAATGAGAGTGCAACTTGTGGTGTTTTGATGCAAAATAAATCAATAGAAACTTAGCTATATGAAAATGCGACTATTTTTCTTAGATGAAAAGAGATTTATATAAGGTTATACGAATAAACTTGTAAAAAAAAAAAAACGCTCCACACACTCAAAATCTAGCAAAAATACTAAAATGCCTACAGTGCAAACTAACTTAATGAAAACTATAATGATGGTGCAAGATTTTATGGATGCTCATACAATAAGAAAATGTGTTCCTTCACAAGATCAATAGGCCAACTTTACTACAAGGAGGGCACAAATTCAATGACAAACTTCCCTCGAAACTAAGCAAAACCAATCGAAAAAAGTTCACAATTGCTCAAAAATAATGAAGAAACCAAAAACAAAAAACTGAAAAGAAAAATAAAGGAAAGAACGATGTTTTTTTCTTTTTCTTTTTTAAAGAACCCAAATAATTTTTTGAGAACACAAAGACTACTAAAATTCCAAGACCAAAAACAAGCATAAAGAGTCCCAAAATTCGCAAGTTATGCACATCATTAATATAATAAAACTTGAAATGACAAAGGACTACAGAATTGCATAGATTGATCTGAACAATAATATAAAGGACTTCAGCAAACCAAAATAACGTCAAGAAAGACTTTCAATATCACCAAAGAGGCACTCAAAAATCATGAAAAACAAAATAGGTCAACCAAAAAAGGAAAGCAAAGCAAAGCAATCCGAAATTTGGGTTATAAACAAAATTACAACCAATTCCTTATTCCGCAAAGTCAAAATGACCAAGAACTTATATAAGAAGCCTTGAACCCAAAGCCCAAACTAAAACTTTATTCAAAAAGAAAACCCTATGTTGACTAGGTTTTTCAACAAGAAGAAGATTAGAAACTGAAAACTTGCATGAAAGCAGAGATTTGTTGACAATGAATGACCAGAAACAGCAAAAACCACTAGGCAACAATCTCAACTAGGTCCAATATTTTGAAAAACTTATTCAAAATAAGGTATACGCAACTGTGCAAAGACAAAGGAGCGTGTATATGCAACTGAAACAAAGGATACTCGCGTGTACGTGAGTTTCTTTGAAGAAACTAGCATGTATACGCTATTGTATCCTCTGAAAATCGCATATATAAAGATCAATAAACAAAAACAAAAAATTCAATCCTGATCCAAAAGATCAAACTTGGTGCCTAGGAAGAAAATAGGTCAGAGACACTGTAAAATCAAGAAATCGATCAAGCAGACCCTTATCAAGAAGAAACAACCCAATCTAGGAAAAACAAGAATGCTTTCCCCAGTGGAGTCGCCAATTTTGTTACGGGTAGAATCACCCTAGGGTCTTGGGTTGGGAACCCCAACAGAGCGGAGGGCATACAACATAAAGAGACACACAAACAAGCAGTCCTAATACTTAAACAGTTAAACTTGGTACAGAAGGTCTTACTTGTAGGTCCTACGTTTGAGGTCATTCCCATAGGGTTCAAACCCTCTACTTCTTCCTTGCACTTTAAGACCTGCAATTCATTCAAGGCAAAGCATATACACCAAAAATAACTGAAAGCATGTTCATGATATCAAGGTTAGATCATATAAGCATGTAAGAAAATAAGCATTAACGTGAGATTTTATAAGCAAATCATGACATAAATTAATGCATAAAGACCATAATCATCAGGAACAAGATAGTGCCTCTTTATTAATGTAAGCTAAAGAAAATACGAAAAAACTACAAATTGAGTCATCTGTCGGCTCCAAGCGAAACCATCCTCCGAATCTGTCCTGCCTAGGCCTCAGCAATCCTCCTCCATAAGTATACACAAGGATGTCATGAAGGGATGATGAACATCTCAAGAAGGAAACAGGGGTTTCCTATGACTGGGAGTGCAGAAGGCACATGGATATCTTCAAACTTGATCAGGGATGTAATTGACTATAATATCAATATTCAATCCTTCCTCCTTCGTTAGGCCTTCCCATGGAGATGTATTTATACTTCTCCAAATTAGTTTTTTCAGTTGGGAAATAGTTGGATCACGGGCTATAGTAGGTGGGTATCTGGTCAAACCCATAAACCCCGCTCAAATTAAGGGAGAATATATATTTTTTAATGTTTTAACACATATATGTGGGTTGGTTATAGGCTGACCCATGTGTACACATGCTTTAGATAGGGCATAATCACGTATTGGATTTAAAACATTGCTTTTTAGAAAATGGACCAACTCTGGTAGGGAAGGGTTGCCCTGGGCCATATAATAGAGCATAAAACCTACCAAGGGTGGTAAATGGTGCTATAATAGAGAAAAAGACATATAAGTAGATGACAAATGGAAAACATTCTGAAATCCACCTATTACATTGATATGGAAACTCACATGGTTTAAGAAATCTGATGGTCAAACTAGAAGTCAACTCTAGTTATAATACTCCAGCTTTGCGCAAAATTTAAAGGCAGATCATGGCCATCATCAAGCGAGCATGGAAAAAAAGGATGTTAAGTGAGCAAGTCTTATGCAGTTGATGTGTAAAAGAATGTTTGCATGACTTTCTATGATAGAGTAAATCATGTCAGATCTATTTCGTAGTCAAAATTAGAAACTATGGTGTCAATCCATAAACTTTCCTATTAGAATTTCTTTCTTTAAGTTGTTAATTGGATAATGTATAAATGTCTCCTTGCTCTGTGATTTAAGATAACAGAAAGAGATGTTGATTACTCTATTTTAATTTGTGTCAAAAACTTGTTGCTTTTATTAATACAAATGTTATGTTCCTAAAGTGTGAATGTGTCCATAGCCAATCTAATTTGAATTCATCGTGCCTTACACTCAATGAAAGGCCCCCCTAGAGAGTTGTATGATAGTTTATATGCTTTGATTTTGCTTTCTTTCAATTTATATAGTTACAATCGGATTTTCATATTAATTTATCTTCATGTTTGTTCATTTATTATTGATTTTGCTGCATAGGATTGAGTGCTCACTAAATTTAAAAACAATGAAAAATATTTTGAATTTATAGTTTTGTTCATTTAGATTTTCCACTTAGTTTGAGATTTAAATGTTTGAATTAACTTAGTTCTCCATTACGCACATTAGTAATCTGTCATAAGTTGAAATTTCATTTCGATGAGTTGGATTTTGAAACAAGCTTTGATTCTACTGATAGAAAAGGATTTTAATTTATTATAGTAGACTAAGATTTCATTTCAGCAAGTAAATTAGCTCTTTCAATTTGATGTTATTAGAATAATCCTTTTGATTTCATGCAATTAGAAATAGACCTTTCCATTTGATGCAATTAGATTAGTCCTTTCAATTGCATGCAAATAAATAGTCTTTTTCATTTCATGTAAATAGAATAATCCTTTCGATTCAATGCCATCAAAATAGTCCTTTCTTTAATTCAATGCAAATAGAATGATCTTTTCAATTTGACTATAACAACCCTGGTGAAAGTTCCATGTAATAAAAGTTAGTAAAGGCAAAATAATAACCACTGTTGATGGGACACTTATTCCAAGCTTAATGTTGGGTAAAATCATATTTATGGGGATCACTGGGGATTGATAATGACTAAGGAAATTGGCAAAGGCAATGGAAAAGGCTTTGGAAAGGAAAAATGGAATTTTGGTACATTTATTTATGAAAATAATGGAAATTAGGAGAAAAGGGAGGTGAAAGGTCACAGGTTGCATGTGAGGAGGAAAATGAAGAAAATAGAGGCCTCATTAATAAAAAGGCTTCTGAGGATTAGTTCATTGCTTTGGCCAGCTCAGACTTTTTTCGGTTCAGTTTTGGAGCTCTCTCTCTACTCTCTCTCTCTCTCTCTCTCATACTCTTGGACACTTAGATTTTTATTGGATCACTCTTGGAGGAGTGTGGCATACTTTGAGTTTTGGAGAAAGAAAGCAAAGGAAGCGAAGGAAAGCGCAAGAGGACATTGGGATCAGCAGCTACAATGGGTTTTTCTTGCAGGTACTAAGTTGCATGTATGTTTTCCTCACTAGTTTTGGCATGCATGGCATATGTTTGTGGTTTCTTGGTTATGATCTGTCATTGGCATGGAGGATTGCCTATATTGAAAGTGGATTTTCCTAGGCTTGCCATTTCTTGAATAGCCATGGTGTTGTGGGTTCATTTCTTTGTTTTCTAGTTGGTTCTCATGATTCCCTTAGCTTGGGTTGAGTTACTAGTTCCTAGAAGCCCTAGTTGGACAAATGTTCTGGAAGCCCTGTAATAGCTTAGGTTGAGTTACTAGTCCTAGAAGCCTTGGTTGGACAAATTCTCTGGAAGCCCTTGGTGGGTTGAGTTACTAGTCCTAGAAGCCCTGGTTGGACAAATGCTCTGGAAGCCCGGTGGCAGTTGTGGGTCAAGTTACTAGTCCTGGACACCTTGGTTGGAAAAAACACTTCAGAGCCCTAGAAGGCTTGTGTAGACACCAATCTGGTGATGGTTTGTGATGTTCGACTGTGAGGTGGAATAAATTTTTGATGGGTTGAGGTGGTTTGGCATCTGGAAGCCCTGGATGGTTTTGATTTATGTGTTTTATGAGATCCCACATTCATGCTTGGAATATGGCACGGGGGTGACTGGACGAAGAGAGATTTGGATTAGCCATGTCTATGGTCATGTGGTTTATGGAAGTCCTAAACTTGGTTGGCCTGTGCATCATTAATATGTGGTTATTTCTCCTTGTTATTTCATGAGTATTATATTGGTTTATATGTGGATTGTATGGTTTTTTTCCCTTGGTATTTTTGTTGCTATTATGTTGGTTATGAACATGTATTATGACAGTGGTTATGTTTTGCTCATATCATGTTTTTACTTGTAAATGAATGAACAATGTATCTCTGGCCTAATGGATGACAATGTAGCTAATGTGTTGAGGAATCAATGCTTCTTAGTGATTCTTACATGAGTATGAGACCTCTATGCTCAGATCTGTTGTTTAAACCCATAGATTACATAATTGTGACATGTTTGACGAAATGTCTGTCATGGCTAGTGGGGTTTTAGTCAATTCTTTGTTCAAGTAGTTGCATTTGTATCATTATTATGTTGTTATCTTTCATTTTTGAAAGTGTCATTGAGTTTTGGGCAGTGACCTAGTCTTTGGGCCTGAAAAGTGGCACAAATCTTGGAGTCGTTGGGACAGATATGAGGAGAAAAGTGCACAAATGCATGCATACCCATACTGTGGAAGCGTCTGGAGCCTCCTGGACGCATGGTTGTCCATATCAAGGGAGCGTCTAGTGGTTTAATGGTCTAAAACCTAGTGGGACCCAGGGGCTGGTTGCCAGAGTGGTTGGGATGGCTCCTCGAGTTCTGTTGCTGATGTGGAAGGTTTGTATGGTGTGTTTCCATTGATTCCACTTCCTTAACTGACACATAGGGAGTCGAATCATACCATAGTAACTTATCATCACACTTTTACCCCAGTTGGTCGGTTACTTGCGTAGATGTCGGAGGAGGGTGTTACATTGACCTTACATTGACCTTGTTTTTGAAAGCATACTTTGTCTTTTCAAGTTTGATAGAAAGAGCATGTGCGTAAATTATAGATGAGTTGATCTTGATTTAGTTTATTTCATAATTTTCTTTCATCACTTTGTCATTTCAAAATAAAAAATAAAACTCCTAGCATATATTGTGCACATGCACTTCATACGTACACAAACCTTGGTTTACAATTAATGAATCAATTTAACTACCAATTAAATTACTCAATATTTTGGTGTTGTTGTCGGGGAAGTGTATATAGAACTTTATTTTTGGTGTGCATATCATATTAGATGCATTCATCCTTTAGATGTATAGCTAAAATCATATTAAAATTATTTAGGATGCATGTATAGAGAACAATATTCTAGGGTTAGACTTATAAGTAGAGGTAGAGGATGTAGTTCAATACCAACATCACCAACCACCCCCGCTAGACCACATAGTGCCACACCATATACTGACACTCACATCCCATCCATAGCAAGTAGACATAGACTTCCCAAGTTACTAGTCTGAAATTCAACCTAGGGACTCACCATCTTCATCTACATAAGTTGTAGTTTAAGAACCCACATCCCCTACTGAAGAAGATGTATTTCTTCAACAGGTGAAAAAATCCTAGGTCAAGAGTTAGAAGTGCCTAGTGAGAAAGAGGAAGAAACTTTTTCTGAGATACCATTAGTAGAAGAACCAGAGGAAGAAGCAGAAAACCCTATTATTGAACCCTACATTAGCTATGAGGAATCTACAATGGAAGGAGAGGGGGAAGGAGAAGTAAACAATGTAGATGGTGAACTTAGGATTGGTGGATGATGTTATGAAACCAGCTCACAAAAAGATAGAAAAGATAGATCAACACCTTACAATTCAGCCTCTTCGAGGGGGCAACCTCCTTTACATTACATAAATGAACAATTCTTCGATGATTCAAATGACAAAACCTCCTTTCTATATACAGGAGTCTAAGGAGTCATAATATAACCAAGCCGACCTAACAATAATAATATAAAGGCACAAAAATAACACTAGAGGGATTCTATGGGGTAAAGTAATAACAATATGGGGACAATAGGGGCACAACAATATTAATAAGGGATACAACTACAATATTAATTGGGGCATCATTAGTATTATAGGGACCTAACATGCCCCTCTCCTTCAAAAAAGTGTTGTCCTCAATGTTTGAGTAGTTCTGGATGCTTCTGTATAAAATTATCATGCTCCCATGTGGAATCTTCAGCGGATAAGTTCTTCCACTTGATGAGATACTCCAAAATGGATCGATCTCTTAGCTGTCGAGTCCTTGTTTCTATGACTGCTTCTGGTTCCAATACAATTTTTCCTTCCTCGTCAAGTTCTGGAAATATTGTTTGAACTGGGAGCTTGTCACCTATAACCTTCTTTATACTGGGTGCACTCAAGAAGCTGCAGGAAGCTTCAATTTGTATGCCATAGTACCAATCTTTTGCAACACCTTATATGGACCATAATACTTTGGTGATAATTTATTATCATTCTAAGCTTGCTTGAGGGACATTTGTTTATATGGTTGTAGCCATAGGAATACCCAGTCACCTACATCAAAACTTCTTTCGTTGCGATGTTGATGTGCTTATTGTTTCATTCTATTATGTGCCAACACAAGGTTATCCTTTAAGAGTTGGAGAACTTGTTGTTGATGCTCGACGTGATGTTCCACTGCTTGAACCTTAGAATTTTATCTTAAATATGATGTGATGGATGGTGGCTGATATCCATAAAGTGCCATAAATGGGGTCATTTTTGTTGCAGTATGGAAGGAAGTGTTATACCACCATTCAGCCAGAGGCAACCATTTGACCCATTGTGTCTATTTATCAGATACAAAGCAACGAAGATATCCTTCCAAACATTTGTTTACTATCTCAGTTTGCCCCTCAGATTGAGGATGATAAGATGAGCTATGAGCTAACTGAGTACCAAGACAAGAAAATAATTTTGTCCAAAAAATATCCAGTAAAAATGGGATCTCTGTCACTTACAATAATCTTTGGGTTTCATGTAGCTTTTGAATTGTTTCCATAAATGCAATAGAAACTATATTAGCTTTAAATGGATTTGATAATGCACAAAAGTGTGCATACTTGGTAAGTTTGTCAACTACCACCATGATGACACTCTTTCCCTCAGACTTGGGTAAACCTGTGATAAAATACATTGAAACCTCCTCCCAACGTTGGCTTGGAATGGATAAAGGTTGTAATAGACCTGGTGTCTATATTGTTTCAGCTTTATTTTGTTGGCAAACCAAACATTCCGCCACAAACTTTTGAATATCTGATTTAAGGCCATCCCAAAAAAATTCCTTCTTAACCCTATGGTAAGTTTTTAAAAATCCTGAGTGCCCTCCTAAGGGAGAAGCGTGCAATTCTAGAAGAATCTTTTGTTTGAGTTGGGAATTCTTACAGAGGTATAAGCAATCTTTGTACCATAACAAATCATTTTCCTAGCTAAATGTATTAGATGTACTGGAATCTTGTTGTAACTTTCGAATAAGTTCCCACACTTCTTCGTCATTCTCCCCTTGCTTCGTTTATCCAATATAGTTGCATAATAGAAATGGTGCACAACAATGCTTCCACATCCTCATCCTTTCTTGAGAGTGCATCTGCCACAAAATTTTGCTTCCCTTTTTTGTACATGATTTCAAAGTCATAACCCAACATATTTGTGACCCAATTTTGTTAATCTTTAAAGGATAATCTTTGTTCTAAAAAATATTTAAGTCTATCATGATCCATTTTTACCTTGAAGTGTCTTCCCATTAGGTAGGGTCGCCATTTCTTAAGTGCATGTAGTACTGCCAACATTTCCTTCTCATAAATAGCTTTGTGTAAATACTTTCCCTTGATTGGACGACTTTCGAAAGCAATGGGTCTTTCATCTTGCATTAAAATAGCACCAATTCCATTTCTTGAAGCATCACATTCCACAATAAAGGTTTTTGTGAAGTCTGGTGTAGCTAAGACCGGTGCTTGGCACATTGCCTCTTTAAGATGTTCGAAGGCCTTTGTTGCTTCTGGAGTCCATGAAAATGCATCTTTCTTCAATAATGTTGTTAGAGGTGTTGCTATTTTCTCATAATTCTTAACGAACTTGCGATAATACCCTATCAACCCGAGAAATCCTCGCAAATTCTTTATGGATATGGGGATTTTCCATTCCTTAATGGCTTTAATTTTGCTAGAGTCTACCTTAAATCCTTCAGGAGATACAATATGACCCAGATATTCCACCTCTTGTACTCCAAAGAAACATTTGGATCTTTTTGGTATAATTGATTCTCCTCCAATAGTTGTAGCACCCTGTCAACATGTTCAACATGATCCTTCCAAGACTTGCTATAGATTAGTATATCATCAAAAAATAATAACACAAATTTTCTAAGGAAGGGTTTGAAAATGGAATTCATCAAACCTTGAAATGTAGAAGGTGCATTGGTAAGGCCAAAAGGCATGACTAAAAATTCATAGTGACCCTCATGAATTTTGGAATGTCTTCAATCTTCATTCTGATTTGATGATATCCTGAACGAAGATCCAACTTGGTGAAGTAAATTGATCCATGCAATTCATCCAATAATTCGTCAATGACAGGAATGGGAAACTTATCTTTAATAGTGAGGTTGTTGAGCTCCCTATAATCCAGATGCATGCGCCATGATCCATCCTTCTTGTGCACCAATACTACTGGAGCAGAGAAAGAACTTTGGCTAGGTTGAATTATACCAGACTCTAGCATTTCTGCAACCATACGTTCAATTTCACTCTTTTGGGAATAGGGATATCTATACAGCCTGATGTTTGGAGGAACACTTCCTGGAATCAAATGAATAGCATGATCGTGATCACAAATAGGAGGGAGACCTTTGGGAGTCTCAAATACCTTGGAATGATTGTCCAAGACTTTTTGGAGATCTAGAGAAATAGATGATTTCGATGTGGAAACATCAAGCGAACATAATTGTGCAATTACACCTCATTGTTCCTTTTTTAGAAGCTTTGTCATACCGTTAGAGCTGATTATCTTTCCCGGTTTCCCTGCAATGCCCCTTAATTCAATTTCCTTTCCCTCCGCATAAAATTTCATGAAAAGTTCTTGAAAGTTAAAAGCTATTGTACCCAAGTATTGTAGCCATTGAAGTCCTAGTACAACATCAACACCTCCCATTGGAATAGAAAGCATTGGGCTATTCAATACATATTCTCCCATGGATAGCTTTATATTATGGCACTTTCCAGAGCAATTTATCGTTCCTGCACTTGCAACCATCACTTGACACTCTGGTGTTGGATATAGGAAGCAATTCAATTCTTTTGCTATCTTACAATGAATAAAATTGTGGGTACTTCCTGAATCAATCAACACTATTACCTTTTTCTTCTCGATATGTCCTTCTATCTTGATGGTTTGAGGAGTGGTAATTCTAGCCAATGCATTACAAGATATGGTGAAATTCATTTTTTCTTTATCTAGGCTTTGTTCCTGGAGTATATCCTCTTCTTTTAACCTTTCTTGTTCCTTTTCTTCTTCCTCTTCACAATCTATGTAGAATAATTTCTTCTCAGCACACTTATGACCTTTAGTGTATTTTCTATCACAACTGTAACAAAGCCCTTTTGCTCTTTTTTCTTCCAATTGTTGTGGTGTCAACCTTATAGGTTGTGGAAGGCTAGGGGCAACAACACTTCCATCTTTATAGTTGTGAGTGGTAGGCTTCCTGGTTGCCATAATTTTGCTTTCCATTTTTCTTGCTAACCTGAATGCCTTCTCCAATGAATCAGGTTCCCAAAGGCGAACATCATGTTGGATATTCTCCTTTAAAGTCCCTATGAACACATCAATCCTATGCTCCTCTAGAATATTTTTTACCCTTATGTTCAATTTTTGGAACTCCTCAATGTGCTCCATCAATGAACCCTTTTGCTTGAGACTTATCAATTGGCTAAAATAGGTGTTGCTTTTTGTATCCTCATAATGTGCTATCATTTCTTCCGTAAAAATTTCTCAAGTGATAATTTGTTTACGAGAGCAAAGCCATTGATACCATACAAACTGATTTGGATCGAAATACAAAGTTGCAATACGTACCTTTTGTGTGTTTTTCACATTATTGAGATCGAAAAATTGCTCCATCTGTAGTATCCATGTTGCGGGATCCTTGCCATCAAACTTCCTCATATCAATTTTTGGAATATGGTGGGTCTTTGATCCAACATTAGAGTCTATGAAATCATGATTAACATTTATTTTGTTCTCATCATGAGTTTCCTTTACTACCCTTTCACCATTAGTGAACATTTCTTGTAGCAACTTATTCAAATTTATCTTCAATTCTTCCATCTTATCATCCATGCCATCCATCTTAGCATCCATGCCATTCATCTTAGCTTCCATGCCATTGATCTTAGTTTCCACACCATTCATCTTAGCTTCCACGCCATTCATCTTAGCTTCCACGCCCTTTATCTTAGATTCCACACCATTTATCTTAGCTTTTGTTAGCTTTTGTGAGAGTGACATTTGTTGCACTTGGTCTTGTAATTTTGATATATCATGTAGCATTTCTTCCTCTTCTTCATGAGTCATGCTAGAGCTTTCAGGTTGTTTACTAGGTGTTTCCTTTTTCTTTCTTCAGGGCATCAATTACCGATAATAATTCTTCACTATTCCCTTTGAATTCCTTCAAACTAATTTTTCAAACCAAGCTTATGCAAATATTAAAAAAAATAAACACCTTTTTTCACTTTGTAGGCACTCGATATTGAATATGATGTATCTTTGTAATTTCAGATCTTTCAGTTCTGAAATTGCGACTTGAAGTAGCCCTCTATGTCCTCTTTCCAATGCCACCAGTCTGATCGAATTTAGATTCTCCAAGAAAGAGTTATGCACAATCTCCCAAGATGACCTGATTATATACCTTTTAAGAAGAGCGAACTTGTATGAGGTGCCACGTGTCACTGTTTTGACCTTCAGGTCTAAAAAATATACACATGAAACTACAGTCTGTTCTCTTTCTATAACTTCTTACGAAATTGCAATTTGAAGTTCAAAGCAAAAGTTATGATGATTTTCCCAAGGTCACCTGTTTGGAATGTAATTCAGGAGTCTGCAAAAAGACCAACTTCCTCAGATCATATCTCCGCAAATATAGCGCAAAAAGATCTGAAATTCGGACCCGAGGTTCAACGCGACTTCTTCTCAAATGGGTTTTTTTTTCACGTCTGAAACATCGCAGAAAAAGAGTTATAGCAAAAATGCCACAATGACCTATTTGGAGCAGTGAAACCCTAGAATCCAAAGCTCTGATACCAAATGTTATGAAACCAGCTCACAAAAAGATAGAAAAGATAGATCAACGCCTTAGAATTCAGCCTCTTCAAAGGGGCAACCTCCTTTACATTACATAAATGAAAAATTCTTGGATGATTCAAATGACAAAACCTCCTTTCTATATATAGGAGTCTGAGTCACAATATAACCAAGCCGACCTAACAATAATAATATAAAGGCACAAAAATAACAATAGAGGGATTTTATGGGGCACAATAATAACAATATGGGGACAATAGGGGCACAACAATATTAATAAGGGATACAACTACAATATTAATGGGGACATCATTAGTATTATAGGGAACTAACAAAGGAAGAGGTAGATGAGGAATTTAAGGAGGTGGAGGAGGTGGAGGAGGTGGTAGAGGTGGAAGGGGAGAACAAGACCCTTATGGGTTCCCTGTCTTTGATAAAGATACCATAGCCACTATGAATCATATCTCACCTTCTATTATTCCCAAATTTCATGGCTTAAGAACTGAGGATCCCAAGACATTTCTTTTTTAGTTTGAATAATTGTGTATATCCTATGATTATTTACTTGATACTAAAAATTTGAAATTGTTTCTACACACTCTAAAAGATGGATACCTTAAATGGTTCATGGGTGGAGGAACACACTCTATTAGAACATGGGATGAAATAAGAAAGCATTCATATAAAATACAAAGATTATTGTATGCACTGTAACTTTAAGGATGAATTCATTAAGATGATGCAAAAAGAGGATGAAAACCTTGAAAATATGGTGAAAAGTTTTGCTTACAATATCAAAAGGGATAAAATGCACAATTTAAATGAGGAGACATTGAAAACTCTTTTGAAAAAAACTATAAGAGATGAGTGGATCAATATTCTCAATTTAATGGACAAAGGAGATGTATCCCAACTATCATTTGATGAAATATGTGATTTTTGCAAATACATTTCAAGAGGAATTGAAAGATATGGTAAGAACCCACGAGATCCAGTCATGTCAAGAGTCGGGAAATTTGCATATGCAATAGTAAGCAGATTAGAATTAGGTAATTTGCTTGATGATTTCAAAACAGATATCCTTGGAAATCTTAGTGAACAACTAGATACTCTAAAGATACAAAACATGAAAAAAGATGAGAATGTTGCATTATCTATGTTTTTTCCTAGGTGTAGGAAAAACGTGCTCTAAGAGAATGTCCTCTTGATAGTGTGGAGATTTGTGTCATATGTGTTGAAAACCATGATACAAAAGAATGTCCCTCAATACCTGGGCTTAAGGTTGTCTTCCAAGATGAAGTTGAATCAACTCAAACTGAATCACTTCGTTTTATTGCTAAAATACCATGGTATTCTCAACAAATAGGCATGGCACAAGGTCCCAATTCTCAATATCAATCATATGCACAATCACAGAGAAATTGGAATGCAATTATGCCTTGGAAACATTGGCCACCTTAACCTCAAAATCCATCTTGGGCACAAGGTTGGCAAAATTCTCACGGTAGAAATCCCCAGTGTCCTCAATTCCAGCAACGTAATCCTCTGTTATGCTACCAGCTCACAAAAATATAGATCAACGACTTAAAAATTATCCTCTTCAAGGGGGGGAAATCCTTTACATTACATAAATGAATAATTCTTGGATGATATGAATGAAAATACCGTCTTTGTATATATAGGAGTCTAAGCGGTCAGAATATAATCAAAGCCTACATAACAATAATAATGTAAGGGCACAACAATAACAATAGTGGACTTCTATGGGACACAAAAATAACAATATGGGGGCTACATGGGCACAGTAATAAAAATAAGTGGGCTACACTAACAATAACAATAAGGGGGATACACTAGTATTATAGGTACCTAGCATGCCCCTCTCCTTCAAAAAAGTGGTGTCCTTAATGCTTGAGTAGTTTTGGATGCTTTGTATAAAAATTTCATCCTCCCATGTGGAATCTTCAGTGGGCAAATTATTCCACTTAATGAGATAATTTGAAATTTATCGATTTCATAATTGTCAGATTCTTATTTCCCTAACTGCTTCAAGCTCAAATATGATTTTTCCTTCTTCATCAAGTTCTGGAAACATTGTTTGAACTGGAAGCTTGTCATTGATAACCTTATTTAAGCATGAAACATGGAAAAATGGTGGTACTCGGTAAGATGTAGATAGCTCCAATTTGTATTCCATAGTACCAATATTTTGTAACACCTTGTAAGGACCGTAGTACTTGGGTGATAATTTATTATCCTTGTTAGCTTGCTTGAGGGAAATTTGTTTGTATGGTTGTAGCCATAAAAATACCTAGTCGCCTACCTCAAAACTTATTTCACTAGGATGTTGATATGCCTGTTGTTTCATTCAATTCTACACCAGAGTGAGGTTATCCTTTAAGAGTTGGAGAACTCGTTGTTGATGCTCGATGTGATCTTCCACTTCTTGAACCTTAGAATTTTCTCTTAAATATGATGTGATGGATGGTGGATGATGTCCATAAAGTGCCATAAATGGGGTCATTTTTCTTGTAGTATGGAAGGAAGTGTTATACCACCATTTAGCTAGAGGTAACCACTTGACCCATTATGTTTGTTTATCATATACAAAGCAATGAAGATATCATTGCAAACATTTGTTCACTATCTCAATTTTACCATTATATTGAGGATGATAAGATGAGCTATTAACTAATTAAGTACCAAGACAAGAAAATAATTCCATCCAAAAATTTCCAGTGAAAATGGGATCTCTGTCACTTACAATAATCTTTGGGTTTCCATGAAGCTTTTGAATTGTTTCCATAAATGCAGTAGCAATTGTACTAGCTTTAAAAGGATGAGATAATGCACAAAAGTGTGCATACTTGCTATGTCTATCAACTACCACCATGATGACAATGTTTCCTTTAGACTTGGGTAAACCTATGATAAAATCCATTGATACCTCCTCCCAACACTGACTTGGAATGAATAAAGGTTGTAATAGACCCAGGGTCTTAATTGTCTCAACTTTATTTTGTTGGCAAACCAAACATTCTGCCACAAACTTCTGAATATCATATTTAAGGCCATCCCAAAAAAAACCCTTCTTTACCTTGTGGTAAGTTTTTTAAAATCTTGAGTGCCCTCCTAAGGGAGAGGTGTGCAATTCTAAAACAATATTTTGTGTGAGTTGGTAATTGTTACAAAGATATAAGCAATCTTTGTACAATAATGAATCATTTTTCCAGCTAAATATATCATGTGTACTGGGATATTGATACAACTTTTAAATGAGTGTCCACACCTCTTCATCATTATTCCATTCATCCCTTGATTTTGTTATCCACTCAGTTTGGATAATAGAAATGGCACAAAGCAATGCTTCCACATCGTCATTCTTTCAAGAGAGCGAATTTGCAACAACATTTTGCTTCCCTTTTTTGTAGATGATTTCAAAGTCATAACCCAACATATTTGTGACCTATTTATGTTGCTCTTCTAAAGATAATCCTTGTTCCAAAAATTATTTAAGGCTATCATGATTTGTTTTTACCTTGAAGTGTCTTCCCATTAGGTAAGGTCGTCATTGCTTTAGTGCATGTAGTATTGCCAACATTTTCGTCTCACAAATAGGTTTGTGTAAATACTTTCCTTTGATTGGACGACTTTGAAAATCAATTGGTCTTCATTCTTGCATTAAAATAGCACCAATTCCATTTCCTGAGACATCACATTACACAATAAATGTTTTTGTGAAGTTTGGTGTAGCTAATACCACTGCTTGGCACATTGCCTCTTTAAGATGTTCAAAGGCTTTAGTTGCTTCTAGATTCCAATAAAATGCATCTTTCTTCAGTAATGATGTTAGAGTTGTTGCTATTCTCGCATAATTCTTAACAAACTTGTGATAATACCCTATCAACTCGAAAAATCCTCGAATATGCTTTATGGTTGTGGAGATTTTCCATTCCTTAATTTCTTTAATTTTGTTAGGGTCTACCTTAACACCCTGATGAGATACAATATGACCCAAATATTCCACCTCCTCTACTCCAAAGAAACATTTGGATGTTTTTGCATATAATTGTTTCTCCTCCAATAGTTTGAGCACCCTCTCAACATGCTCAACATGATCCTTCCAAGTCTTGTTGTAGATTAGTATATCATCAAAAAATACTAACACAAGTTTTCTAAGGAAAGGTTTGAAAATGGAATTCATCAAAAGTTGAAATGTGGAAGGTGCATTAGTAACGCCAAAAGACATGACCAAAAATTCATAATGACCCTCATGAGTTATGAATGTTGTTTTCGGGATGTGTTCATTCTTCATTCTAATTTGATGATATCTTGAATGAAGATCCAGCTTAATGAAGTAAATTTCTCCATGTAATTCATCCAACAATTCATCAATGACATGAATGGGAAAATTATATTTAATAGTGATCTTGTTGAGCTCCCTATAATCCAGACACATGCACCATGATCCATCCTTCTTGCGCACCAATGCTATTGGAGCAGAGAAAGAACTTTGACTAGGTTGAATTATACCGATTTTTACAACCATACATTCGATTTCACTCTTTTGGGCATAGGGATATTTGTAAGGCCTAATGTTTTGAGTAAAATTTCCTGGAATCAAATGAATAGCATGATCATGATCACGAATCGGTGGGAGGCCTTTGTGAGTCTCAAATACCTTGGAATGATTGTCCAATACTTTTTGGAGATCTGGAGAAATAGATGATTTCGACGTTTGAACCTCTACTGTGCATAATTGTGCAATTACACCCTGTTGTTATTTATTTAGAAGATGATTTGGCATTCCATTAGAGATGATTATTTTTCTTGATTTCCCTATGATACCCCTTAATTCAACATCCTTTCCTTCCTAGTAAAATTTCAAGAAAAGTTCTTGAAAATTAAAATCTATTGTCCCCAAAGATTGTAACCATTAAACTCCTAGTACAAAATCAACACCACCCATTGGAATGGAAAGCATTGGAATATTAAATACATATTATCCCATGGATAGCTTGATATTATGGCACTTTCCAGAGAAATTTATAGTTCCTCCATTTGCAACCATCACTTGACACTCTAGTGCTGGATATAGGAAGCAATTCAATGCCTGGGATATCGTACAATGAATAAAATTATGGGTACTACTTGAATCAATCAATACTATTACCTTTTTCTTCTTGATATGTCCTTCTATCTTGAGATTTTGAGTGGTAATTCCTTCCAATGCATTACAAGATAAGGTCAGATTCATTTCTTCTTTCTCTGCGGTTGGTTCCTGGTGTACATCCTCGTCTTTTGACATTTCTTGTTCATTTTCTTCCTCCTCTTCAAAATCTATGTAAAATAATTTCTTCTCAGCACACTTATGACCTTTAGTGTATTTGTTATTACAACTACAACAAAGTCGTTTTTATATTTTTTCCTCCAATTGTTGTGGTGTCAACCTTGTAGGTTGTTAAAGGCTAGGAGAAGCAACACTTCCATCTGTATAGTTGTCAGTGGTAGACTTCCTTGTTGCCATAATTTTGCTTTCAACTTTTCTTTCCACCCTGAATGCCTTCTCCAATGAATCATGTTCCCAAATGCGAACCTCATGTTTGATATTATCCTTTAAAGTCCCTATGAAGACATCAATCCTATGCTCCTTTGGAATATCATTTACCCTGATATTCAATTTTTGGAAGTCCTCAATGTGCTCCACCATTGAACCCTTTTGTTTGAGATTTAAAAATTGGCCAAAGAAGGTGTTACTCTTTGTATCCTCATAATGTGCTATAATTTCCTACATAAAAATTGACCAAGTGACGAGTGGTTTATGAGAAAAAAAAATCCATAAATACCATACAAACTGATTGCATTATAAATATAAAGATGCAATGCGTACCATTTGTGTGTGTTGCACATCATGGATATCAAAATATTGCTCCATATCTAGTATTCATGTTATCGGATCCTTTCCAACAAACTTTATCATATCAATAATTGGAATGTGGTTGGTCTTCAACCCAAAGTTACAGTCTTTAAAGTCAGTATTAGCATTCATTTTATTCTCATCGTGAGTTTCATGGAATACATTGTCACCATTAAGACAAATTTCTTGTAGCAACTTTATTAAACCTTCCATATCTGCCTTCAAACCATCCATATTAACATTCATGCCATCCTTCAAATCTTCCATGTCTGCTTTTAAACCATTCTTCAAAGCTTCCATATCATTTTTGGTTACTCTTTGCGAGAGTGAAATTTGTTGTACTTGGTCTCATAATTTTGATATATCATGTTACATTTTTTCCTCTTCTTCCTGCGTCATACTAGAGCTTTCTGGTTGCTTACTAGGTGTGTCCAGTTTTTTTTATTTGAGGCATTTTGAATCAAATACCTATATCTATACTTCCATATGCCCTTTGAACCACTTCAAACTGGATTTTCAAACAAAATTTATGCAAATTTAAAAATAATAATAATAATAATACACACATTTACCTTGCTTTTTAGGAGCTCAATATTGAGATTGGTGTATCTCTATAATTTTGGCTCTCCAAGGTCTTACATTTCTTCCTATGGTAGCCCTTTAAATATTCTTTCCAACCCCATAAGTCAAACCGATATTGGATTCTTCAAAAAAGAGTTATGTCTCGTGGATGAGGAACTAGAATTATGCCCATACATACCAGTCTTCTTGTCAGGTGTATCCAGTGATATGCCACCTCTAACTATGTCCCCTCTATCTAACCTGTATCCGAACAGAGATATTCTTCCATAGGCTCCATTATTTTTCTCTTCATTCTCTTGATTGATTCTCATATGTCCCTGTTTCTGCAACTTTGACAAGCTATGAAGGATTGTTGCATTAACATCTACTTGCTTCTCTTGTGAAAGTTTTTCTTGAGCCTCAACCAACCTATCATTGTCTGCTTTTCAATTTCTGATCTCTGCCCTCAATCTAATTAATGTATCTGCTATACAAGGAGAATACTCTTCTCCTTGCTACCCAACTGATCTGTAGGAAGTGTCACGAGAACTATAGTCTACCATTTTTCTTGTCATCTTGAATTCTCTTCTTCCTGCAAGTATACCATGTCAGATAAACCAAATAGATACCAAAATAAAATCCATACCTTAGTGATGTTCAGGGGAGGCTTATCTCATCTGCAAGATCAGTCCACATTAGCATGTACATGTATAATCATAACCATATCCATGTAATAACATAACATCAAAACAACATCATGCATGATCATACCAACTGTATACCTTGATCCCATGCATGACAACCATAACCTTGACAACATTAGACTTACCCAAAGAGAGTGAAACCATGCTCTGATACCATCTTGTGGTATCATATATGACCCAACGAGAGCGCAACCCACTTTGATACCACCTTGTAGTGCGCCTCCTCTCACATCTACCCACTTTCAGTGGCTTACCTGAGGTAAACATGAGATGAGGGGCTACTATGATATGACTCAACTTGCTATATGACCTTAAGGAAATGAATTCAACACAACAAGACCTTAAAGACTTCCCTCAGGTGCCACAGGACCTCTAAGAGTAACCCAACCCCTCCAGGTGTCCAACTCCTAAGACAACTCAATTTTTCCCTGATCTAGAGCCCTAGTTACTCCCTTGCTAAGGCATCCATGCGACTATGGGTTCCCAATCACTCTCATAGTCCTGCATCAATGTGAATGTGGCCTTTTTCTACCAGCAACTGTGAGAATTAAGGCTATTTTCCAGGGTTGGGACTAAGACTCTACCCAAAAAACTATGAAAATTCCAGAACTCATAAAAGACATGAATACAATTTTTGTAAACCAAAAACTGGAACCAAGACTTGACCTGACCATCCCCAATCGGGACTGACATTCTATCAAACACTTGGTAAATATGCAACCTACAAGTCATGAATGCAAGTCTGAACATAAGGGACTGAAAACTTATCTGAGGTTTAACAAGAAGGGTCTCTACCTTCCCCCATTTGTTGTCATAACATCAATTAGGTCTTGCAGCCATTATTCATTCAGTTATAAGGAAAAAATGAATAGAGCCATGACTGAGATATGTCATAAAACCAAGCTTATAACCAACATATAACCAGATAAATAACCATGAGATAATAACTATTAAATTCACATAATAACCAATACATTTCCTTACCAAAAGCAAGAGAAACTTAGCTTTTATTAACCATAGAAAAACACCAACCGGGTTCCAGACTTCCAGGTTCCACCTGACCATAGATTGGCTCATCCAAATCTCTCTTCAGCCAATCACCCATGTGCCATATTCCAAGCATGAGTGTGGGATCTAATGGGATAAACCAAACCAAAGGCAACCAAGGGAATCCAGAGGTTAAACCGCCTCCACCCTCTCCATACCATGATCACACCTAAACTAGTGACGAGATCACAAAACCAAATCGAATTGGATGCCTTAGAAATTCTTCACCATCCTTGAGGAATTTTTCTGTCTCCACCCTCAGGCTTTATCGTATATCCTGCCATTACTGGTCAATGGATTCCTAGGCCTTTGGCAATCTTCCTGAGATCACCTCACCACGGATTCTGAAACCATCCGATAATTCAAAGCTCAAACCGATAAAGAATCCCATCACATAATGGCTATCTGCAAATGGAAAGGCTAGGCTAAAATCCACTGTCAAATCCCAGAAGAATCCATGCCAGTGACAACAAAAGAACTACATACCAACATGCAGATACCATGCATGTCAAAACCAACTAGGAAATCACACATGCAATCTATTACCTACAAGTATTCCAATTGAAGTTGTTTGATCCTTACCTTCCTTTTCTTTCCCTATCCTTCTTTGTCTTTCTTTTCCTTTCCTTGCTTTTCCTTTCCTTTCTTTGCTTGCTTACTTTCTTTATGCTCTTGGTGATTTCTCCTCTATAAGACAAATTCTAACACCACACTGACAAAAGGCTGACAAAAGCTACCAACCAATGCTCTAAGGTCTTTTTATTGATGAGGTCTCTAATTTCTTCAATTTTCCATTATTTCCTTCATTTTCCTCCTCACATGCAACCTGTGACCTTTCACCTTCCTTTTCTCCTAATTTCCATTATTTTCATAAATAATGTGTCGAAAATACCTTTTTTCCTTTCCAAAGCCTTAGCAATTTCCTTTGCCAATTTCTCCTTAGCCATAAAACACAACAAGTGATTCCCACTAGGATATTTTTCCCAACATTCAACTTGGAATAAGTGTCCCTTGCCCATGGTCTTATTTTACCTTTATTAAATTTTATTACATGAACTTTTAACCAGGGGTGGTTACATTGGGATTATAGTTGTTATGTGTTATACAATTTAGGGGTGATAAGGCATGGACATTATGGGGTCAGTAATTATAATGGTTATGGATTTAGGATTAGGAATTAGAAGTTATAATAGTTATAGGGAATGCTCATGGGGTGTAGGGTATGTTGGGTTGTGTTATATTCTTTCCACGACTAGACCACGTAGTTAACCGGGGGGTTAGAGGGGGGGCAGAGCCCCCGTTCGTTGCGCCGATTGTGTAGCGGGGGGGGAGGTCACAAGGGGTTTGAGGCGTACCCATAGCCCCACTTTATGGGGTTGGGGCAGCGCCCCGGAAAATTTTGGTTTTTGGACCCTATGTTAGGATGGGCGGAACCACCTATGGTTTTGTGCATGATTTTTGCACATGTTTTTGGATGCGATGGTTTTCAGTCCATGGTATTGGACACGATGGTTTTCGGTCCATGGTATTAGACGCTTTGGCATGTATAAGTATGTATTATAACATTGAAAGGAACATAATGAAAAATCAAGCTGGTAGTCCCATTTTTGGGATCCAGGGGAAAATCTCTGTGTATATGTGTTTTATGTGTTATGTTCTTGCATTATTTATTTTCTGTGTTTTAGAATTCATATGCAGATAATTTCTGTATGGGGTTAAAACCTACATCTGGTATCAGAGCAATTTTGGCTTCAAGGGGACGCCTTTGTTGCTGAGGGGTTTCGCTCGGGCCTATGGTAGACCCTGTTCAGTGGGAGATCTGCAAGATCGATTCTAGTGGTGAAAGAAGATGGCGAGCAGTGGAAAGATAGAGATCAAGAAATTTAATGGTCAGAGTTTTGAGTTGTGGAAACTCAAGATGGAGGATCTGTTGGTGGATAAAGATCAATGGATCACGGTAGATCCAGGTACTAAACCAACGGGAGTGTCTAATGAAGAATGGAAGAAGTTGGATCGGAAGGCAAAGAGCATAATACAATTGTGTGTCTCAGATTTAGTATTGCTAAATGTATCAGGGGAAGCTATGGCGAAGGCTTTGTGGGACAATTTAGGGACTTTGTACCAATCTAAGTCTCTGGTGAATAAATTGTTCTTGAAGAAAAAGCTGTATAACCTAAGGATGAAAGGTGGAGACTCGGTGACAGAGCATTTGAACGCATTTAATACTGTGGTAAGTCAGTTAACATCTATTGATATTAAAATTTCAGATGAAGATAAGTGCATCAGTTTGTTGTTTTCTCTACCAGATTCGTGGGATAGTCTGGTTATTGCAATAGGTAGCAACGCAACTGCCTTGCATTTTGATGAAATAGTCTCATCCTTGTTGATGAAGGAGATGAGACAGAAAAATATGGAGAGCCAGAATGGTGATGCCTTGTCTATACAAGGACGGTCCCAGAATAGAAACAAAAATAAGTCATCGAGTGGGAGATCTAAATCTAGAGGGAGATCTAAATTTCCAAGAAAACCTGTAAAAGTGGTGTGCTGGAAATGCGGAAATGAAGGGCACTTTAAAAGGGACTATAAATCTAAAGCTCCTGATAAAGGAAAGGGATCTGATGATGCATCCTTTCACTTCACTCCCCATAGAGAGTGGTTCTGCGAGTATGAGAAATATGATGGTGGTGATGTCTTCTTAGGGGATGATAGGAAGGCTAGAATCATTGGTTGCAGAAGGATACAGGTGTAAAAATAGTGTTCGAGAAGGATACCTGCAAGATGGTTCGAGGGGCACTGGTATTGATGCGGGGAGTTCGAGTTGGAACTCTGTACAAACTGCAAGGTAGCACTGTTGTAGTTGGGTGCAACAATTCCGTGGTTCCTGAAAGTGGAGCTGAAAATCTAGTGGTCTTTGGAGAGAAGACCATGCTGTGGCATCAAAGGCTTGGACATATTGGAGAGAAGGGCCTTCAAATACTTCATGGTAAAGGTATGGTAGAAGGTATGAGTAATAGCTCTTTGGATTTTTATTTCTGTGAAAATTGTGTATATGGGAAGCAGAATCGGGTGAGTTTCCCCTCTGGTGGTAAGAGGGCGAAACAGATATTAGAGCTTGTGCACAGTGATGTGTTTGGACCTTTGAAGGTTCCATCACTGGGTAAGTTTGTGTACTATGTATCATTTATAGATGACTTCTCAAGGAATACATGGATATATTTCCTTAAGAAGAAATCTGAAGTCTTTGACAGGTTTAAAGAATTTAAGGCTCTTGTGGAAAATCAGAAAGAGAAGAAGATAAAGGTATTGAGGACAGATAATGGTGGAGAGTTTTGTAGCAAGGAATTTGAAGAATTCTGTAAGAAGTGTGGTATAGCACGGCAGAAGACTACTCCATATACACCTCAACAAAATGGAGTTGCAGAAAGAATGAACAAGACGTTGATGGAAAGTGCAAGAAGCATGCTCAGTGGTGCCGGGTTAGGACAGGAATTCTGGGTAGAGGTGGAGGATACCGCATGTTACCTGGTCAACGGATCACCTTCATCAGCGTTGGAGGATAAGACTCCACAAGAGGTATGGACTGGTAAGAAACCCTCTCTTTCACATCTGAGGGTATTTGGATGTGATGCATATGTACATGTTCCAAAGGAAAAAAGAACCAAGTTGGATAGTAAATCTTAAAAGTGCACCTTTATTGGGTATAAGGATGGTTTAAAGGGTTATAAGCTTTGGAACCCAGTAACAAGGAAGGTTGTGCACAGCCGAGATGTGGTGTTCAGAGAGGTGAAAGATGTTATTAAACACGAAGTCCAATCAAAGGAACCTGAGAAGATAGAGTTTGAGCTAAAGGAGGAAGAATCAGACTCTACAACAGAGGAGGAATCAGAAGACGAAGAGCCACAAACACCGGGTGTGAGAAGATCAGTTCGAGAAAGAAGGCAGCAAAAAAGGTATAGTCCTTCTGCTTTCTGTTCAAATTTTGCTTTGTCTGCTATTGATGATGATCCCAAAACTGTGAAGGAAGTAGTGGATTCAGAGGATGGAAAACTCTGGAAAGAGGCCATGGTTGATGAAATGGAATCTTTGCACAAAAATGAGGCTTGGGATCTAGTGGAGTTGTCGGCTGGAAGGAAACCCATTGGCAACAAATGGGTGTTCAAAAAGAAGACAAATGCAGAAGGAAAAGTGGAGAAATACAAAGCTCGGTTGGTAGCAAAAGGTTTTTCCCAGGTGTCGGGAATTGATTTTGGTGATATTTTTTCTCCTGTTGCCAAGTTAACTTCTATTAGATTACTTTTATCTGTTGCTGCTTGTTAGTTCCAGTCTTCGCAGCCTATCACCAGGGATCAACATGAGCTCTTACTGTGTCTGGTTTTGTTAGATGTTTTGCACATGATGTTCAGCACAAAACATCTCACAAGTGTGTCCATCAGAAGAAGCTCAGAAAAATATTTCCAACGGTATATCACACTCTGGCTCCTGGATTAGAAGAAATGATCGAAATGAATAAGTGATTCTTGGTTATGCATGTTTTGAGGTCAATTGTTGCACACAATGACAAGTTTAGTACAAAATCCATTTATAAAATAATGGTAATGAATTTTTCAAAAGTGAAGGAGGTTTTTGTTCAAGACATGCTAAATAACAAAAACCTCCTTTAGTTTATGTACAGGTGCTACTATGTGGGATATATACAGTGATATTTGGAGCCTACATTAAAACAAAGAAAATTTTTCATATTTTTTACTATTTTAGTCATTTTAGAGCGGTGCCATTTTACAACAGATGGAAAGTTATTTTGAAAAACCCAAGGAGGTTTTTGTTAACCACGATCGATATAACAAAAACCTCTTTTAGTTTATTCGCGGGTATCATGAATTGGGATATGTGACTTGATCTTTACAGCTCATTTTCACAAATTTAAATTTTTAATGATTTTCTGTTTTAGAGATGATTTTGTGGCACATATTACGAGAAACTGGAAACGAATTTCCAAAATTTGGGAGATTTTTTTCACCAAAATTACCTTATATACAAAAACCTCTTTCATTTTTATAACAGGTGCTATGGTTTAGGAGATATGAGTTCATCTTCAACACCTATTTTCAGAAATTCGGTCCAAGTTTAATGTAACTGATTCTATTTTGAAGAAAATGGTTGAGCTCAATTCCCTTAGTACAAGGATGAGAAAATGTATATATTTTATGAATTTCATAGTGTAGGGGTTGGAATTTGGCAAAAGGTTGGACTCTTGTGGATGCATTGAGCTACTTTGTACATCACTTCTGCAGTTTGGCAAGGAAATAAACCAGGGTTTTGCAGCATTTTGTGGGATTCTTGTGGTAATGTGATTTAGCATTGTGTTCTTCTTTGTAATTCAGTTGATCTTATGTTTATGTGTGCCATCATCTCTCTCTTTCTACATAACTAAATGAATCAAGTTTAAAGGTGGAATTCATTGGTGTTTCAGTGCTCTACCTTGGGGTTTATTTAGTTCTACATGTTTTCTGCTGTTTGAAGAGGACTCATGACATTTGCATGCCCTCTCCAACTCCTCACTAGTCTTTAGACTCACCATCACATTCATTTCAAAGTGTTAAAACACTTGCCTACCTCGCCCCACAGAAACCTCTACAAATCTGAGTTGATTTCCCAGACCCAAAGCTGCCTTCCCCATCTGATCCAGCAACCAACCATTAAAATCAAACAAAATCCTCTAAGCAAACATACCTAGCCTAAAATTAGAATTCATATCAGTCATCTCAAGCCTTACTTGCCATATTTTCTTTGAGATTGACAAGGAGAGAGCCCTCTCCCGACCTAGTAGGGCTAGCTACCAGGTTAAGCGTGGTTTGATGTTACCCTAGACCTGCCTTTCTCAGCCTGAGGTAGATTTAGGCCCTAACACTGCTACTTTTGATTTTGAGGTAGAATAGATGGATGTGAAGACTGCATTTCTTCATAGGGATCTGGAAGAGGAGATCTACATGAAGTAACCTGAAGGCTTTGTGGTGAAGGGTAAGAAAGAACCGGTATGCAAGTTAAAGAAGTCTCTATATGGGTTAAAATAGTCACCAAGGATGTGGTATCAGAAATTTGATACATTTATACGGGGACTTAGCTTCACCAGAAGCAAAGAAGATCACTATGTGTATTTTAAATTAATTGGTGACCGTGTTATTTATCTAGTCTTGTATGTGGATGATATGTTGCTGGTTCGAAATGACAAAAAAATAATCCAGGATTTGAAGACTCAATTGTCCTCCAAATTCGACATGAAAGATCTTGGTGCTGCAAACTATATTTTGGGCATGTAAATTAAAAGAGATCATGCAAAGAGGAAGCTTTGGTTAAACTAGAGGAAGTATGTCGACACAATACTACAGAGGTTTAATATGCAAGATAGTAAACCGATGAAGGTTCATATTCCTATAGGTGTGAGGTTATCTGCTATACAGTGTCCCAAGACACAAGGAGAGGAAGAGGACATGTCCCGTGTTCCATATGCAAGTGCAGTCGATAGCTTGATGTATGCAATGGTCTGTACTAGACCAGACATTGCACATGCAGTGAGAGTATTGAGCAGGTTTATGTCAAAACCAGGGAAGGAGCACTGGACAGCAGTGAAGCGGGTTTTCAGGTATTTGCGTGGCACTAGTGATTATGGTTTGTGCTACCAAGGAAGATCAAGATTGGACAGAATGTTGGATATTCGTGTCTTTGTTGATGTAGACTGGGCTGGAGATCTGGATCAGAGAAGATCTACAAGTGGGTATGTGTTTAACATATTTGGAGGTGCAATCAGTTGGATGAGTAAGAAACAATCTATAGTGGCACTATCAATTACAAAGGCAGAATACATGGCAGCCACTCATGCAAGCAAGGAAGCAGTTTGGTTGCAGAGATTGTGTTCAAGTATGGGGTTAGTACAGGGAGCTATAAGGATAGACTGTGACAGCCAAAGTGCAATTTTCTTGGCAAAGAACCCCGCATATCATTCAAAGACAAAGCACATTGATGTTTAGTATCACTTTGTGAGGGATATGATAGAAGACAAATAGGTGTTGCTAGTAAAGGTGGACACTTTGAAGAATACTGCAGATGCATTGACAAAATCTGTGAGCTCTGAGAAGTTCACTTGGTGTAGAGAGACAATGGGCATTTCAGGGCTGGAAAAATGACTAAGCTCTCTTGTGGCCCCTACGGAAAGAAAACAACAAGTGGGATAATGTTGGGTTGTGTTATATTCTTTCCACGACTAGCCCACGTAGTTAACCGGGGGGTTAGAGGGGGGGCGGAGACCCCCTTCGTTGTGTCGATTATGTAGCGGGGGGGGTCATCGGGGGTTTGAGGCATACCCGTAACCCCACTTTATGGGGTCCGGGGCAACGCCACGGAAAATTTTGGTTTTTGGACCCTATGTTAGGATGGGCGGACCCACCTATGGTTTTGTGCATGATTTTCGCACATGTTTTTGGACGCGATGGTTTTCGGTCCATGGTATTGGATGCTTCGGCATGTATAAATATGTATTATAATGTTGAAAGGAACATAATGAAAAATCAAGCTGGTAGTCCCGGTTTTGGGATCCAGGGGAAAATCTCTGTGTATATGTGATTTATGTGTTATGCTCTCGCATTGTTTATTTTCTGTGTTTTAGAATTTGTACGCAGGTAATTTATGTATGGGGCTAAAACCTACAAGGTATTTAAGGATTTTGTGCTAAGGGATTATGAATTAAGAGTTTATGGCTTAAGGGTTCAGGGATTAGTGTTTAAGGGTCTGTTATCACCTATTAAATTTTTCATAATTTTTTGAAAAAAAATTATAATTAGGGTCAAAAAATTTGAAGGCTATTGTTATATATTGGGTTCATATACATGGTTATAGCTATTTTTATAAAAAATATTGGGTTCATATACATGGTTATAGTTATTTTTATAAAAAATATTGGGTTCCTAGACTCAATCTCCAAGTCGGAACAGTTTTACTCCAACACATACCAAGTATCACATGTTGCATGTGAATAGTAAGCAACACAAGGCACCCAACATTGGAGTGTATATATATATGCACTACGTGTCAAGATAGAATCCAGGCGTTGTGATATTTAAATAACGACAAGTCTTTTACTATATTGCATATGAGATAGTTCAAATCACCAAAGACCAAAGTACCATAGTCTATTACATGGTTCAAAGGTCCATATCACAAGAAGTTGGAGATCAACGATGAATATGTGTTGCAGATTTTGAACCGACCCAAAGTATAAAACACCATTCAAATCCCACACTCACTAAGAAGCAACACATATCCCTTAATAGATTAAGTGTGGGATTCTCTTATGGTGTTAAAGATTGTTTATTTCTCATCTTCGCACTCAATTTCCACTGTTGATCGAGTAATTAGATTGAATCAATGGATACAAAAATTTGGTATATGCTAACTTTTTATTAAGAAATTTATTTATAAATATTTATTTTTACCAAGTAAAAACACAGTATTCTGTAGTTGCTTATGGGTGAAAAGGGTTTTAATACGGGTGACAATGAAGATTGCTAAAATGTCTAAGTCAACAATAATTCATCTTTCAAGGTTGGTTTCTTGTTTCGTCTTAGTGTTTTAGCATTTGAAAGAATGGAATCCTTTAATAAAATTGTTTGTATCCAAAAAATATTTGACCCAGACTAGAATAACCTAGTGGACCAAGACTTGGATGTTTATGACCCAATTTTGTCATGTACTAATCAAGAGCAGATCCCTCAATTGTTCTTTCAGTGGGATGATGAAATTAGTAAGGGGTATCAAGTTTGGGATTCATGTATCCCATTGTGTATAGTTCCTCAGGTCTTTCATTTCCCTGAATTGGTCATATGGTGCTCTAAGAATTATTATGCTTATGTTAGATCAATAGTGACAAATAAAACTTCAAATATCCTCATTTCCTTAACTACCAAATCAGTTCTCAAGATGTTAGGGTTACAGTCTTCTAGTCTTATGAATAAAAACGTTGTAGAATTAAATGAATAAACTCTCGTTCAAACCTTAATATCATTAACACCACAAGTACAACTTACATTTGTCCAAAGTGTTCTAAATTCTGAGACTTCTCTACAATCTTTAATCTACCCTTTGAAATTTGAGTGGTTTGTTAAACCAGTGCAGATCATTTTCTCCATGATTAGTCAAACCTTGGGTTTCAATCATGATCAAGAAGTTAGTGAATTTTTCTTAAGTTTTCTATGCTTTTTGCCATTGACAGTAAAGTTCAATTATCCTAAATTTATAGCAGAAGAAATGCATGAACAGTTGAGAAGTTTCAGCACCCTTTGGAGCTTCAAATATCAAGCCTATCTCATCTACTTAATTTTGGATAAATTCATTGATCAGTTTCAACATGTTTTGGAACCAAAAGGAATTACTTATTTTGGAGTAATTTCAATGATTCACAAAGCATTGTGTCTTAGAAACCAATCGGAGGGTTTCTTCAATTTTGTTAACAAGTTCATATCCAAGTTGTATGTATTGATTCATGAAGAAGAATTTCCAAGAGTATGCCCAGAGCTAAAGAAATTTCTCCAACTAAGTTCAAGGTCTAGAATAGGAGATTGGTTCTTATATCATGACTGTAGAATGATAAGGATTTATGGAGTAGAGATTCAACCCTATAAACTACCTTCATTTTTAAATCCTAGGGTTTATGCTTTGGAGATCTAAAGGTAGAGATTAGATTCATATTTTATACATTTTTCAAGAAATAATTTAGCAATGTCTTTCAAATTTCCAATAACAGTGGGGCCTTATACTGTTAAAAACAGAGAGACTTCATAGATAATTGATTGATGCTAGCTTGTTTCAATTTTGAATATGATGAAGCATGTCACTATGATCCTCATCATATCATTTCAGCCAAAAGAAAGAAGCTAAAAAGGGTTGAATATAAACATCAGGGTAGTTCAAAAATGGAAAGGCTAGCAAACAAGTTGGAATGGTCAACTGTTGAAAATGTTGATCAAAATAAATTGGGAAATGAAGAAAAATGCTCTGAGAAATCAGAAGGAGTTTTAAAGCAAGGACAAGAAGAGACAGAAATAGTTACCCAAGCCAAGCTTGATAGTGGAGCTAAAAGGCCATTTACTGAGGATATGATGTAGATATATGAAGATGTCATTAAGGAAGATTGGATAAAGAGGTCAAAACATTCCTAGGAAAAGAAATTGATGCATATAACTGATAAGTCAAAAGACAGATATTCTACAAGACAACATATTATTCAAATTCTTGAGCAGTATTCAACAAAAGTTAAGGTTTTTCAATCAATATATAGTGGACCTATATCAGTTGAAAATCCTATCACAACCTATTACAATGAAATCAAAAATCAAGGTTACTGCAATAAATAGGTGAAATTTGAACAACTTAAAAGAAAATATCCTCCTCATTTACTTATTGTGGTAGATAACAAAGACATGTCTTTAAATATTGTAGTGATAGAGCATGTTCCTAAAGGAAGTAAATCTCATGAAGGAGTTAAGACCACTCAGTTCAAATTGAATATGAATCAGTTTAATATTGTTGATAAAATTTATTTTTTCAAACAAGTAGGTCAACTCATTTGTACATATTTGGTTAATGATTCCACTACAAAAGAAAAATTACAATCAACTATGAAGAAATTGGAGAATCAATTGAAGTCAGAGAAGACACAAAACAAATCTTTGTGATTGGGCAAGTTGAATTAGAAAGAAATATTATGGAACTTGATGATGATTTTGCAAGTAATGTTGAAGTTTCAAATTTACCAGAAGCAAAAGATACAACAATCCAAGTCCCAAAGAAAAAGCTCAAAATTCCACATGATGCTTGCCCTCAGACTCTATAGCTTTTTACAGTACTTCAGGAAAAGGAGGACTTGGAAAGAGAATTACAAGATGCTAAAGGAACCATTGGAGTATTAAGAAATCAAATTGAAGAGTTAAATCAAGAAGTTCAAACACTTTCAAAATCACAGTTTGAATATCTCTCAGGGGTTGATATTAATATTACATTATCCAAATAATTGGAAAACTTGATAGTATAGATATGAGGTGTAGAAATTAAAAGATGAGTTGACTAAATTAGAGAAAGATAATGAATAGAAAACAAAGGCCCTTGAGGAAGCTTTGGCTAAATAGAAAGAATTAAAGGCAGGATTAAATTCAATGAAGCTCAGTTTGATTGATACTAAATATGTTATTTGGAACCATCTTTCTCTGGAACTTAAAAGATTGAAGGATTATTTTACACAGGTTGAAGATGAAAAGAATTGGAAAATTCTTGTTTGACTCAGGCTTCCATTTTTCAGAAGGATCTAGGAGACAAACATATGAAAGCCATAAATGTTGTAAGATTTCTTAACACAAGGACCAAATCTCAATTGGTTTTTTCAGGAATAGAGGGTAAGGTCGACCTTGTCTTTCAACCTAGAAGACATATTGTGAAAGATGGCTTAATAAAGGACATGATAGGAAAAGCAAATTATATGTTAGGAAAAGTATCATATTTTAAAGATATCTTCCAGGATCTTTTTGTGCAGGGTCTACCAAGCTTCTAGAATGATCAAGGAGTGCTTATCCTAGATGAAGAGTATTAGGTCAAGTTTCAAGAAAAGAGGAATGACACATCACAATTCAATCATACTTATTCTAATCTAACGGGTTAAAACATTTTTGACCTTTTAGAAAGAAAAAAAATAATCTTCTTAATAAAACAAGAAGAGTCATCAATGATTTATCACCGATTTCTTATGCTTTTCACACAGAATTTGATATTATGTATAGAGAGATGATAGCAACATCATTCCCATCAACAACCATCTAGTAGAGGATAAATTTATTCAGTGAGAAATTAATTGCATTGGAGGAATATTCTAGTTCAACTAATCATGACATCTTATAGACAATCCCAGGATTTCTGTAATAGATTGCAAATTTATCTTATTTTGTTAATAATATTGGGGTTTTTCCCCAAAGATTGTAGAACTGAATATTTTGTAAATTTTGTATAAATTCTCTCATCATGATGAGGAAAAGGTTGGTATTTTGAGAAAATAAAGACTATTGTGTGTATGTAAAGACTTTTTTCTGAAATTAATTAAAGTTTGTCAAGATCAGAAGTACTTGAGCAATTGAAACTAAAGATTCATGTGTTGGTATTTTCCAGTCTATGTTCTTTAGTGATTGTTTCCTTTCAGTATTTCATTTGATGTATTATCTTCAGTGTTTGAATGTAATCAAAGGATTCAGAATTCATCTTTGATGTTATCTTTTCATCACAATCTTTGTTGATACAAACGAATGGAAGAAACATTCAAGTAATCCTAATTTTTTTGCCAACAATTCTTACCATATCTTGAACACTTTAATGATATTTCAATAGTAATTTGTATTGAAAAAATTAACACTGAAGCATTTCAAAGTTTAGGTCATAATAATCATCGTTTTTTAAACATAGATTACAAATAATTCTGAAAATTTACAAGTGTTGGTCATTAACATCATTGTCTACAACAATGTCATCCATTGCATCATTATCAATGTTTCATATGATATTTCAAGTAGTTAATATTATCATCATCATCGTCTTGACTTACTCATCTTTAGCATCATTGAAATTCGACTATAGACCATCCATATTGTTACCAGATATATTTGGCTCATCATTTTCTATACTATCCATATTGTTGTCTTCCATAACATCATTTAACTTTGTATTGTTGTCTTCTTCTGCCTTAACATAACCAACTTCAAAATCATCATGGATGTCAATTTATTCAATGTTCTCTAATCTCTCTCTCATTTTTATGGTCATCATTGTTTTGCTTAGTATCCACTAATGCATCATCAAATACATGCCTAAATCTTAGATCATAATGTATGACAAATATACATTTCGGCTCTAGAATATGTTCATAGAAAAATATTTGCACTTGAACGAGTACATACATATATTAGACGTATATTATAAAAAAATTATTGATTAATAAACACATGTATATATTTTCAATAAACAATGTATTAATAGATTACTAATCAATACCACTTTTTATTTGAGTTAAAGAAATACCTTCTCACAATGAATTGGTAGAACATAAGGCTCCTTAGCCTCCAATAGGAACTTTTAGGAATCTATAGAAAACAATCCACTATGGGTATCATGTCTTCGTGTCCTCTCAAATGCTTCATGCAATCTACAGTTAAAAAATACAACATATAAAAGAGTGGTAATCCAATTCAATAATTTCTTTTAACATACTGTAGATTCCCTTCAATAATATTTTTATCTTTTGATCTTGATCTACTCGATTGCTTGAAGTCCACCATGATGCCACAATCGAAGGATCGTCTCTTTACATCTACACGTTCTACATGATAATGTCAGCCATATGCCCACATTGTTGGATATTTCCTTGCTTGTGAAAGACCATTTATTTCGATTAAAACAAATATAATGACAAATATAAAATAGTTAATAGTGTCAAAACTATAAGGAAACAACATTCTGTAAAATTCCAATTGTTCCTTTCTTTCACATCCTCTAGACATGTTGATTTCATTATTTGTTGTGTTTGAATCTATACCTGCATATTCTATTTAATTTTGAATTTGTTTAGTAACCCATTCTAGTGTGCAATATTTACCCCATTCCCCTTGAAAATCAATAGGAAATGGGGTATTCCTTGGGTTCAAGCTCTTAACATGCATCCTTGCTTATAACACTTCTTCTTTCTTTTTCTCATCCAAATCAATCCATTTGTTCATAAATTCCATGTGGTACAGAATGAACTTGTCGAGTATAGCACTTCTGTCTACACCTATTACATGTTAACATGTTTATTTCGAACTCCAAAGGACATGTTGTTAATTTGAAAAAAAAATTACAGAGAAATTAATGATTGCAAGGAAAACAACCACATTGATCATGAATTTACTTACTAATTTCTACTTCAATGCCATTAGATTGTGGTTTTCTCCATCAATAACATCTAATGCTCATTCTTCATCCCATATGTGTGGCCCATCATCGAAATCCTTACAAAGGAATTCACATAGGAAGAAAAATGTTTCATTCAATATATACCCTTCAACCATGCAACCCTTTGGGTGTACCTTTTATCGAACATATCTTTTTAGATTTTTTATGTTCCTCTCAAATCAAAATATCCACCTCGTTGATATGACACTCGCCAATTCAATGTCATCGACTAGGTGTATAAGTAAAATGGACTTGTAGGTCCATGAAACTTGTAGGGATATCCTTCTCAAATACACATACAATTTTTGCAATTTCAAACTTACATTTTGGCACTTCACATTCGTGCATCTCCTTAGATGTCACCCACCTAATATAAGAATAGTAAATTAGTATGAACCTTTATGCAAAAATTAAAATGTAATACAATATCTCTATGTCTCTCACACATGAACATTCCATACCACATACCTTGCAAATGCTGACAATCGACTTATGGCATTCCTCAAGTCAACGGTAAGACATGAATCCCCCTAATTTCCAATGGCATGATATGTTGTCAAACACATTTATCAAAGGTCATTAGTTATTTTTGTCACACAATAGAATATCAAAATATATTTAGTACCTAATCAATTTTACCAATAAATGTTAAATGATGATATATAATACCTTCATAAAATTATGAAAATCATGTGTTTTAAATCATGTGATATGTCCATCAACTATAAAATCTTTATCTAATGATGACTAATAGTCAGTAGGCATCCTTACTGAATGTATGAAATTTTTTAGTTGGTCTAGATCCTTCTTTTTCAAAATCCATGGAGCTTCTTCATATTTTTCATTTTCCCTGTTTGGCCACAAAAGTTTTCTATCAAATTTGGTATGTGAAAGAGCAATATTTCTCCTCGAAGATAAGGTGTCCCTCTCTTTGCCTACTATATGTTGAAATATTGCATATGGGACATTTTTTAAGATGTGCATAGGATCTAATAGATGAGATATTAATAGATCCTTTCAGTATGGTAGCTCATAATATATGGATTTCCTTTTCATCCCTTTTGGAATCTTAATTATAATTTGTTCTGGTTCTTCAATAGAATCACCCCCATCAAAACATATTGCCAAGCTTTCAATTTAGCATATTTATACTTCTTAAGACAATCACCTGGACCCATAATCATGGGAGGGCCTCTATTTTCAACTTTTCCATCGAATTGATTCTTATGGCTCTTTCTAAAACTATGATTTAGTGTTAGAAAAACATGTTGTTTGCATATTTAAATTTATGTAGATCTTTAGAATAATTCCCTTGAGATTGTTCTGCACATCTTAGACATGCAAATATCCCCTTTGTTTGAAGCCTTGCAATTCAATAAGTAAGGTTAATAACATCAAAATAATAGTATAAAACTAAGTATGAAAGTTGGAATGACAATAAATTATGATTGTGAATACGTAAATAAAAAAAGTATCTTACCGGAACAAACACCAAATCCTAGTAAATCATGAATAGTACAAAATATCACAGCATACAACAAGAAGGACCTATTTGATGGAGGATGTGATATGTCACACATTCTTATGTCTTTCCATAGCAGTTGCAACTCATCAATAAGAGGCGCAAGATAAACATCCATGTTTTTAACTTGATGTTTTCCTCGAACAATGAGAGTTAGCATAGTAGTTGATGACATCAACTTGTAGAGAGGTGTGAAACCATATTTACTCCTATTCTTTGCATGTCAATTCATCAATTGGGGAGGTACCTCTCTGCAAGTTGATGGCCACACATTCTCTTCAGGAAATATTTTAGTTTTTAGTGCCCTGTAATATTTCCAAATATTAGATCAGTTGAATGTTTAACTTATGATGAACATGTTTGATATGTCAATCTATATTATGGCTATTCATATAAAATATATGGTTTTAAAATCCCCTTAAAGAAATATAAATGAATTTTATGAATGTTTACGAATTACCTACACCAATTGTTGGGTGTGGAGCCTGACTATCTTCTGTATTCAAAGGTATCGCCGCATTGGACCCCAGTTCGAAATGGGGCGGCAACGCCGCCCGTAAAATATTCGCTGCAGGGGGGTCCAGGGGGGGCGGCTACGACCTTTTGGGAGCCCCCCTTGGCGGGGGGATCAGGGACAGCGCCCCCGAAGCTTAGAATAGACGTAAAACTGCCTTGTAAAAGTATAGTAATTTCTAGTCAATCTAGGCCTTTCATTAGGCGGATGATCTTATGGTAGAAGTTATGTTTAATTTAGGGTTTTTTGCCCTAGAAGGAAACCCCTCGCTATATATGAGGGAATTGTATTGCGTCTATGTATATTCGAAGATCTGTATTCTGAGTGAGGAAGAGAGAGGAGATTGAGAGTGAAGAGGGAGTTACAGCAGATCTGTTGTAGGTTGTATCTCTTCAGTTTGCTGGATAATATAATAAAAGAAGGATTGGTTGTTTCTCTGTGGACGTAGCCCAAACTGGGTGAACCAAATATATCTGTGTCTCTCTTGTTTTATACGTTTTATGTGTTTCTATTTCTGCAATATTTTATGTGTTCCATTGCTCTATAATATATAATTTTCTAACACCAATTGACAATGCATTGTAAGAAATAAATTTCAACTCACTTCAATAGAGTTATGAATCCTTTGTCTGGCCAACTAAATAGTGAATTGATTTCCAATAATATTAATGTGCATGCCGGTGTTGAGGTTCTACTTGCACCTGATTTGAACACGGGTGTCTTTGTTTCTCGCTTGATGGAGTTTCTCAAGTTTTTATCATCAACATTACATTGGTAGTTACTCCTGTTGTCATCGTTATTGTTAACCATATGATCATTATTGTCATCATTGTTTCCATCCCCAAAGAAAGTTGTAAGAATTTCATTCAATCCTTCTTCATTTACTACATTTTCACTATCAAGATCATCATCATTAAGGCTAAGGTAGCATGTCATCAATGTGTGCTAATCTCATCAACTGTTCAAATTTCTCAGGTGGTAGAGTTCTCTTTAAATATGCTCTTTTCACCCTAGTATCATTTAAAAGATGGTTTGGATCATCCCGTTCAAATCGTAATAGTCTAGTTGGTTCAACTTGGGTATTAGTAGATGTTCTTTCATCATCATATTCTACCTATCAACAAACACAACCATTATTTAATGTTTGGCAAGAATTTGATAAATTATAAATGTATCAATTTCAAAGAAATATAATCAAATATCACTTAACAAATCCCATCCCATGTATTATAGTATTTACCAACCTCTTCTTCAATGCATTTATTTGTTGTGTCTGGAGGATCCATTGTCATATCCTCTTCCACCCACTGTGTTCTTCATGATTTAACAGTTTTAGGTCCATGCCCACATACATAGGTTTTTTTTCTTTTGCTAGTTGAACGCTTAGGTTGTGCACTTGTTCCAATCTCCATTTGAAATATCAACAACATGCATTAATTTATTTTAATATTGGATAATACACTATAAATTCTAATAATACTGTGAAAAAGGATGGACGTATCACAAAATGCTTCCTAAGTTAAGTCAAAGTTTGATTACTTGATGTCTTGCGACATTTGTTGTGTCCTTATTTGATATGACATGATATGTTGTCATGGCCTCATCTTGCCCCTATAATACATAACATGGTCAATTATGTTTACCACACCAATTATATCGTTTCAACCAATATTTTATCCAACACAAAACCTCACTTTACTCATATTTCACATATTGATATCATGTTTTGGATTTGAAAAAAACAACAACATAGTTTATATAACTAAATCTCATCTATGTTGTAGCATTTGTGAATTCATAAACATCGTCCTCATTTGGTTGAGGTTGCTTTGTTTTCTTACCTTTATTGTATCTGTAGATTTTGTATTCAATTCTCTGGCCACCGACTTTCCTCTAGTTGATTTAGTAGGTCTACATCATCCACGTCCTCTGCCCATGGCCTCCTCTAGATCCTATATTACACAACAATAACATTAGTCACATAAAATCTATGCACTTCGTTGTTGCTCCGCTTAATTGGCTAAACGCACAATCGGTTTAAGCTCAGTTGGTTTTCACTACATCTTTCTAACTAAATTGTGTTTATTTGGAGTAGCATCGAATTAGATCTAGCCACAAAAATTGGTGGAGAGGCTAAAGCACATGAGATCTCCAAGACCCAAAATGGTTTGGGCAAAATCTAACCAGTTTGGGAGATATTAAAATAATCAATATTTTTAATGGAGTCCCTAAGTCTAAACTTAGGGAAAATAAAATATTAATGTGAATTAATATAAAATTGAGTTAGAATGGTCCAAAAGTCATGGATCAAGCCAGATCTAATCTTAGCTGTTGATTAGGGACTTAATCTCAGTCATTGAATTGTCAAAGATAAAAGTATAAGAGGAGGCTTGAGGGTCACTTGGAGAACACATCGAGTTGATCAAGAATTCGATTTTTTGGGGCATGGCTTGCTGAGGAAATCAAAGGAGTGATCAGAGTTGTAGCTAAGGGGTAGTGAATGCAGTAGCAGAGAGACAGAGATAGTATCGGGAGCATCAGCGCAGAAGCGGGAGAGGGTTGACGCAGAGTCAACTAGAGGCCATGCAGAAGCAGCCAAAGGCCATGTAGAGGCAGCCAGGAGCTGTGCAGAGCCTCAGGAAGGCCAATGTGGGAGATGCAGAGGCTCTAGAGGTTGACACAGAGCCCAGAGAGGCTGACATTGGGCAAGAGAGGCTGGGCCAGAGAGGCTGACGCAAACCCTAGAAGTTGACACTGGGAGATTTCATGGGCATATTGGGGCTGATATCTCTCTCCAACTGAGAGGTACTACTGTCGAGGTCATTCTCCATTGGGTGAGCCATTTCTGGTACCCAGACTTTATTCTAAAACTTCTTAATAATAAAACCCTCAGATAGCTGCACCAGTTTTCTCGCATTGGGTTTTTTCGGGGACATTAGTCTAAAAATAAGGGTGTCACTTATATGCTTGTTTTTCCTTCAGTTCATGATATGTATGTGTTGAGAATGTACTTGTATTTATTTACAGTATTTACATGGTAAATAAATTGTTAATTAACAAAAAAATTAGGAAGAAATAAATAAGAAAGTACAGGAAGTATTTCTAATAGTTAGACTTAGAAATTCCAAGAAATTCCTATTAGGTATCGATCTGCAACCATGGTCTGGTACTATGTTGACCCGGCTGAGAACGAAAAGTACGAGGAAGCAATGGCGAGGGCCAAGAGCATCATCCTTGACGAGGTTAAGGACCATGTAGTACCACATATTTCCAAAAAGGACACAGCAGATGCGATGTGGGAGGCCCTGACGAAATCAACATACTTCCGTGTAGAGGAAGATGCTACTAGAAAATCAACTACGGTCATACTAGATGCAGAAGGGAGAAAAGATAGACACCTTCCTCGGTCGATTGAAGGAGATCTAGGATCAGCTGACCTCCATAGGGGCCACGTCGGATGAGGAGATGTTGGTGAGGACCGCATTGAAAGCAGTCTCAAAGGATTGGGAGGTATTTGTCTAGAGCATACTGGGCAGGTCGACCCTTCCAGATTGGGAGGAACTGTGGGCGACTTTTCGTCAAGAAGAGATCAAAAGGCTAACCAAGGTGAGAAGCAACAGCAAGGGGGTCAAAATCAAGGAGGAAGAGGAGTATGTTGCCCTAACATCTGAGGGAAAGCAAGATAAACGAAAGAAGAATGACCTCTCTAAGGTCAAATGCTTCCACTGTGGGGAACTGGGTCACTATGCGAGCTAGTGTCTAAGGAAGAAGAGCAAGGGAGAGGCTCCTGAGACCAAGGCTACGCCAGCAAGGGTGGAGAAAGAAGTGGAGACAGATGATGACTGTGCCATGAGTGATCATACGCCACTTGAGAGGAAGTGGGAAGACATCAAGTTGTATTTAGATGAACTACACGCGATGAGGGGCAGGATCATCGACGTACCCAACCTCTTGGATTATACCTTGCTATAGGAGCTCCGAAGAGGACTAGTAGGACTGGCAGATGTCGGTAGAGATGGATGCGGATGGAGCGATAGAGAGGGCTACAGTACAGGAGTCCCAGGACAGCATGAGGCAGCAGTGCAAGAGGCATAGAGTTGTTGCAGCAGCGCATAGGTCAAAGAAGTAGCACTTGTTAGCGACAGAGGGAGCTTCAGCATCAGGAGTGTTTATAGACTGACAAAGACACCAGAGTTGGGAGATCAGTTACTTAATTCTTAGTAACTGAGTTGTTGTGCAGCAGTTAGCAATGGCAGTGCTATGGGCAGCATGATGCAACATGATGAGAGGGGATGCAGTGCAGATGTAGTAGTGGCAGTGGCAGGGCCATGGGAAGCAGCGCAGATGCAAAGGGAGCTATCATACATATGCAAAAGTGGAAATGGTAGGGCCATAGGTAGCAGTACATGATGCAGCAGTGTAGAGGATGTTTGGAAACAGGCCTAGCATCAACACATGGACCGATGCTGGATGATCAGGGGGACGCTCAGTAAGGAGTATTACTAGAGCACAATCCTCGCTAAGAGGGAGTGTTGATTTACGATAGCATCAGGTGTGCTCTAGCCACAAAAATTGGTGGAGAGGCTAAAGCACATGAGATATCCAAGACCTAGAAATGGTTTGGGCAGAATCTAACTAGTTTGGGAGATATTAAAATATTTAATATTTTTAATTGAGTCCCTAAGTCTAAACTTAGGGAAAATAAAATATTAATGTGAATTAACATAAAACTGAGTTATCATGGTCCAAAAGTCATGGATCAAGCCAGATATAACCTTAGTTATTGATTAGGGACTTAATATCGGTCGTTGAATTGTCAACGAGAAAAGTATAAGAGGAGGCTTGAGGGTCACTTGGAGAACACACCGAGTTGATCAAGAATTCGATTTTCTGGGGCGGGGCTTGCTGAGGAAATCAGAGGAGAAATCATAGTTGCAGATGAGGGGTAGTGAATGCAGCAGCAAAGAGGCAGAGATAGTGCCGGAAGCATCAACACAGAAATCGAGAGAGAGTTGACGCAAAGCAAGCTAGAGGCCACGCAGAAGCAACAAGAGGCCACACAGAGGCATCCAGGAGTTACGTGGAGCTTGAGGAGGGTCGAGGTGGGAGACACAAAGGGTCTAGAGGCTAATGCAAAGCCTAGTGAGGCTAACGCTGGGCAAGAGAGGCTGGGACAAAGAGGCTAACGTAGACCCTAGAGGTTGACGCTGGGAAATTTCACGGAGAAGATTGGGGCTAATATCTGTCTTCGACTGAGAGGTACTACTACCGAGGTCATTCTCTATTGGGTGAGCCATTTCTGGCACCCAGATTGTATTCTGAAACTGCTTAATAATAAAACCCTCAGATAGTTGCACCGGTTTTCCTGCATTGGATTTTTCTGGGGACATTAGTCCAAAGATAACGGTGTCACTTGTGTGCTTGTTTTTCCTTCAGTTGATGATCTGTATGTGTTGATACTATACTGGTATTTATTTTCAGTATTTACATGGTAAATAACTTGTTAATTAACAAAACAAGTAGGAAGAAATAAATCAAAAAGTATAGGAAGGATTTCTAACAGTTAGACTTAGAAATTCCAAGAAATTCTTGTTAGGTACTGATCTGCAACCACGCTCCGATACCATGTTGACCCGGCTGAGAACGAAAAGTACAAGGAAGCAATGGCGAGGGCCAAGAGCGTCATCCTTGATGGGGTCAAGGACCATGTAGTACCACATATTGCCGAAAAAGACACGAAAAATGCGATGTGGGAGGCCTTGACAAAATTGTATCAACATATTTCCGCGTAGAGGAAGATGCTACTAGAAAATCAACTGTGGTCATACTAGATGTAGAAGGGAGAACAGATAGACACCTTCCTCAATCGATTGAAGGATATCTTAGATCAGTTGACCTCCATAGGGGCCACGCCGGATGAGGAGATGTTGGTGAGGACCGCATTGAAAGTAGTCTCAGAGGATTGGGAGGTATTTGTCCAGAGTATACAGGGCAAGTCGACCCTTCTAGATTGGGAGGAATTGTGGGCGGCTCTTTGTCAAGAAGAGATTAGAAGGCTAACCAAGGCAAGAAGCAATGGCAAGGGGGTTAGAATCAAGAAGAAGGAAGAAGAGGATGTTGCCCTAGCATCTGAGGGAAAGAAGGAGAAACAGAAGAAGAAGGACCTCTCAAAGGTCAAATGCTTCCATTGTGGAGAACTCGTTGTTTAGTCAATTTAGTATGTCCTAAATTGTTACATTAATTATCAATCTGGGAGTTGTAAACTGATGAAGTGTGGCACACTGTATGTGCAAGACAACCTCTTCCTTACTTTTATTGTTTTCAGTTTTTATCTTGTTTTTTTGGGGTTTTGTCCTTGTTGGTCTCCTAAGGTGTCTAATGCAAATGGAAATCCTATCCTATTCTCGGATTTTAAGAATACTTTTAGAGAGAAAGTATGGATGTAGATTTAAGACAAGGTTTATGTCTCTTATGATAATTTCCAGAACTTAGCACTTCAAAAGATCTCAAAACATGTTGTTGATAAAATCAGTACTTGAACCGAAATGTAAATATGCAGCTACTTAAATCAAGAAAAAGATGAAATACTGATCATGAGGTCACTGTCTCTGCTGCCCATCTAATTACAGAAATAAAATTTAAACTATTGCACTCAAAACCAAAAATTGCAGACTAATGAAAGCAAGATCAAATTACTTCACTTATAATCCGATAGCTTGCCAATTAACTTCTCAGGTTAAGCCATGGCACCGGAGATAACGTCAAATAACATGAAGAATTAATATCTAAATTACCTATTTGCAGATTAATGAAAGCAAAATCAAATTACTTCACTTATAATTCGATAGCTCGCCAATTAACTTCTCGGGTTAAGCCATAGCACTGGAGATAACGTCAAATAACATGAAGAACTTGATATCTAAACTACCTACTTGCAGATTAATAAAAGCAAAATCAAATTACTTCACTTATAATCCGATAGCTCGCCAATTAACTTCTCGGGTTAAGCCATGGCACTGGAGATAACATTAAATAACATGAAGAACTTGATATCTAAACTAGCTAATAGTAGCAAACAAATCTCACTAAAATCAAAGCATAACAACTAAAATTGAAAATCTTAAAGGGTCAGTAGAGAAGCAAATCTCATATCACTATTTGATGCAAAAATTATATGAAAAATCTCGAGCATAACCTATCCTGAAACACATTGATCAGTGTTAGTGAAAAAGTATGCAATGCTGCAAAATCATGTACAGGAATAAAACGATTAACACCATAAACATATTATGAGAAATATACAGTGGAAATAAGAGAAAAGATGCATGAAAACTTTACAAAAATGAAAAGCAAAACCTCAGCCAACAGGGGCGCTCTGCACAGCCTTTGGTTAACACGCTGTCACCTCAGAACCACGCTTTACAAAGTCATAAGAAAACAGAGCTTTTATATTGCAAAATAGAGAGTATGTCTTCTCATTACAACAACAAAACGAAAGCTAAAACAACAGCATCAATCCTAATATCTGAACTAGCTACTTGCATTGAAAACACTTTATTTATATAGGAAAACAGATAACTGTTTTTCTGAGAGAAATCTTCAGCAGAGGAAACATAAATAGGACAAAACCCATAAGTTCAGCCTCTTGGTTGCCATAAACATTCAATCTACAAAAGGTGGGTGTTGGATTTGCGTCATGGAGATGGCCTGCGGCTGTCAAAAGCGGATCCATGAACCTAGGAACGGTCTTGGAATTTTCACATGTTGAAACAAAGACCTATTTGATGTAGGACTCCTTGTTTGACCATCCTTTGACCAATGCCTTTCTTCACGAATTCGGCTGAACAGATAGGACCTTGTCCATGTGTAGATCATTTCTGAGCTACCCACGTGCCTCGTTTCACCTGTCGACACCTGTAACCTACAGAACAATGAACATAGTTGCAGAATTGCGAGTCAGCTGCAGAAAGTGGCTACATTTCGTGGCTGATGAACAAAATCTAAATCAAATATCACACACAAGGATATAGTTATAAAACCACTTAAATGCACTCCTAGAATCAATATGTAACAATCTTTGATATCATATGAGGCACTATTGTGGGAAAATGGAAGAGAAAAGGTCTAGGAAAATATGTAGAAGAGAGGTAGTTCTGGGGCTCAACATACCCCCACTGTGAAGATGTTGCATGTCCTCATGCAACCAAAACTGTGACTACCCTTCCTTCAATTCATCTGCTCTGAGACTTCTGCTAATACATCTAGCCTTCTCTTCTTCTTCCTTGGTGTCACTGTCATCCTAGGCTTCATCATTAGGCACCTGTATTTGAAGTTGATGAGGGCTCTGTTCAACATCCTGTTCTTCCTCTTCAATTTCCTATTTTTCTTATGCCACAATCTTAAATGCAGCATGGTATTCTCATGGATGATTTTGTCCAAACTTTTCTGTTCTTTCAATGTTTCATTTTCCCTTTTGAAATGTCTATTCAGGACTTCTAGTTCAAAAACTTCTTGTTTTAATGATTAGATCAAAGCTTCCTGAGCTGTACCAGGCTTATTAGATGAAGTGCCCTGTTCTGTTGCAGTCTTTTCCAATGATTCAATAAAATCATACATCTGTTGCTGAGTTGGATCTATTTCTGGTGTGGCCTTTCTTGGACTGATTTCAAAATCTGGTTGAGGAAAAGGAGAATGTTGTGGACTATGGTCAGGAGGAGTGATTTTTGGTGACTATTCTGGTGTTTCCCCTCCTAAGTCTATGAAGTGAGCCCCTTTGATTTGCACTTTCTTCAATTTTCCTTTAAGTCTTGAGCTCCTTCTTAAATTCTGTGAGTTGGTATCTCCCTTTTCTACACTTTGTTTCTCCTTTCCTTTTTATTTTGCCTTAACTGACTGTTCTTTAAGATGAATTAGCCTTTCAAAAAGTATCTTCTCTTCTTCTGAAGAAGGTTCTAGGGTCTGATAAATGTCTTCAATATTTCTTTTCCCTTTCTGTTTTGCTTGTTTTCTAACCTAAGTCAAAGTTTCAAACATCATTTCTTCCTTACTGGTTTCTTTAGTTATAATAGTAGGAGTATCTTGAATATTTACACTTATTTTTCTTCTCCTACTTTTTCTTGTTAAGATACCTTCAAGTGTTTCAGGTGGGTCCTGAAAGAAATTTCTAATCAGGAATTGTTCCCATGTGTCCTTTCTTTCCTTCAATTGTTTTTCAATCAGAATTTTAACAAGGCTGTGATGATAAAGATGAGGCTCTACATCATCCAGATTCTTTTGTACAATGGTAGACATATTTTTCAAGTTAATCAACAAGAAATAAGGCAGATTGGTGGTTTGATTCTCCAGAAAATTCATTAATAACCTTATATGGTACATGTACATAGACCCATACCTTCCTTCACACGTAATGAACTTCTGAATTATCAACAGCAAACTAGTCCATTTTTCCTTTAGGGCTGAAATAGGAATTCCACGTTTAAAAACGGTTATATCCATACCTGGGTTACGCAAAATTATCCTCTAGGACCTCTCATCGAATTCTTTGTTTTTGAACCATCATTCTCCTTCCTGTGGGAGCTCTGTTGCTACTGCAATGGATGCCTTTGTTACTGGGAATTTGATATCCCCAATCTCAACTTCCATGTCGCTGAAGGACCTTGCAAATGTCTTCGTGACTTCTTTATTATGACCCCTGAATTTTTGGATAAACTGCAGCCACCTTGCTTTCCTTAACGTGCTCTTTAACTGTGGATAACCCTCCATGAATTTAGCCCCGTCTGGCTCTGTTCTTACCAAAAGGCCCATTCCTCCCTCTTGCTTCGAAAATACCTTTGTAAGTGATGGTTTCACGGAGGCAGAACGGTTATATGAGCGGAAGATGGAGGAGGATTGCGGAGAAAACCAGTGGTTACAAAACGGGAAGAATATGGAGCATGCAATGAAAACAAGTTCACGGAGCAGAGGCCTGTATAAACAAACCCTGAACTGGCAATCGTAAACTCGGTGTGAGAGTATGGAAACAGAGTGAGACTGGAAAAATTTTGAAATAAAAGGCTGCAGAGTGGACGTTAGCAAATTCATAAAATGACTGCGGAGTGGTGCGTCAGAGGAGAGCCGTGGTCAATTGGCTTACGTCTTCATGATTAACCGATTCAACAGGTGTAATGCAGACATACAACTGAGTACGAGTTAGATTCGGAAGAGGATTATGAGGCCGTTAGAATTTGATGTGGAGATCGTGGTGGAGTTATGCAAAGGTCATGGAGGAGTTAAGGAAGCTATCAATTCGAATCATTACACATGATGGAGCTTGTGATTTTACAACTATACAGATTATGTGTTTTAAAATGCTATTTGAAATTGATTTTGCTCATACCTTAGAATCTTACCACTTCCGTTCGCTAACTTTTGATTGGCTACCTCTTGTAGGTGCTTTTAGGTGCTGACATCTTCAAAATATTTTCCTCTTCCATACCTGCATCTGGTTTTCATCATTACTTTGCTAACATCTCACTGTCACTGCAGAGTAACAGAGTATTAGCTGCAGAATCAACAATCAGTTGCGGAATCAGTATTCAGCTGCAGAATCAAAATTCGGCTGCGGAAACTGACATAGTAAATAACATATGACTTGGTGAAGTGAATGGAGATGGATGGAAATGAATGATATATGGAAAACTGAACATTAAAGGAATTTTATTGGTGGAATGTGATGGCGAAATGGAATGAAATGAAATGAAGTGAAATGACATGAAATGAAACAACTATGAGTGAAATGAGAGAGAGATTTTTTTTTGGAAAATATACGGCGTCAGAAGTTTCTTATTTTCGCCCTGTATTTTCTGTATAAGACTGTCAATCAGTGATTGGTTTTCAGGCTTATAATTTTTTTTATTTTTATTTTTTTAAGATGATAATGAAAAGAACAAAGACTAGGCTGGTGGAGAAGAAGGATTCTTCTTCACCAGCCTTATTGCATAATTATATTGAAATATTTTGACAAATTCCTCCTTTGAGAGTGGCTTATGATAGATCTTCAATCTGTGACCATTCACAATGAAAGGAGTTTGATACTCATCAATGTTTTTTATTCTTACTGCTCCATTGCTAAAAACTTTTTCAATCTCATATGGCCCAAACCAATGAGTTTGAAATTTACCTTTGAAATCTTTGGATTTAGAATCAAATAGCAATGCCCAATCTCCTTCTTGAAACTTTTTCTCCTTGATGTATTTGTCATGCCACTTAGCTCTTTGATATTGAACTAGATCAGTTCTTAGGATTGCTTCTTGTCTGATCTCATCTAGTTCATTCAACTGCTCCATTCTATGCTTTTGGGCTTCTGATAGATCCATTCCCAATTCAAGTGCCATCTTGAAGGTCTTAACTTAGAACTCAATGGGGAGCAGAACTTCCTTCCCATAAACAAGTTCATAGGGAGAACTTGACCATTTGCTTGCGGATGGTAAGGAGTGGATTTTCTGTGCTTGACCTTGTACTCTTCCATCAGCTTCTCCACCAGTTTGAATGTGAATTGACTTCCATGATCTGTCACAATTTCCCTTGGAACACCAAAGTGAGTAAAAATATACTCATAAAGAAAACTAACAACTGAATTTTCAGTAGCAGAAAATAATGTTTTGGCTTCTACCCATTTAGTGACATAATCAGTACATACCAATATATACTTTTTCTGTTTAGATGGTGGATTAATCGGTCCAATAAAATCTAAAGCCCATTTTTCAAAAGGTTCGATGAGTACATGTGGTTGCAATGGCATCTCATTTGAGGGGGTAGGTTTCCCTACTCTTTGGCAGCTGTCACACCTTTTGACATATTGTTTTGCATCTTTGAAGAGGGACAGCCAATAATATCCTAAAGAAAGTATTTTATAAGTTGTTCTTTTGTCAGCAAAGTGTTCACCGCATGGTTCATCATGACATGCTTTGAGAATATCAGGCATTTCATCTTCCCTGACACATCTTCTGATCACAAGGTCTGGCCCTGTTTTAAACAGTTTGTTAGAAATCCATGAATATTTTGAACTCTCCTGAATAATCTTTCTTCTTTCACTAGGAAATAAATGTGGAGGTAGTTTCCATGTAACCAAATAGTTAGCCATATCTGCGTACGAAGGAGTCTTAGTAGTTACTGCAAATAAGTATTCATCAGGAAACTTATCCTCTACAGGAGAATCTTCTTTGATATTCTGAATTCTAGATAAGAAATCAGCGACCGTGTTTTGTTTCCCTGGTCTATCTAGCACAATAATATTGAATTCCTGTAAAAGTAAGAGCCACCTTGTAGCTTTGCCATTAGTAACGGGTTTTTTCATTAGATATCTAATTACAGAATGATCAGTATGAATAAAATTTTCATAGCCTGTTAAATAATGTCTAAACTTATTAATTGCATGAACAACAGCTATGAACTCTTTTTCAGTCACAGTATAATTCAACTCAGTGGGAGTTAAATTTTTACTGGTATAGTAAATGGCATAAGGAACTAAGTCTTTTTGTCCCAACACAACTCCTAAAGCTGTATCTGAAGCATTTGTAGAAATATCGAAAGGAAGTTTCCAATTTGGTCCTCTCAAGATAGGCGCTTCAGATATTCTTGTTTTCAAAGCTTCAAATGCTGATTGGCAATCAGGACTCCATTTGAATTCAGTCTTTTGTAAGTAATTTAAAGAGTGGAGATGCTATTTTGGTAAAGTTTTCTATAAATCTTCTATAATATCCAGTAAATCCCAGAAAACTTCTAACATCTTTTTGACAATTTGGAATAGGTAACTTGGAGATGACTTCAACCTTTGATTTATCAACTTTAATCCCATCCCCTGAAATATGGCGTTCTAAAATAATACCTTCAGTAAACATCATAAAGCATTTTTCATGGCTTAATGAAAGGTTTGTTTCTTTACATCTTATAAGGACTTTTTCCAAATTTTCTAATGCCTCTTCAAATGTATTACCATAAACTGTAAAATCATCCATATATACCTCTACACAATCATGGATTAGATCAGAAAAAATTCCTAGTACTGCTCTTTGGAATGTTGCGGGTGCATTGCATAATCCAAAAGGAAGCACTCGGTAAGAAAAAGTTCCCCATGGACAGGTAAATGTGGTTTTATCATGATCTTCAGGTGCTGCCTAAATTTGATTATACCTACTAAAACCATCCAGAAATGAAAAGTATTTTTTGCCTACTAATGTATCTAATACTTGATTGATAAATGGCAAAGGAAAGTGATCCTAAAAAGTTGATTTATTCAATTCCTTGTAATCAATGCACACCCTCCATTTACCATTCTTTTTGGGTACTATAACCAAGGAAGAAACCCATCGGCTATCTAAAATTGGATAAATGAAATTCACATTGAGTATTTTTTAGAGCTCTTCTTTCATAATCTCCCTAAGATTTGGATTCATCCTTCTCTGAGGTTTTCTGATTGGTCTACTGTTTTCCTCAATATAGATATGATGGATGCAAGTCTTAGGGTCAATACCTTTCATATCAGTATACTCCCATGCAAATGTAGCAAAATGTTTTTGCAAGATTCTGGTTAGCTCTTCCTGTTGTAACTTTTCCAAATTTTTGTTGATATTCAATGTTTTACCTGGAAAAATTTCAACTGCAAAACTACCAAACTCTTCCATAAAATAGAGAGACATTTGTCTTGATAACAAACATTCAATATCAAAATCTAACTAAAATTGTGTGTGGTCATATTCTGAAGATGTTTCAAAATTTTTTAATGTGTTCAAAATTTGACTATCTTCACTAACTTCAGAGATAGTAAAGACAGGTTGTATAGTACCTTCATCATCGACCCATTCATTGTCTCCTACTTCTGTAATTGTTTTGTTGGAGGATACAAATTGAATTTTTTTGTTGAACTACCATCAGAAATGCACATATCCCCGGATCTACAACTAATGAAAGCACCAGCTATGGCTAGCCAAGGTCTTCCTAAGATGAGTGGGTTCCCTCCTAATTTACTCTTGGGAGTCAAAATCATGAAATCTACTAGATATTCCCAAGAATCTAAGGAGACCGAAATATCTTCTAATACACCATCTGGATTGATTACTGATCTATCTGCAAGTTGCAGTAAGGTAGGTGTAAAAAGAAGATTAGGAAGTTTAAGTTGTTCCATAGTCTGTCTACTCATAATGTTTATAGCAGCCCCTAAGTCAATCAATGTATTTGGAATTTCTATCCCATTTTTGTGTGTCTTGACGATTGGACTACTGGATCCACATATTTCTGCATGGTAATCTTTCTCATCATGATATCTGCTATTTTTCCTACCAGGTGGATTATTTTTGTGTCTCTTGGTTTCCTACCTGGTCTTTTGAAACTCAACTCCTTTATTGTTTTTGCTAAGATAGGAATCTCTCTAATGGCTTGTAGCAAGGGAATCTTGATACAGACATTCTTTAATTCATCTAAGAAATCATAGTCAGGCAACAAGATTTGTTTTTCCACCCCTTTGTCAATTTGTAATCTTTCAGGAAAAGGAGGTGTGGATGTAGATGCAGGTTGCTCAACTATAGGATTTGTGGGGGTTGACTCTTTTTGTTTTTCTTTTTGAATGATTGGGTTTTGAAGGGATGCTTCCTCAGAACCTTTATTGACTTTTAGAGAATCCTCCTCAGAGGCATCTTGCTCTTGAACATCTATAGAAGGTTTTTCCTTTTCTAAAATTCTACCAGATCTAAGTTGAACATCATTAAGAGGAACAATCATATAGGTAGGAAATTGTTGTCCTTCTACCATGTAAGCATTCTTAGGGTTTTTGTTGTTGGGATTTGGTAATGGTTGGGCTAGTAGTCGATTTGGCTTTTGTTGAAATGGAAGCAAGAGTTGAGAATTTTGATTTTGTTAAGAAGGTTGTTGTTGTGGAAATGGCAATGAAAGTTGTGGGTTTTGATTTGGAAGTTGTGGATTTTGTTGTTGATTTTGAAAAGATGGAGGATATTGATAAAATTGAGCAAATCTCCCATAAATATTTTGTACCCCTTGTGCCCATGATTGATACGGATTTTGAGGTTGGGGCCAAGGTTGTTGCCAAGAATTCCAATTTGGTGGGAGCTGAAAATTCATAGGATTGTTAAATCCTTGATTTTGTTGCCCTTGCCAAGGTCTTCTTGAAACAAAACAAAGGGATTCTACTGAATTTGGATCTTCCTGAAAGACAGTTTTGAGCCCAAGAATTGAAGGACAATCCTTGGTCTCATGATTTTTTGAGAAAATCATACATGTTTCTACAACTTTTGCATCCAAAGGGCATTCCCTTAGAGCATGTTTCTCTCTACATTTTGGGCAAAATATGGATAAGGCATTCACTTCTGTTTTCTGCTTGTTTTGAATTTTAAGGGTGTCCAGTCATTCACAAAGGCTCCCTAGAATGTCAGTTTGGAACTCATCAAGCATATTTCCAATCTCTGCCCTACTTACTAATCCAGTTGCAGATTTGTTTTCTCTAATAAGAGAAGGATCTCTAGGCCCTTTTCTAGTTTTATATTTTCCCCTTGAGAGATGGAAACATAGTTCTGCTATGTCATGTAGTGGAAGTTGAGAAATATCTCCCTTCCCCATCATGTTTAAAATATCTATCCCTTCATTTCTAATGGCTTTCAATAGAATGGATTTCAAAGTTTCCTCATCTAAATTGCTCATTTTTGCTCTCTTTAAGTTATATTGAAATCTTTCAAGTAGATCCTCCAAGTTCTCATCTTCTTTTTGCATCATTTTGAATACCTCGTCCTTATGATTAGTGGGCATACAATAATCTAGATATCTATCCAAAAATGTTTTCTTCATATCATTCCAAGTCCTAATAGATTAAGTGACTAATCCCATGAACCATTTCAGAGCAGCCCCTTTCAATGTTGAAGGAAAAAGTTTGAGTTTTTGAGAGTCTTCTATATAGTCATAGGTTCGGCACAAAACTTCAAACTCAAATAGAAATGTTTCAGGATCCTCACTTCGCAACCCATAAAAGTTTGGGAGAAAATATGGTGAAATATTTTTCATTGTTGTATGGGTTTCCTCATCGACTATAGGGAATCCAAATGAGTTATCTCCTTCCCTATTTCTCCCATTATTACCTCTACCTCCTCCATTGTTACCTCCATTGTTTCCTCTACCACCACCTCCATTATTTCCTCTACCTCTACCTCTACCCCCTCTTCCAAACAGAGAATATTCTCCATCTAGTACTTCTTCTGCCATGATAGTTTCCACGGGGTCTTTTGGTTCCTCTATTAATGGCTAATGGGAGGGAGTCTCTTCCTTTCCTTCTTCTCTAGGTGATTCTACCTCTTCTACTGCAATATGTTCCCCTATAGAAGTGAAGAAGGGTTCTTCTCCTAGATCAGATTTAGTGGATAATGTGGGAGAATCTTCTAATTTAGTTGTTGCCCCTTGAATTCCAGGAATCCTAAGGCTAGGAGTATGAGTCTGGGATGGAGGTGTATCTTGTCTAATCCTTGAAGTAGTTGGAGTTGTAAAAATCGAACTTTTGCCCCTAGCTAGAAACCTTCCCCTAGAATCTCTTGCTCTATGCATGTCAATTTTTTTTCTTTAATGATTTTTTAGTTGGGCTAATAATCCTTTTTCTGATCTTCCAGATCACACTAGGTGCAAGAAGAGAGCATACTCAAGAAATTATTGAACTAATAACTCTCTTTTCTGATCCTCTAGATCACACTAAGTGCAAGAGGAGAGCATACTTCAAGAAATTATCAATTTTTCCCTTCTTTTTTTTTATGTAAGAGATCAGCTACCTAGTTACACTTCCCCGACAACAGCGCCAAAATGTTTAGTCAATTTAGTATGTCCTAAATTACTACATTAATTATCAATTCGGGAGTCGTAAACCGATGAAGTGTGGCGCACTGTATATGCAAGACAACCTCTTTCTTACTTTTATTGTTTTCAGTTTTTATCTTGTTTTTTTGGGGTTTTGTCCTTGTTGGTCTCCTAAGGTGTCTAATGCAAATGGAAATCCTATCCTATTCTCAGGTTTTAAGAATACTTTTAGAGAGCAAGTATGGATGTAGATTTAAGACAAGGTTTATGTCTCTTATGATAATTTCCAGAACTTAGCACTTCAAAAAATCTCAAAACATGCTATTGATAAAATCAGTACTTGAACAGGAATGTAAATATGTAGCTACTTAAATCAAGCAAAAGATGAAATATTGATCATGAGGCCACTGTCTCTGCTGCCCATCTAATTACAGAAATAAAATCTAAACTAGTGCACTCAAAACCAAAAATTGCAGACTAATGAAAGCAAGATCAATTTACTTCACTTATAATCTGATAGCTCGTCAATTAACTTCTCGTGTTAAGCCATGGCACCGGAGATAATGTCAAATAACATGAAGAATTGATATCTAAATTACCTATTTGTAGATTAATGAAAGCAAAATCAAATTACTTAACTTATAATCCAATAGCTCGCCAATTAATTTCTCGGGTTAAGCCATGGCACCAGAGATAACTTCAAATAACATGAAGAACTTGATATCTAAACTACTTTCAGATTAATGAAAGAAAAATCAAATTACTTCACTTGCAGATTAATGAAAGAAAAATCAAATTACTTCACTTGCAGATTAATGAAAGAAAAATCAAATTACTTCACTTATAATCTGGTAGCTCGCCAATTAACTTCTCAGGTTAAGCCATGGCACCGGAGATAACGTCAAATAACATGAAGAACTTGATATCTAAACTAGCTAATAGCAGCAAACAAATCTCACCTAAATCAAAGCATAACAACTGAAATTGAAAATCTTAAAAAGTTCAGTAAAGAAGCAAATCTCATATCACTACTTGATGCAAAAATTATATGAAAAATCTCGAGCATAACCTATCCTGAAACACATTGATCAGTGTTAGTGAAAAAGTATGCAATGCTGCAAAATCATGTACAGGAATAAAACGATTAACACCATAAACAAATTATGAGAAATATACAGTGGAAATAAGAGAAAAGATGCATGAAAACTTTACAAAAATGAAAAGCAAAACCTCAGCCAGCAGGGGCCCTCTGCACAGCCTTTGGTTAACACGTTGTCACCTTAGAACCACGCTTTACACAGTCATAAGAAAACAAAGTTTTTATATTGCAAAACAGAGAGTATGTCTTCTCGTTACAACAGCAAAACGAAAGCTAAAACAACAGCGTCAATCCTAATATCTGAACTAGCTACTTGCGTTGCAAACGCTTTATTTATACAGGAAAATAGATAATTGTTTTTCTAAGAGAAATCTTCAGCAGAGGACACATAAACTGGCCATAACCTGTAAGTTCAGCCTCTTGGTTGCCATAAACATTCAATATAGAGAAGGTGGGTGTTGGATTTGCGTCATGGAGACGGCCTCAGCTATCAAAAGCGGATCCACGAACCTAGGAACGGTCTCCGACTTTTCACGTGCTGAAACAAAGACCTATTTGATATAGGACTCCTTGTTTGACCATCCTTTGACCAATGCTTTTCTTTATGAATTCGGCTGAAAAGATAGGACCTTGTCCATGTGTAGATCATTTCTGAGCTGCCCACATGCCTCGTTTCACCTGCCAACACCTGTAACCTATAGAACAATGAAAACAGCTGCGGAATTGTGAGTCAGCTGCGGAAAGTGGCTACATTCTGTAGCTGATGAACAAAATCTAAATCAAATAGCACACACAAGGATATAGTTAGAAAACCACTTAAATGCACTCCTAGAATCAATATGTAACAATCTTTGATAGCTTACGAGGCACTGTTGTGGGAAAATGGAAGAGAAAAGGTCTAGGAAAATATGTAGAAGAAAGGTAATTCTGGGGCTCAACACTGGTCACTATGCGAGCCAGTGTCTGAGGAAGAAGAGCAAGGGAGAGGCTTCTAAGACCAAGGATGCTCTAGTAAGGGCGAAGAAATAAGTGGAGACAGATGATGATTGTACTATGAGTGCTCATACACTACTAGAGAGGAAGTGGGGAGACATTGAGCTATAGTCAGATGGACTACAGGCGATGAGGGGTAGGATCCTCGATGTACCCAACTTATTGGATTATACCTTGCTATGGGAGCCCCGAAGAGGAGTAGCAGGACTAACGGATGTCGATAGAGACGGATGCAGATGGAGCGACAGAGAGGGCTACAGTACAGGAGTCCCAGGACAGTGTGAGGCAGCAATGCGAGAGGCATAGAGTTGTTGCAAAAGCATAGAGGTCATAGAGGGAGCACTTGTTAGTGACAGAGGGAGCTTCAGCATCAGGAGTGTTTCTAGCATGATAGAGATGCCAAAGTTTGGAGATCAGTTACTTACTTCTCAAAAACTGAGTTGCAGTGTAGTAGTTAGCAATGGCAGTGCTATGGGAAGCACGATGCAGCATGATGAGAGGGGATGCAGTGCAGATGTAGCAGTGGCAGCGGAAGGGCCATGGGCAGCAGCCTATATGCAGAGGGAGTTGTCGTACGGATGCAGAAGTGGCAATGGCAGAGCCATGGGTAGTAGTACATGATGCAGCAATGCAGAGGATGTTGGGAAACAGGTCTAGCATCAGCACAGGGACAGATGCCGATGATTAGGGTGATGCTTAGTAAGGAGTATTACTAGAGCACAATCCTTGCTAAGAGGGAGTGTTGATTTGGGGTAGCATAGGATGTGCTCTAGCCACAAAAATTGGTGGAGAGACTAAAGCACATGAGATATCCAAGACCCAGAAATCGTTTGGGCAAAATCTAACCAGTTTGGGAGATATTAAAATAATTAATATTTTTAATGGAGTCCCTAAGTCTAAACTTAGCGAAAATAAAATATTAATGTGAATTAATATAAAACTGAGTTAGAATGGTCCAAAAGTCATGGATCAAGCTATATCTAATTTTAGTCATTGATTAAGGACTTAATCTCAGTCGTTGAATTGTCAACGAGAAAAGTATAACAAGAGGCTTGAGGGTCACTTGGAGAACACACCGAGTTGATCAAGAATTCGATTTTTTGGGGCAAAGCTTGCTGAGGAAATCGAAGGAGTGATCAGAGTTGCAGCTTAGGAGCAGTGAATGCAGTATCAGAGAGGCAAAGATAGTACCGGGAGCATCAGCGCAGAAGCTGGGAGAGGGTTGACGCAAAGCCAGCTAGAGGCCATGCAGAAGCAGCCAGAGGCCACGCAAAGGCAGCCAGGAGTTGTGCAAAGCCTGAGGAGGGCCAATGTGGGAGATGCAGAGGCTCGAGGCTGACGCAGATCCCATAGAGGCTGACGCTAGGCAGACGTTGGGCCAGAGAGGCTGACGCATGTTGAGTGATAAAAGGTGTCTTGTTAACTCCTATTTATCTTCACATTAATTATCAATCCAGATATGATTTTTTATTTCAAGAGTGTACTCAGTTTGAGGTGGCTATTTACTCAAGAGTAATGTTTTGCAGTATAGTGCTTAAAATGCATAAGTAAATGAATGTTGGAAACAAAATCTAATCGGAACAGCAAGAAACTGAAATGTTCTATAACTAAATCGTTTGCTCAAACAATCATCAGTCGAGGACTCAGTAATGATAACTCTCTCGTGTGTAAACTGATGCAAATGAAAATCAATCATAGGCAAGATCTCTAATCTAAGAACTTAGACAGCAGTAGTCAGTGTCCTTTACAGTTGTTGATCTTTCAATCCACACTAAAGCAAATAACTGGAAATGGCAATTCAATTGGAAATGCTCACTAAAACACACTTGCTGCAATATCAGTTAAAAGGTGAAATCAAATCCTTGCATGAAAGAGATAACAACAAAGCCTATTTGAACAGCAACACTAAATTAATGGAAATGAACAACAAAGCTAAATTAATGGAAATGAACAGCAATTTGAAATATAATGGAACAGTAAAGCTAATTAAGTGGAAACACACAGTGACTGTAAATTAAACTGAATCAGCAATCTTATCCTAGCAGAATGAACATTAACCACAGGTATAATAGGAATGGCAATCGCAGTTATAATTGAATGGTAATTAAGTGAACAACAATCGCAGTTGTAAGTGAACTGTAGTTAAATGAACAACAATCGCAACTGTAAATGAACAGCAAAATCTGAATTAGACAGCGCAATATTATTTCAGAATGAACAACATGACATTTTAAGTTATGAATAATAATCTTACTATCAACGCAATCCAATCATGATTTTGATATAACAGGGTGATTCAGCAAAATGTTCAGAAACAAAAGATTACTGAATAAAACAAATTAAAGAAATGAAAAGGAAATCAAACCATCATATGATTGGAACTGTAAAATAATGGTACAGGTAGCAAGTGGATCCACCAGGGCCGAGCCCTTAGCCACTAGTGAAGCACTGCTGGATTACTTCAGAAGATGCGAAGGAACTGCAATTGTTTTTATATGTTAATCATTGCATAAACATTACAGTAGTTTCGTTCTCTACTTCAGCAACGAGAGTCAACAATAACAGTTACAATTTCTCAATAGTAATTCTCCAATTCCTCCTATCCTACCCTATCTATCTCTAATCTAACAATCCATCTAATTCTCTTTCTAATCATACATCATGAATCATGAATCCATAATTCCCCTTCTCTGATCTCTGTTCTGATTTAAATACACAGAGAGAAAAAAGAAGTTACAACCGTAATGATTACAAAATGATTCTTATTACAAAATTGGATTGTTTACAACAAATTGATCAACAAGATCATCTCTGAGATATCTTTCCATCAACATTCAACAAGAATAGGTCGAATTTGGTATTGCAGTTGAGATAATTTGGAAAACGACCACACAACGAATCTGAGAAAAACGTTTTCAGAGAACCTTCCGTTTCTCTTAGTACGAACCAAATTTGGGAAAATGGCTCATGGAAAAATTAATTTTGTCTATTCTGGACAAAACCCATGTTTTGGATTTTCCATATTCTTCTCCATTTTCCCAAAACGTCCAATGAAAAACTGTCACTTCTTATTCCAGCGAATTTCTGAGTTGGCACATTTAATGATGAGCTGGAGATCAAATCTTCAATCTAGAAAATATCTTGGAGAATAAAATGGTGAGTGATTTTACAAAAAAATTATTAATAAACCATAATTGGTAAAAACATGCATAATCATCAATTTATTAAGAATAAATGAGAAGAAATAATATTTATCCATAAGAGCATAAATAATTATAAAATAAATTTATATGATAAATTATGATAAATGACGCGATAAAAAAATGGTAGAAATTGGTGGAATAGGCGTTAAAAAGTGATAATAATAATAACATATTAACATCTCAACATACCCCCAAACTGAATATATTGCATGTCCTCATGCAACCCAAAGAATCTGTGTTAACCAAGCAATAAAAAATTGTCCATCCCAACTCATGAAATGGATGGAACAAATGAATTCTTCCTCAAATAATGAATATTCAATTTTAGCAATGAAGGCGTAACAATATTTTCATTAACGTTTAACTATATGTATATGAAGTTACAACAAAATATGATATAAGTAACAACAAACTTCATTAACCATTTTCTCAAAAATAAACCATATTTTGCAAGTAGATTTATAATATATTAATGCTTCTATGATCCAAAAATCAGATTGTTTTGATGCATGGATCATGAGATATAAGAAAAATGGTTATAGGTGATAGTGCATGATTTCCAAAATTTTACGAACTAATTTAACTTGAAATTATATGGGTTTGTGTATTTAAATGATACGCCTGTGTTTTCCAGAAATCACAAGAATTGAGTTCATAGTTTTAAAAATATGTGGAAATCAATTTCTGCACTGTATAAAAATGAAATGTATGCCTTAAATGAAAAAGAAAATCAAAAACATCCATCATGCGTAGCAATTCCTTCCCCAAACTGAAGAATTAGCATGCCCTCGTGCAATGCTAGAAAACAAATTGAGGTGGTTGCTACCATCTGTTGAATTCTATGCTTGGTGTAAAACAATATGGAATAAGGGAGGTGTTGAGAATGAATAAGAATATCAATGAATGATAAAGAATATTAATGACATGGTCATAAGAAAGAAATGAATGAAAGTAACACTCCTCCAAACTGAAAGATGATATGTCGCTGAAAAATGGTAAAGATGTGGAATGAATGATGATAAATAATGCTCAATGGATTTTCATGAAATTCTCCTAAATTCGTAATAAATCAGAAAATTATGTTATTTTACCTCAAGTTTTACCTCCGAAAAAAATGTAGAATGACATGTATGGACTGGCATTTGTTGAAGCTGATGTAGGCAGAGTTGATGTTGAAAGTGATACAAAAGGTGGAATCCAGGCAAGCACATCATGTCTGAAGAATTGTTCACATTCGCGAGTTGTTCGAGCCTCTTTTGTTAGTTGCAATAGTGTGGTCATGCTGCGAATAGAGTTTCCCCCCATACTTGTTGTTCTCCTGTAAACAAATCACTATTTTGCATACAATGTTCTTGAATCCACAGTGTTAGTTTTGAATAGCAACAGATAAGATGCATGCAAAAATTTCAATCAGAAAAACTTTTGGATACATGCAATACTAATATTTTGTCAAATCAACAAGTTATGGCAGAGTGCAGTAATTATATCACATGTTATCCCATAATGCATACATTCCCCCCTCCAATTGGAAAAGGGATTCCATGACCATAAAGCATATGAAAGGTGTTGTGCTGATGACAAGACAAGGGAATGAACAATACGGCAGTGAATGAAGCAAAGTACACATATCAATGATAGGACAATGAGAGTTATGGTTATAATGAGAGCAGAGTATGTAAAGATAGTTATGAATAAGAGATATGACGGTTTGGATTGATGATAAGTTATGCGGAAAAAAAAAAAAAAAAGGATAACAATATGCCAAAAAGATGCTTTGCTGACGGTATTCTCGCTGAAAAATGATGTAATTGATCAGAAAATAATTTCTCACGCGTAAAGGTTAGAAAACAGGAAAAAATAAGGAAATAACTTCTCCGATAAAAAGAGAGAATAAGAAAAGGGTATTATAGTAATAATTGATGATAAGATATAACTTCAATACCATAAGCAAAGCCTCTGCTACTAGCAAACGTCCATAGCCTCGACAGGGTTGCTTTTTAACCCGTATGAGCTAGGATCCTCAATTTAAAAATGGAGAGATCCAATGTTGTTCTACAGAAGAGATCAGTGTGCTGGCGTGGTAACCAGATAACCACACTGCCATTCACTGGGATGTAGCAAAAGTGATCAGGCCAGCTCATGATGAGACCTCCTGTTCCAAGGATAATTTGGCTATCCAATGGATCATAACCCAGGTGTGGTGATCATAATGGGAATGTCACTTTGTTACATCCTTATGAACATGGTAGGTTGGCTCGTAATGAGACCCCCTATCCTCCATCTGCGAACAAAATTTTGTTGTTATTACACATTTTTATGATAAGAAGAGGGAGGCTCAGTACTCCTTAAGGGTAGGGATGGTAGAAGAAGTTGAACATGTCAATAGAAAAAAAAATATACCCATAATCTTATTTATTATATACAGAGAAGATTATAACCAGGAAGGGAGGAACCAGCATGGTATTAAGATGATCAATCAGTATCATGTACAACAGAAAACAATGCAATAAAGTAGTATATAAATAATTGCATCCTTTTTGAAAATAATCTATCATCAAGGAGCTGTCTTCTTAAAGATCATAATGTGAATGATATTAACTCGCTTCAATAGAATCCATAATTCGTATCTTCATAAAAGTAGTGTACTTCATGCCATGAAAGGGAATCAGTGAAATGTGGTTGAGATGAACTAGGAATAATCCCACAAGAGGAAGGAAGAGTTGTTTTCAAAAATACTCTCAAAGTGTTGCACCCTTGAAGAAACAACAAAAATACTCGAAAAAGTGTTGTTCCCTGTAGGGAACAGCAAAAAAATATACCCAAAAAAAGTGTTGTTCCTTAAAAGGAACAACAAAAAAATGCATGCGAAAAAGTGTTGTTCCTTTTAAGGAACAGCAAAAAATACACCTAAAAAAGCATTTTTCCTTTGAAATGAACAACCAAAATGCGAAAATGTTGTTCCTTTGAAATGAACAAAAGAAATGTGAAAGTGTTGTTCCTTTGAAAATAACAGCAAAAATGCGAAAATGCTATTCCTTTGAAAGGAACAGCGAAAATGAGAAAATGTTGTTCCTTCGAAAAGGAACAACAAAAATGCAGAAGTGTTGTTCCTTCATAAAGGAACAACAAAAATGTGGAAGTGTTGTTCCTTCAGAAAGGAACAGCAAAAATGCAAAAGTGTTGTTCCTTCGGAAATGAACAACAAAAATGCACAATCATAAAATGCAGACACGCAAAAAACGAATTAGTTGTTCACTGCATTGATGTTGAGGATGGGTTACAATTTGAAGGAAGCAACACCTGAAACACAAAAATATAAGAGAAATTAGAAAAGAAACAACATTTTATTTAAAAACAATATGTAAATAAATAAATTAAGTTACAACAGCTATGATGTTATTTCTTAAGGCAAGGAAAAAAATGATCTCTTTGAAAAATGTTTTGGTAGCAGTGACATGACATGAATCTTCAAATGGAAATCAATTCTTCATTTCTTCTGTTATGAATCCGTTGGGTAATGAGTTGGATGAAATTCCCTTGTTTCATTAAAATTTCTTTCAAGAATCGCTCGTCCATAAATTGACCTTTTTTATTCTCCTAGGACCTGCAAAAAAATGAGTGTCTACCTGCAATAAAACATTAAATCACGGAGAAAGAGAGGTGATTAGGCTCCCCTAATCCAAGAATTATGCAAAAAAACAACAAGTAGTTACTATGTATAACAAATCCACTTAGAAAATAACAAAGTAAAATTTATTTGTCACCTGCGGGAGAGCAGTGGTCGACCATACTAACCAGCAGTGTTTTAATCACAACTTCTTTGTTTTTCATCCAAATTGAGTGATTCCAAAGCCAGATGAGAGCTAATTCAAAGGTATATCTCCAATAGAAACAGGTTTTAAAAATTCAATGATATGATATGTCAATTTTACTTAGAACAACCTGCATAACAGAGTCATTTTCGATTACCCCACTTAGAACAACAGTGGATATTTTAAGCATAGATTCTTCATTTGATGTCGGATTCGAATGATTCAAATTGGAAATAAAAGTAGATTCATTTATTTATCTCCAATAGAAACAAGTTTTGAAGACAAGAAGAATTGATAGGTCAAATACTCTAAGGAACAGCCGGAAAGACAGAGTTTTAAGAGTGCTAATTTACAATAGACAATCAGTATTTTGATCATAACTTCCTCATAAGATATCAAAAATGAATGATTCAAATTGCCTTGTAAACTAGATTCATAGGAGAATCTACCATAGAAATAGGTTTTGAAAATTCAGTCATTTAGGCCTTCAAAAACGGACTGTCCCAACTCTGTTCCTGAGCTACCTACTAGACACCTTGTCAATGTTTTGGTTCTAACTTTTTCGTTTCAAATCCAAATTGAGTGATTCAAATTGGGTTGGAAAGTAGACATCAAGGGCTACTTAGGATAGAAACAAGTTTTAAAATTATTATCATTTAGGCCTGTTGGGTGAAAATATGTTTGTTTAATTCTATTGTAGTACTTGCCCAACTATTTAATTTGTCAATCCGAGGTCCGTAGACTTACGAGACACATGCACTATACATGCAGGACTCAAGTGGAACTAATTTAATCTAAATTACTGTAATTAAATTAATCTAAGAAGGCATTGAAACATTAACTATGAAAGTAGGAAATTGCATAAAGGAAAAGCAATACAACATGTGAAGAATTGAATGACAAACAACATGTGAGCTCACAACAATAAAACTATGTCAAATTAGATTACAAGAACCAAATTACAAATCATGACAGCATAACAATAAAAGATGAAAAACTAAGAATTCCTTTCCATTATTCATTATTCATTATTCATTATTCCCCATTAAAATGAAGAGAGAGCACTCTCTTATATACATGAGGAAGATAACCTTCTCATAATTACATATCCAATATTTTCTCAAGCACTCTCAACTAATTTCCCATTATTACAAGATATGATCCCACAAATCTCTCCAGCATTTTTAACTACTTTCCCATTATTACAAAATATGATCCCACAAATCTCTCAAGCATTTTTAACTACTTTCCCATTATTACAAAATATGATCCATTTGAATCCTCCACAAATCTTTCACATATCTTGGATAAGATATGCCAACCAAATCCTCCATGATTTTCTCCTTGCATAATTATCTCTTTAATATGGTGGAGGAGATATGGATAAGATATGCCAACCAAATCCTCCATGATTTTCTCCTTAGGAATAGGCTTGCATAATTATCTCCTTAATATGTGGAGGAGATATGGATAAGTCTCTTGGAATCAATTCTTCACATATTTCCTACACATCACAAAACTCACATATTCTTGAGATATATATAAAAATATGTATATTTTCTAATATTTAATCATAAATTCACTTGTAATACAAAAATGAATAAAATGGAAAATAAGAAGGTGAAACCCAAATGTATTTATGAAAATGATATGATAAAAGGTTAATGGGATGATGAAATGTAACGAATAGTGAAGAAAAAGGTGGATGAAAATATGACATTTTTGAGTCCCAACATCCTCCCCAACTGAACTTGTTGCATGTCCTCATGCAACCATGCATGGGTCTCTTTAAGAACATTTGGCATCTTGAACTTTGGCTTTACATGATGATGTCTTTTAATAATGAATGTTTCCAGGATATGTGAAAGACATGAGTAACAATTTACATTTTCTTATGGTTGGTTCTTGTGTGACAACCATGAATACAAAGAATGTTGGTTCTTGTGTTAACAACATTCATTTCATTTTCTGTTCTCTTTTCTTCAATAATAATGTAAACACTCACTGGAAATCATAATGTGCATAAGAAAGCCCTTTTGTAATATTAATGAAGCATGCCAATATTGTGTATGAAGCAAAGTGCAACAAAGTATCATTGGAAAATAAATGTTGGTGAATGGTAAATGAGAAAAAATGGAGTGATGGAAGTGAATATGTAGTGTGGTGAAGAAATGGAATCATGGAAGTGAATATGTAGTGAATATAGTTCTCTCCCCGTCAACTGAATTGGTTGCATGTCCTCATGCAACTTGACATGGCTCATGAAAGGAAATGTAGCATGGTGAGGGAATTTTCCAAAATATTCACGTTAGCATATAAGGAATTGCATGATTAAAGATTAGAAAACAACATACCTCTACTTACCCAAGAATGATGAACTATGCAATAGGAATGTAGCTAATGTTGCTGCTGGATCAGGCAAATGTGACTGATGTTGTTGGAACTGGATCATGGGAAATGAAGGAATCTGAACTGCTGATGCTGAATCATGGAAAAGATAAATGTTGAAAGTGGTACTGTGGTACTCTCATAGATCAGAATGCATGCTGCTGTAACTTCTGAGTGAGTGGTGAAAAAGTGTATAGTCTTCACCCGCTACAAACCCGATGGTGCAATTCTAAACATGCGAATGAATGTGTCGATGTCGAGCATGAATAGAAATCATTGGATTACCGGCCATTGATGTATGTCGTTAACCAATGCGAGGCAACTCACCATTGATGTCAATGAGTGCCAAGGTATCAGAGTACATCTTGCAAAGTGCGAATGGATGTGTCAAGGTCGAGCCACTTGCAAGATCTGAAGATCAAGGGACATTGATGTATTCCCATGATCGTCAGCGAGAGAACTTATCATTAAGGCATGCAAGCCTCTAGGTACTCAAAAGGAACTCTAGTCTATTTCCCAGATAAGGTGTTGATGTTGATGGGGCAAGACTTGTTGAAAGGTGGGCCTTAAGGAATACCACATCAGTCAATGCGAGTTTGTACAAAAAGATTTGGTAGGACTATAAATGGAAAGAACTCACGGTTAAGCAGTGTGGATCATCATGGTGAGGAAAACAAGGCAATGTAATCATGGAAAGGGAATGGGTTTTATTCAGAAGGCAAACTAGAGGGAAAAAATAAATTGAAAAGGATAAAGGAATGTTTGCGATTCAGAAAAATAGGGGTGCATGAAGTCGTGAAAGATAAGGAAATGGAAGATGGGCTGCAACACATGGATGGTCTAGGCATTTGGAAAAACAAAGGGAGTAATCATGACGCAAAAGGATTTTTGTGTAGTGGAAAATGTCATGATATGTGCAGTGGAGAATTAGTTCCTTCAAGCGTCCAATGATGCATGGTTCACTGTGATTTCGAAAAATCACTTTGGCATACTCTGAAAAACTTAGCACCATTCCTGCATAAAAATTGTCACCTTTGTGTACCATCTCCATCGATCATTCCTGTATGAAGTGACTCAAAAACAAATTAGCTCATTTTCAAGAATTTATGAAATGTCCATTTCTTTTTTCTTCCTTTTTTCTTTATTTCTTTCTTTCTTTTCTTTTCTTTTCTTCTTTTTTTTTTTCGAAGTTACACTAATTGTGGATGATAAGGGTGTCGTATTGTAATGTTGAGCTTTCTGCATAAGCTTCTCATTGACCTACACATAACACCAATCTCATTTCACTTGTTAGTATATGCATCCTAACTCTTGCCCACAAATTCACAGAAAAATACTTTTAGTTCCCCCCCAACTAGAAATATTGCATGTCCCCATGCAATGTACTCAGTGATGGTGCAACACTTTTTCAAAATGTTTTTATTGGTTTGCAGGAAAATTGCTTTAAAACATTTGTAGGAATGAATGAGGGCAATTTTATTTTTTATTTTTTTTATGTTTTTTTTTTTTTTATATGTATTTTTTTTTTAATGTTTATTAATTTTTTTTTAATGTTTTTTTTTTGAAGAAAGATTCAAAACATGAAATTACTGAATGAAGAAATCCTTCAAATAAGGAAACAAAAGATTCCAAAATGTCAAATTAGTCCATCCTTTATCACATTGCGATGAGAAAATAATTTTGCCCAACAATTTTTTTTCTCTAAGCCTTCTTAATGACCACAGAACGTGCTTGCATGTTTAGGAAAATGCCCCAGCAAGCTGCAAAGAAGCTCTGAAATAAAACACGAAATTGAACAGGCAAATACTGGTAGTTCACCCAAGCTACAATTGGCCAAACCAGCCAGGCATTTAATTGCACAGAGGGAAAGTCTTTCTTTAGCTTGAGCTTCACAAGAAACCATGATCTTCCATCAACTATCAATCCATAGTAAAGCATGAAAAATAAATTGTTCCAAGGTGAAGAAGTCAGTTGCTCCAGCAGAACCTTTTTAGCAATTGTTTTTGTATCCTTTTTGCCTTTGAATATGTAATCCATAAACGTATGCAGGAAGTGCCCAAAGGGTCCTGCATATGCAAAGCCATCATGAGAGACACTTGTTTGCGCCTAAGATTTTCTGGGCAATTGAATTGCTACAGCCAGCCAATGCTATCGTCGTTATGGCCTTAGTTCGTAAAGGAGGGAGCTGCAATTGCAACAGATATCTGTGCCATATTTTTTTTTACAATATCTCCCATGGCTTCTACAGGCCTCCGTCCGATGGGATTCAAGGGAACAGAGCTTCTCTCAACAATGAATTTTTTTATTTTTTTTCCTTCAAAGATCATTCAGCTCTTGCTCAGGTGTAGACATGACTAGAGGCATAGACATGACCATAAGAGTCAAAGCAATTGTTTGCCAAGGTATGGGGGGGCAGAGGTTTTCGAGCGGCGTTCTCAGGGAAATATGCCTGAGCCCAAAGTTGCACTAGCCAAAGGGGACCACAACCATGGGCGCTGAATTGAGTTTCTATGATTGGCCTATCTATAAGTAAGGCCTAATAAGAAAGAGGCAAGGGCCACTGGACAATCTGCTGCGAATAAAGTTTCGGCAACAGGAATGAAGTTGTTCCAAGGGTCATCTTCCTTCTTACAGTACAGCAAAGCAGCAAGCTTAACGCGACAAGCAGGGCGGTGAGTGGGGAAGAATAGCATATGAGCATCGAGCAGACTTCATGAATCATTTGCATTTCTAAGCCCCCGGGTCAATTACTAGTATTCTCGGCTGCTTCTTCGTCAATGATTGGTTCCAATCCATTGAATGAAAGCAAAGCTTAACTAAAAAAACCGCTAACCTGCAACCGTTCAATCTTGAATCAAAGAAGTGGGCCTAGAATGATATTTGAGAGAATGGGCAGGCAGGGAAGCTAAGGATGCGATGAGTAGAGAAGTTTATGAAGTTAGCCCGGGTAGGAATGATTGGTATTATGGTGTTGATATTGAGTGAATCGGCAGTCTCGGGCCTGCAAGAGGCAGAAGTTGATGGCCCATAGTGAAGAAGCAGTTCCATTACAAAATTAGAAAAATGCAGCAAACAAGAGTGAATTATCAGAGTGCAAATCCAATTACTCCCACCACCTCATAGTGGATGCCAACATCTTCAGAACGCAACCCCTTAAAAACGTCAGTTTTGAAAAGCAGTTTGTGATCAAACCAGGACAAATCTAGACAAACGAAGACATGGGTTTTTTTCACAACAGAATAAATTACATAACCCAGAAATCGTTTGCTTAAATTCCTAACTGTCTAAGAGGGAATCATGGTTCTTCAAGACCCTGTTTAGATGACTGCGTGAAGAAAAAAACGGTTTTTACAATTAATGTGCAGAGAATTACGGTGATGACAACCCCTTTTTTTTAATTAGTATTTTTTTTTTTAAATGAAAAACTAAAATTTAAAAAGAAACTAAACTTTCTCTAGATTTGGTTTTTTTTTGTTTTGTTTTTTTTTTTTTTTTTTTTTTTTTTAACAAATGGACACAATGATTTGCATATTGAAAGATGTTTTGATCAAGCATATTGCAAAACATTTATTTATTCTTGAAATTAGTCTAAATCATCCCTATTTTCTGATCCTCGAGATCGTACAAAGACGCAAGAGGAGAGCATACTTATTCTAGGTAAAAGCAAAACTGAAAATGAAAGCAAAAACTAAAACTGAAAGCGTACCTACTCTATACTAATTAAAATTTACAAATTAGTTACGTGTAGTTAAACTTCCAATGAAGCCACTCACGTAGCAATAACAACAATAGATTCAGTAGTGATTCTTTAAATGATGGATGAAAATATTCAAGAGTGGATGAGTCTAGTTGTCATAACTACAAATCAACTAAAAAATAAAAAGATGAATCTAATATAGTACTTACCTGGAACCATTGTTCGATAAAGCTTTGATAAGCAGAGTTTCTCTCACTCAGATCACGCTGTAACTCCTGTTTTTCTTCGATATGTTGTTCTTCTTCCTCGATCTCCTGTTCGAATGATTGTTTGCCATCAGATACGCAGGATTCTTCAGATGTTGAATCTTCGGTTGTTTCTTGGGGAGTAGTTGAACTTTTAATTCTTGTCAAGATCTCTTCTTCCAAGGAAGAAGAGATCCCGACTTCTGCTAAGATCTGAGTGAGTAGTTCCAAGCTGAAACTCATTATAAAACCATGTTGAAAGAGATTCTAGAAACAAAAAAATCAGCACACTAAAAATTGAATTAAAAACAAAAGGACCATAGAAATAATCTTGAATTCAATACTCAATTAAACCCTCTTACAAGGACTGCTCATTAATTGAGTAATCGAATGCTTCAATTATAACCATGAACCATGAATTCATCAAACATTCTTCACAGTTGCGAAAATCAAACACACTTGCAGAAATTGAAATTCACACTTCCATAAATGTAAACACACCCTACATGCCCTGATCCATAAGAGGTTGAGCCCGTTACGGTATCTCGAATGCAATGCGTAGGCTGTTCCCCACGTCTTACCGCCTTAACACCTCGGAGTTAGGAACATGTCTAAACACATTTGCATGAAAAATCAAACTAAACTTCAATCCATCGTGCCTCCCCGACAACGGCGCCAAAATGTTGGGTGAAAATGTGTTTGTTTAATTCTGTTGTAGTACTTGCCCAACTATTTAATTTGTCAATCCGAGGTCCGTAGACTTACGAGACACATGCACTATATATGCAGGACTGAAGTGGAACTAATTTAATCTAAATTACTGTAATTAAATTAATCTAAGAAGGCATTGAAACATTAACTATGAAAGCAGGAAATTGCATAAAGGAAAAGACATACAACACGTGAAGAATTGAATGACAAACAACATGTGAGCTCACAACAATAAAACTATGTCAAATTAGATTACAAGAACCAAATTACAAATCATGACAGCATAACAATAAAAGATGAAAAACTAAGAATTACTTTCCATTATTCATTATTCATTATTCATTATTCATTATTCATTATTCCCCATTAAAATGAAGAGAGAGCACTCTTTTATATACATGAGGAAGATAACCTTCTCATAATTACATATCCAATATTCTCTCAAGCACTCTCAACTAATTTCCCATTATTACAAGATATGATCCCACAAATCTCTCAAGCATTTTTAACTACTTTCCCATTATTACAAAATATGATCCCACAAATCTCTCAAGCATTTTTAACTACTTTCCCATTATTACAAAATATGATCCCTTTGAATCCTCCACAAATCTCTCACATATCTTGGATAAGATATGCCAACCAAATCCTCCATGATTTTCTCCTTGCATAATTATCTCTTTAATATGGTGAAGGAGATATGGATAAGATATGCCAACCAAATCCTCCATGATTTTTTCCTTAGGAATAGGCTTGCATAATTATCTCCTTAATATGGTGGAGGAGATATGGATAAGTCTCTTGGAATCAATTCTTCACATATTTCCTACACATCACAAAACTCACATATTCTTGAGATATATATAAAAATATGTATATTTTCTAATATTTAATCATAAATTCACTTGTAATACAAAAATGAATAAAATGGAAAATAAGAAGGTGAAACCCAAATGTATTTATGAAAATGATATGATAAAGGTTAATGGGATGATGAAATGTAAGGAATAGTGAAGAAAAAGGTGGATGAAAATATGACATTTTTAGTCCCAACAAGGCCTTCAAAAACTGACTGTCCCATCTGTGTTCCTAAGCTGCCTACTAGTCCCCGGCAACGGCACCAAAATGTTGAGTGATAAAATGTGCCTTTTTAACTCCTATTTATCTTTACATTAATTATCAATCCAGATACGATTTTTTATTTCAAGAGTGTACTCAGTCTAAGATGGCTATTTACTCAAGAGTAATGTTTTGCGGTATAGTGCTTAAAATGCAAAAATAAATGAATGCTGGAAACAAAATCTAATTGGAACAACAAGAAACTGAAATGTTCTGTAACTAAATCATTTACTGAAACAATCATCAGTCGAGGACTCGGTAATGATAACTCTCTCCCCTGTAAACTGATGCAAATGAAAATCAATCATAGGCAAGATCTCCAATCTGAGAACTTAGACAGCGGTACTCAGTGTCATTTACAGTTGTTGATCTTTCAATCCACACTAAAGCAAATAACTGGAAATGGCAATTCAATTGGAAATGTTCACTAAAACACACTTGTTGCAATATCAGTTAAAAGGTGAAATCAAATCCTTGCATGAAAGAGATAACAACAAAGCCTATTTGAACAGCAACACTAAATTAATGGAAATGAACAACAAAGCTAAATTAATGGAAATGAACAACAATCTGAAATATAACGGAACAGTAAAGCTAATTAAGTGGAAACACACAGCGACTGTAAATTAAACTGAATCAGCAATCTTATCTTAGCATAATGAACATTAACCACAGGTATAATAGGAATGGAAATCACAGTTATAATTGAACGGTAATTAGGTGAACAACAATCGCAGTTGTAAGTGAACTGTAGTTAAATGAACAGCAATCGCAACTGTAAATGAACAGCATAATCTAAATTAGACAGCGCAATATTATTTCAGAATGAACAGCATGACATTTTAAGTTATGAATAATAATCTTGCTATCAATGCAATCCAATCACGATTTTGATATAACAGGGCGATTCAACAAAATGTTCAGAAACAGAAGATTACTAAATAAAACAAATTAAAGAAATGAAAAGGAAATCAAACCATCACACGACTGGAACTGTAAAACAATGGTATAGGTAGCAAGTGGATCCACCAGGGCCGAGCCCTTAGCCGCTAGTGAAGCACCGTCGGATTACTTCAGAAGATGCGAAGGAACTGCAACTGTTTTTTTATGTTAATCATTGCATAAACGTTACAGTAGTTTCGTTCTCTACTTAAGCAATGAGAGTCAATAATAATAGTTACAAATTCTCAATAGTAATTCTCCCATTCCTCCTATCCTACCCTATCTATCTCTAATCTAACAATCTATCTAATTCTCTTTCTAATCATCCATCATGAATCATGAATCCATAATTCCCCTTCTCTGATCTCTGTTCTTGTTTAAATACACAGAGAGAAAAGAGAAGTTACAACCGTGATGATTACAAAATGATTCTCATTACAAAATTGGATTGTTTACAACAAATTGATCAAAATATCATCTCTGAGATATATGTCCTTCAACATTCAACAGGAATAGGTCGAATTTGGTATTACAGCTGAGATAATTTGGAAAACGGCCACACAGTGAATCTGAGAAAAACGTCTTCAGAGAACCTTATGTTTCTCTTAGTACGGACTAAATTTGGGAAAATGGCACATTACAAAACTAATTTGTTCCATTCTGGACAAAACCCATGTTTCAGATTTTCCAGATTCTTCTCCATTTTCCCAAAACGTCCAATGAAAAATTGTCACTTCTTATTCCAGCGAATTTCTGAGTTGGCACATTTAATGATGAATTGGAGATCAAATCTTCAATCTGGAAAATATCTTGGAGGCTAAAATGGTGAGTGATGTTACAACAAATTTATTAATAAACCATCATTGGTGAAAACATGCATCATCATCAATTTATTAAGAATAAAGGAGAAGAAATAATATTTATCCATAAGAGCATAAATAATTATAAAATAGAATTATATGATAAATTATGATAAATGACACGATAAAGAATGGTAGAAATGGGTGGAATAGGCGTTCAAAAGTGATAATAATAATGACATATTAACGGACCAACAACGCAGACCCTAGAGGTTGACGCTGGGAGATTTCTTGGGGCAGATTGGGGCTGATATTTGTCTCCAACTGAGAGGTACTACTGTTGAGGGCATTCTCTATTGGGTGAGCCATTTCTGGCACCCAGATTGTATTCTGAAACTGCTTAATAATAAAACCCTTAGATAGTTGCACCGATTTTCCCGCATTGGATTTTTCCAAGGACATTAGTCCAAAAATAACGATTTCACTTGTGTGCTTGTTTTTCCTTCAGTTGATGATTTGTATGTGTTGAGACTGTACTTGTATTTATTTTTAGTATTTACATGGTAAATAACTTGTTAATTAACAAAACAATTAGGAAGAAATAAATCAAAAAGTACAGGAAGGATTTCTAACAGTTAGACTTAGAAATTCCAACAAAATGCTCGTATTTTCAATATATACCCTTTTTGTTAATTTCTACTCCCAATATGGTGACATTACACAACTATTATAAATATTAGATGAGGATTATGAAACTAATGGACTACAATTTATTTTTTTCATATTTTCATTTAACTTAATTCAAACCCTTCATAACATGGAGGCCTCCCACATCAACATTCCAAAGTGCAAAGATGAAAATAAATACAAATTAAACAGAGGGAAAAAATGCAATATTATAGGCACTAAATTAGGAGCAATTAGCGCCCATTTTACGCCCCAAAATGACTACATTTTTTAGCCATCACTAAATCTGGCACTAATGGCGCCTAATTTATCGCTGATTATTCAACCAAAAAAAAAAAGATCCTGCCAATCTATAATTCGCATGCACAATGGATAAACCTATTGTGTATCCCGACTATTAAACCAAAACAATGTAATCCATTCACCATACTTCCATTCTCATACTCACCAATTGCAAATCAAGGGAGATTTGAAGTTTTGTGCGGAGTTGGAGAAAACCAAGGTTGAAGCAATGCATTGAGGCTATGAGAGCAAATAACTAATCGATTGGATCTGTGTTGATGGTGGACAGATATATTGACAAACCTCTCCTCCCCTATTGTTGATTTCAGTTAAAAAAAAATGATTTGTGGGTGTGATTCAGCCTCTAGAAATCACGAAACCAATTTGTGCATCTAATTCACCCATTACCAGAGATGAAATCAAACCCCTATCCATCCATTTTGCCCTACTGTTGTTTAAAATAGATAGAGGGAAGGGACAAAAACGTATGAAGAAAAGAGAAGATTTTTTTCACAGTCTGGAGGAAAAAAAATCGCCCGAGGACACCAAAAAATGTCAAGTAGCAATAGAGGGAAATTAGAAAAGGGATTTGATTCTTACGAGAATGAGGTATTCCATACTCAATTTATAGATTTGTACATGTTTCCATTGCTTGTTTGAATTGTTTTTTTTAGTTTTTAATTTCAAAATTATAAAAGAATAAATTAGGGTTTATTTTTTATTTCCAAATTTAAAATAAAATAAAATAAAAAATTATTGTCCATATATAGGGACATGACAGTGAAAAACTGAAAGAGGCAATGGATTATATATTGGGGGTAGAAGTAGTGAAAAAACAGAAGGTATGGACTTATCCATGCTTTCCAAATTTGTGGAAAAATGTACTAAAAGCACTGAAATAGACCACCAAAGAAACCATGTCAAAGGGAATTGATTGATCCCCCCATCAAATCCAGGATCGAGGAAAAGATCTAGGAAAAAATCAATCACAATAACCTCTAAGAATGTGGAATAGGGAATAGATACGTCCAATGTCCCACCCACTCCTGGGAAACAGATTTCTTCCACCACCAGTACATGTTATGCATCTTGCATTGGTACATACAAAACTGAGGTAGAATATGATGTTGTCTCTAGGAATATCAAAATGACAGATGTCGGGAAAGTGTTCAATCATAGGTTGAAGGAATCATGCCTTCAACGCTTCAAAAAGAATCTACATCTTCCATTATCGAAGATACCCATGCACCTTCAAAAGGTAGTCATCCATGACATTCAGACTGAATTTCGGACGGGATGGTCAGTAAAGCAGATAAAAAAAACAAATGACTCAAAACTACAAGAGATTTTGCTGCAACAAAAGGAAAAACATAAAACAAATTCCTCCTGAGCTAAGGGCCAAAATAAGGCCAATTGATGTAAGCATGAAAGTATGGAAAGATCTTCTTAAAGCATATGATAAAGCAAATGAACGCAGGAAGTCCAACGAGGAGAGCACATAGGTATTTTAATTTATTCATAAGATTATTTTAAATTTAGTAAAAAAAAATTATATTTTACTGGTGCATAATTAAATTGAATTAGTGTATGTTTCAATACAAGGCCTCGAAGGCCAGACTTACCAAATATTGTGCCACACATCACAGTGGCAAAATAGGTTTAGATGCCTTAATATGAAAATTTGTAAGTATATTTAATATCTGATTTTTTTATTTTATGTTTTGTACAAAAAAGTAAATGATTGGATATTAATTACTTTAACTAGTCCACCTGCCATGTTTTGACAAGAGCGACAATATGCTCGTTATCCATCACAATTGGAATTTGTTACGATGTAAGACAAAAAGTGGTCCGATTTTGTTATCTGGATGGAGAATAAGGTACCATTAGTTGACTTTCAATAACTTAGTTGGATATTATTGGCTTAATATGTCAATTTTCATTTCTTGTGTTCGGTTGTTTATTTATGTGTATCTTGAGTTATTTTGTGCTCCCATCGGTCATAACACCCTTATAAATCACCAACCTTTCACTATGATCAGTTCGTTATAAATCATTATCCAATCATGGCTTTATCAAGTCCTTTTCCAAAAACCCTAGGCCAAAGGAGAGATGCAAGACCATGTAATACGTTATAGCTCCTAGAGACAACCTTTGGGCTGAAAAAGGTTATTGCCTAGGACATCCATATAATTGCTTGAAATATTTTCACACTCTACACAAAATTAAATCGAGGTTTATACATTTGGATGATATCTTTTCCAAGAGAAGAACCTCTAAATATAATGTGAGCTAGTTCTTTGGAAAATTAACAAATAAGTTCAATTGTCCTACTTATCTGTGATTACATCCTTAAAATTGACGTGGTAGTATAGGTAGAAGAACATTAAGGAATTTGAGATTTAAAACACAGGGCTAAACAAAATCCTATGCATTAGATCTTTAGTAGAGAACATGAAATGAAAGAAAATGAGATGCAAAAGTCGTTGAGCGCTTCATTAAGGTTTCTTAGATAAAAATTACAGCTCTCTCAGCTATTAGCACAACATTAATAAATTTGTTAATGAAAGAAGCTAGCAACTTCATTACACAAGTTTCAGAAGAAGAATAACACAAATCTAAAGTTATAAAGAAAAGAACACATACTGGAAGCATCAGATACCAGGAATCATTTAAAACTTCTCCATTAACTTTCCAAAAGAGTTTGAACACATGACAAAGAAAAATTAGCTAGAACTCGTCTCTGGAGCCAAAAATTTGAACTCCCAATAAGTTCTCCTATAACCCTTTTAAAGAAAACGATCATGTTCAATAATAGTTACAAACACATGTATGAAGGTACAATTGTCTATCTAGCCAGTTTTTTTATTATCCAGTTGTTCTAACTATCTCTTAACTAAAACAGATACATCATAACAAAATTAAAGGCCATGTGATTAAACATTCGCATCGGTAAAGGAACCTCGCCCCTGGGGCCCAACACTTGGGTCTTCAAGCTCAGTTGGAGATTGTTGAAGGAGAGTTTCGCATATGTCCCACAGATTTATATCTAGAGTTGGGCATTGAGACATCTTGTGAAAAGCCACTTATAGCTCCGATAGCTTGGTGTAGTCTGGAGTGGATTCAAATAAAAATTTATTAGCCAAAATAATTAGATTTCCCTCTGCAATAAGTTAACTATTGTCTTTCCTTTCAATACTACAGTCTTCTCCAAATACATGTCCAATATACGCTTTGTTGTTATTAACTCCTTCTCATAAGCTTCCCAGGAAAATAAACTTATATCTATACCCCAACAGTTTGTCAATTCGGCTCTCTGCCTCTGATCAAACTTGGAGTCAAAAGTGGTTACAGAACTATTCAATACCTCTAGTTTATTCTCAAATTAAACACGTAGTTGATTCTTCTAAATAACCTTATTTATCTCTAACATTATCCCAACATTGCCAACAATGCGCATTGCCTTCAAGTCTACTGGAGATTTTCATTTAAGAATTTGATCATTTTTATGGCTATTTGTACTCCTTTTTGAGTTCATTTCTTGCATGCAACCAAAACTTCAATAAACTTACATCTATACCCCAAAAGGTTGTTAATCTGGCTCTCTGCCTCTGATCAAACTTGGATTTCTATTCAATACCTCTAGTTTATTCTCAAATTAAACACGCAGTTGATTCTTCTGAATAACCTTATTTATCTCTAAAATTATCCCAACATTGTCAACAATGTGCATTGCCTTCAAGTCTACTGGAGATTTTCATTTAAGAATTTGATCATTTTTATGGCTATTTGTGCTCCTTTTTGAGTTTATTTCTTGCATGCAACCAAAACTTCAATAAAAATAGCAGCTACTACCCTTTCTTCTGCAACAACCTGGAAAAATTACCATGTAGCCTATATTTGTTGGATGATATCATCCCAAATGACATGTCTAGCATCAATTAGGGACACATTCCCTTTCAGCCTACTTTTTAACTCCTTTACCTCCTCCTAAGTTGTCTTGTACTTTTCAGAAGTTTGTTCTACCTCCAATTTGGTTGATTTTAATTTCCTTTCATTAGTATCCATCTTTTCTTGGAGAAAGGTGATTTGATATTGAAGTTTTTTCATTTATTCCTCATAAATGTTAAGCTTAATCATCACCATTGTTAGGTTTTTTGAAGGATCATCTGATTCGATAGGAACTACAATTGTGCAAACATGATCTCTAATAATGCATTCTAGGTCTTGAACCTTCTCCTTCAAGGATGCTACCTCTTTGTTCCTATCAATCAGTTGAAGGGTTATTTGTTCCTTTTCTTTCTCCACATAAGATACTTCAACAGTGTGCACAAGCTCTATTGTAGGCATCTTTAGCTTTTGTTTTAACGACAGAATTTCAGCCTTTGTTCCTTGTATTATATCTTTAATTTCCTCTATGTCCTCTAGATTAACACCCAGGTTGATGATCAATTCTTTGAAATCCTCATTATATACATACAGGGCCCTAGAATGTGCATTTTCTTACTTGATTCAGTTAGAGGCATTTTCTAGAAGTTTCTCCACTTTGTTGATTGACAATGAGGCCTTGCTCAAATCATGATATATCATCTCACCAGTCTTCTTATGTAAATTAATATTTTCATGTAGAGGGACATCTACAATGTTGGCATATAAGTTCATAGTTCTAAAATCAGCTCTTGTAGGGAGTAATTGAGTAGTAGGATGCAACAAGGAAATCTTGAGTTGGTTATTCTCCAGATCCATTGATGAAAGCAATCTAGTATGAGAAGAAGATGATACTTGTTTGGTTAGTTGAAACATCATATCTCCCTTTGCTCTTTGAATATTTTCTTCAATTTTGTGATAATATTTTAATGTCGCATCTAGAACAGAAGAACTCCCTTCCATTGTAGGCACTTGCATTTTTGTCGAGTTGGATGGCACAATTTGCTCTGGGTTTGCTAGGATCATGTGAAAACCTAGTTGATTAGAGGTACTTCCTGTTAATTTCACTTGTAATTCCTCCTCATCCTTCAGTTGTATCCTGACCTTCTTTGATGTTTGTACCTCCTCCACGTCTAAATCCATTGCTTTAGGAGTATTCCATTTTAAAATTTTCTCTTTGGTTGCGGGGGTCTCAATCTCCAATTCTAAACTGATGGGCTAGGCCTCTTGATTTGCCTTCCACACTCTTTCAGACTAGCTTTCATGAGTATATGGGGATGATTTGAAAATCTTTCTCCTATCAGAAACAATATGATGAGGATCATATTTTCATCTCTCTCCCAACTCAAAATGGAACTCGTTAATCTTATCTTCAACATAAGTTAGAGCTTGTCTAGAATTTACAATGGATGGACCCACAATATTTCCTAACTTGAACATGCATCGTTTACGCCTAGGAAGGAAATGAACTTGGTCTGAATATAAGCTTTTTCTGATAAATTCCAAAGAGAAAACCCGCATGGGAATAAATATTAGCAAGCTATAGTTTTTCTCATCAAATACATACAACCTATCTCAGTAAAATCCTCATAAAAATACCAATCTCCCACTTTGGCATCCTTACTCTGCAATAATTGCTTCTGTTGTGGGAGGATCCTTGGGGGTGGTGTACCATTCAGGGTAGTGTACATGGTAGCCATAAAAATGGACAAAAAATTAGAAAATCCCTTATTTTCATGTTTTTTTTTGCTATATTTATCCATTCAATCACGAATTTTCTGTGGTTTATAAAGTCAAAAGAACTTAGACTGGGTACTCAAAATTATCCATATTAACATACAGGAATAAGTAGACCAAAATGGAGGGATATATGAAGAGATGGCCAATGTGGAACTTCCAAATTGGAGAGTAATCAATTTAGCTAGGAATTTAGGTATGTCTAAATAATCAGTTTGTTCTAACATGCGCCTCAGAAACCCTAAGGATGACTTAATCACATTGGGGGTTTCGTCTTCCCTAAGTAGCACCAAAATTGAGGCTAATACCTTCTGGGAATCTTGAGAAAATATATACATAAGATAGGTCTCAACCAACTGAGGAGTTGGTGTCCCTAGTAGTGAAGTTATTGCAAACAATTTCAGTTTATTCCCTTTTGATAATTGAGTGAATTTTAGATCCAGTAAGTATTCATTAAATGGCTTTAGGTTTTGGAGATTAGAGGAATATAAATACTTTTCAATGAGGTCAGAGGTGACTTCAAGGATAACTTCTCCTGTGGAAGATGCAACACAGCTTCTCTAAGGGACGTATGTGGAAGCCAACCAAGTCACAAACTCAGGAATCTTATAAGTGGTTGGGTTAACATATAATACAGACCATGCCAAAATAATCTTGTTTACATAGAAAAATTCCCCAAGAGTAACGACAGAACTGGCCGAAGTTTAACAAGCACCTTAGGTCGTGTATCTTTTCTTTAGTATCCATCATGGGTTCTCAAGTGGAGGGGTTAGAGATTGCAGGCTTTGGGGAGGTTTATTGAGACTTTTTTAACTTCAACATGATGATTATTAGGTTTAGTGAGGTGTATAAGTACCTAAAACTAGAGGGGATCAGTGGAAGTCAAATTGTGTTGTCCGCGAGCTGACTTGGATGCTGAAAGAAAGGTGGTTTGCAGTCTGAAATGGATGAGGAATAAGAAAGACTTATAAATAAAACCTTTTGCTCGTTTGAGTTCAGTATGAACGGGAAATTCGATGGAAAGCATGTAATACATGAGTAGTGATGTGACACGAAAATAACGTAGGTAATGAGGTAGGAAAATGACTTAGGGAGTGATCCAAGTGAATATTGGTGGCCACCTGCCAAGTCCACGTGTACCCCCACCATTGTTTCTCTCAGCGTTTTCAGTTTCCTTAATTGTAGCACAACTTACTATTTTTAGCAATTTTTTGGGTCCTGAACTTCCGGAGCCATTTTGAGGCCCTAAATGACATTTTTTGGGAAATTTGGGAGCAACATGGGTCCACGGACCGATGTTTCCCTACCCAAAGTGGTAGTGCTCAGATATATCTTTCTAAAGAGCTATTGTACGCGTCAAACGGAGATTGTATGCCAAAGTTACGACCCCGAGAAGTTGATGTACCAATTTACCCAAACGGGGCCCAGAGTTTGGCGTTTCATCTTCTAGGGTTGGTTTTTGGAATGTTAAGGGTTTTCCATTGTTTCTCAACAATAAATAGGCCTTCAAGCCTCATTGTAACACAGTTCAGAGGCATGTAGCCACCACATCTCTTCTCAGAGATAAGCTACCATCGCCCTAGCTGGTTTATTTCCATTACTGTTTGTAAGCATATTTCAATATTTTACATTAATGAAATGAAGTATTATTTCCGTTTCATATATGTGTTTATGGTTATCTCTGTAATTTGTTGCATTCCTGTTTAAGTCCAGATCAGTGGTATCAGAGCGGTCTGCTTTTTCTCTGTTTTTCTTTGCATGTCCCCAATGAGGTCAGGATATAAGGAGTTAGGGCTTGAACTAGTCGAACCTTTGCAAGACCAGCCTCGCAAATCTCAACGGCCTCCCATGGCAGAAGACAAGAAAGACGAGGGGGCAGGAGATCATATCAAAATCTTGCTCGAAGAAGCCCTCGAGCGACAACGGAACGCAATGATGGACAGCTTTGCCCAGATCCTTCAGCGGCTACCCAGAAGCGACGCATCGACTTCCAGGAGATACTCTGGAAACACCACACCCTTTAAGGTACAAGTTAATTTTGAAATCCCCATATTCGAGGGTCAGATAGACGTAGATGCCGTAGATAAATGGTTAAATCTGCTAGAGGGTTATTTTTCTGTTCATGAATTTTCGAGTTGGGAAAAGATTTTTTTCGCTCTTCTCGAAGCAACCCCCCATGTCAAGGACTGGTGGGAAACCTACTGCGAGCAGAAGGATGAAAATACCAGCTCACTATTTTCAGCCGCACCCACCTGGAATTCATTCCGGGCAGCCCAAGACAACCCGCCAAAGCTGCAAGCAAAGAATAGCGCCGCAAAGCCGAAAAAGGACACTGGAAAATGGTGTGAGTTCCATAAGAGCTCCACTCACAACACAAGTGAGTGTCGGGCCAAGCAGTCACTGGTGGCTGAGCTAAAGGTTTCAGAATCAGATGCATGTTCCGACTCTGAGTCAGAACCTGACAAGGGGAATGACAAACAGAAGCATATCATTGATGCGGATCCCAATGCCACTGTTGCTACCACCAAGATCCAAAAAAATGAACCCGAAGATCCAGAGGAGGAGGAGCGTCTCTTCCACTCCCACATGTGGGTAAAGGGCACCACGCTGCAATTCATTGTCGATAGCGAGAGCCAAAAGAACTTTATTTCGGCAGAGGTCATGAAGCAGTTGGGCTTACTGACCACAGCACATCCACAACCATACACCACCGGGTGGCTTCACCAAGGACGGGATCTTCGCGTGAGCCAGCAGTGTCGCCTTCCATACAACATCAAGCCCTTCACGGATGAGGTATTGTGTGATATTGCCCCTTGAAGCTTGTGATGTATTATTAGGACAACCATACTTGTGGAAACGACATGCTGTGTATGAATCAAGGCCCCGTGCTATTATTATTACATTGGGAAATGAGTTGTACAGGATACCAGAGGTAGCACCACCTACCGCCATCTCTTTGATTACTGCAAAACAATGCAGTAAGCTCATTTCCAAAACCGGGAAAGTTGTTTTCCTAATGATACGCCCTCAAGAAAAGAAGAAGATGGTGGCCACGGCCTCCAGACAGAGCCCCTTCGCATGACAACTACAAAAGGACAAGGTCATGGAGGAGTATGAGGATATCTTCACCTCCCCCGCAGGGGTTCCTCTGCACTGTCAGGTCAAGCACTACATCGATCTGACCCTAGGTGTGTCGCTACCCAATGGACCAATTTATCGGCGCTCCATTCTGGAGAACGATGAAATCAAGAGGCAGATTCAGGAGCTGCTGCAGAAAGGTCACATCCGTCCGAGTTCATCGCCTTGTGGGAGCCCGATCGTGTTGGTACAGAAGAAGGATGGGACTTGGAGACACTGTATTGACTATCGGGCGCTAAACAAGATCACTGTCTGTAATAGGTACCCGATCCCGCGGATTGATGACCTCTTGGACCAACTAAAGGGGCAAAATATTTCAGCAAGATCGATCTGAAGTCAGGATATCACCAGGTACCAATTGAACCCTCTGATGTGTGGAAGACTGCCTTCAAAGCCAAGGAGGACCTTTTCAAATGGTTGGTTATGCCTTTCAGATTGACGAATGCTCCTGCAACCTTCATGAGGCTAATGGATGATATCTTGCGGCCATTCACCAACTCATTTGTAGTGGTATACTTGAATGACATTCTGATGTTCAGCCAGAGTTGGGAAGAACACCTCCACCACATCTGACAGGTTCTCCAAACACTGCGGCAACACAAGCTATGTGCCAATTTGGAGAAATGCACTTTTGGCATGACCCAGGTTTAGTATCTGGGATACATTATTGATGAACATCGGGTGCATGTGGATCCAGCCAAGATCTAAGTCATTCGGGATTGGCCATATCCAACCACTCTGGCAGAGCTTCGCAACTTTCTAGGTCTTGCCAACTTCTACCGCAGGTTCGTGTTGGGGTTTTCTCATATCACTTGGCCCTTGAGTCAAGTCACCAAGGGAGGAGTGAAAGCAAAATTCTTTTGGTCTGAATCTCAACAGAAGGCATTCACAGAGTTGAAAGATCGCCTCTGCACGGCACCAATGCTCATGTTACCAGATTTACAACAACCATTTGAGGTCGAGACAGATGCCTCTGACTATGCTATTGGGGCAGTCCTTACTCAACATGGGCATCTAGTGGCATATCACAGTGAAACACTTTCAGACACAGTCCGGAAGTATCCACTTATGATAAAGAGATGTATTCCATTGTGCAGGCCTGCTGACAATGGAAGCATTACATTTTGGTGAAGGAATCGGTCATCCACACAGACCACCAACCCCTACAGTTCATACAGGCCCAAGGGAAATTGCAGAATGATCGCCATCAGAAGTGGTCTACATACCTGCAACAGTTCCATTTGAATATCAAGTATAAGAAGGGCAACACCAATAATGTTGCAGATTGCCTCAGTCGACCACCGATCATGGCGTTAACCACCATGCTCAACTCTTGTGGGCACGAGACTTCTGATTGGTCACTTCTATACAAAAGTGACCCAGAATTCGGCCACACATACTAGACACTCTTGGATTCTTGGCATGTTCCAGATTTTCACCTCCAGGATGCCCTACTATGCCACCTGGGTCACTTTTGTGTTCCTTCAAGCAAGCGTGCCAAGATGATTTTGGAAGCACACTACAGTCGAGCTGGTGGGCATTTTGGGGTTGAGCAAATGGTGGCAGTACTGCAAAAGTATTTCTATTGGCCGAATCTTCGACAAGATGTCGGGAAGTACATCAAATCATGTATTTCCTGTGCCATTGCCAAACCGACCATCAAGAAGCAAGGCCTCTATACCCTGTTTCCTACCCCTAGTCGACCTTGGGAATCCATCTCCATGGATTACATGTTAGGGCTTCCTTCCACTAAGCATGGAAATGACTGTGTTTTTGTGGTCATCGATAGGTTCTCGAAGATGGCCATTATGGCGGCCTGTAAGAAGAATATCACAGCAGAAGCCACTGCTAAACTCTTCTTTGAACGAGTGTGGGTGCACTTTGGGATCCCACAGTCTATCATCTCAGATCGGGACAGTCAGTTCCTCAGTACATTTTGGTCCAGTCTTTGGTCAATGTTGGACACCAAACTCACTAAGTCCACAGCCTTCCATCCTCAAACTGATGGCCAGACAGAGGTTGTCAATAGGATGATTGTACACATTCTACGCATGTACAACTCAAAGCATCCACGCACATGGGACGAGAGCCTCCCCTATGTTCAACATAGCTACAACCGAGCTCTTCACAGCTCGACTGGCCACAACCCTTTTTAGGTGGGCTTGGGATTCCAGCCACTATGCCCCATTGATGTGGCCATGCCACTTGCAGCTATTCACACAGATTCGGCTCATGTCTAGTCCGAAACAGACAAGGAAACCAGCTTCATTAAGCACATCCAACATATTCGCCAGCAGGTCCATGACATTCTGGAGAAATCAAATGCCAAGTACAAGCAGCGACATGATCAACGTCAGGTGCCACACAAGTTTCAGGTGGGCAACAAAGTCTGGTTGCATTTGCAAAAGGAACGCCTTACTGGAGCCTATCGAAAATTGAGACCAATCCGCTATGGTCCTTACACCATTACTAAGGCTGTAGGAGACAATGAATTTGAGCTCAGCATTCTCCCATTCCTTGGACTGCACCTAGTGTTCAATGTGGACCACTTCGGCCATACTTTCCACCATTGCTAGACACATCTGACATTGCAAAACAGCTCACATCCACAGAATTAAATCCAAATTGCATGGAACAAGCTGCAACTGATCAGATCATGGACACACAGATGAAGAACACTCGCCAACAGAATATCCAACTGTATTAAGTTGTCAAAGCAGGCCAACTCCTTCACCAGGGCAAGTGGCTCACCAGGGACCAAGTTCAGCAAAAGTTTCCTCATCTCATGGAGGAACTCAATGCAATGGGCACCATTGCTTCCTAAGGGGGGAGGAATGATCCAGGTGGATATTGGTGGCCACCTGCCAAGTCCACCTGGACCCCCACCATTGTTTCTCTTAGCATTTTCAGTTTCCTTAATTGTAGCACAACTTGCTATTTTTAGCAGTTTTTCGGGTCCTGAACTTCTGGAGCCGTTTTGAGGCCCTAAACGACGTTTTTTGGGAAATTTGGGGGCAACATGGGTCCATGAATGTTGCCCTACCCAAAATGGTAGTGCTCGGATAGATCTTTCTAATGAGCTATTGTACGTTTCAAACGGAGATCGTATGCCAAAGTTACGACCCCAGGAATTTGATGTACCAATTTACCCAAACGGGGCCCACAGTTTGGCATTTCATCTTCTAGGGTTAGGTTTTGGAATGTTAAGGGTTTTCCATTATTTCTCAACAATAAATAGGCCTTCGAGCCTCATTGTAACACAGTTCAGAGACATGTAGCCACCACATCTCTTCTCAGAGATAAGCTACCATCGCCCTAGCTAGTTTATTTCCATTACTGTTTGTAAGCATATTTCATTATTTTACATTAATGAAATGAAGTAATATTTCTGCTGCATATATGTGTTTATGGTTATCTCTGTAATTTGTTGCGTTCCTATTTAAGTCCGGATCAGGGAGTGGATGACAAAGGAGGTGAGGCAAAGTGGGGTGGATGTGACAGGGTGAGGTGGCGGGTAGGCTCGCTTGGAAAATGGAGAGGCCACATGACGAGAACAGGGGAAATTTTGAAAAACGTTTACCGCCTTGCTCTACCCCTTCTTGTGCTTTTCCAAAAAATGAGTTGGGGTGGTGTAATAAATCATAGTCATTGATTAGCTGATCAGTGGGATTACAATCCCGCATTGCACCGCCCCCTATCTAGCATAACGGTTTTGCTATGTGGTGTGGCGCATTTGTGTAATATGTTATTGCCAACGAACCTATGTCAATCCATCGTTGAAATTGCATGGTGCTTAACCATTGGTGTTCATTTATGTGGACCCCTTTTCAGAAACTTGCACCTAGGCCTGTTTGTTTGTAAATAGAAAGAAACAATGCAAGTGTGCTAACCCAAATAATTCTCCCTCCTTTTTTTTCATTTATATTCCTCCCCCTCCCCTTTTAGTACAATTTTTTTTAAAAGCTCAAAGAATTAAGTACAACATAATGCATAACTCGTAGATAACGTACCATTACATGGGATTGATTATGGATGATTGGGTTGAGAGCACACTACAGGGGATTGATTATGGACCCAAGATACATGTGTTGAGGAGCATGGCATGATTGTCTTGGAAAGCAACAAGACTTGTGATGAAGAGAACTTGACACTTGTAATCCATGCTTAGAGAGTGCACCACCTAAGGATTGGTGTCTTGAAGTGTAAACCTCAGAGAGAGAGAACTTCACTTGGAGACCTTATCTTGTCCATTAAATTAAATTGCTTGTGTAATTAGTCCACTTTACTAATGTTGGCCTCCCTCACCTACTAAGTATAGAGGGAAGAGAATGTATTTGTCTACGCTTTACTCATTATTTCATCTATATAATTGTCATGGAGAGTTCTTAGTGCTTGTGTGATGCAATAGGGGAAGACCTAAGAGTTTGTGACATAAACCCTAGATAACAAATGAAGATGAATGCTAACACAAGGATGATCTTGAGTCTTAGCACTTGTCTTAACACTTATTTTCCATATGGTAGGATGAAGGATGCATTGAGGTCTAAAACAATTGTTTTGTAGTCATATATATTGAATGAATTAAGCAAATATGTAGGGACATCACTATTAGAATAGGAACATTTACGATGTAGGCTTGTGTTGGAGCCTTTTTGAACTTTGAAGGCTTAGTTTTAAAGAAAGGACCTGAGTAGAAGGTCTTTTACCTTGCCAAAGTGCTTCTTTCCCCTTGTAACCTCATTAATAAAAGTGAATCTTTCTTTTGGGGAGCTTGAGATTTCGGTCTCTTGGCATGCTCTATCTCCTTATTTAAAAGGGAGAGCTAAACTAGTAACTCACTAACTTGGTCCTCTTTCATTTTAATTTATAACCTAGTTTAATTGCATTTAACTTCTTATTGCATTTCTAACTTTCATTTCATTGCACTGCTACTTTGTCTAAGATGCACTTGAAAAATTTGTTGTCTTGTTTCATTTGCAATTGTGATCTAAGTAGTCTTTCTAATCATTGTTAGCAATCTCATCTACCATTTAACAATTGTGATATCTCTATAAATTTCTTGCATGTTCAACTGTCTAAATAAGTGAGAACATCTAATAAACACACTATTACCTAAAGGCATTGTGGGATTTTCTCTAATATATGAACATCTATTAATGTTATTGTTTCATTGAGGTAATTTCTTATTGTTTCATTGAGCATTGTTATTTGCTAGAAATCTTGTATCTTTGAAGTACCTATCTCATTTGTGATTACAAACACATTAGCATTAATTCTCTTTAAAGCAATTTTGATATCATTGTCTCATTTGAAGAAATTGCATTTTCATCCTAGAATTTAGCCTTGCATCCTAAAAATTTACCTCCAAGCCTAAGCTTGGTTGATAGAAAGTTTTAGGGCCACCTTCTTCATCTAATTTGAGAGGCTAGACCCTCATTCACGGTTAACACAGGTGACCTTGCAGTCGTCAGGGCCACAGTCCCTACAGTGCCGGAGGCACTTGGGTAGTTAGAAGAAAGGGGAGGTATCATTAATAAAGCCCTAGCTTTCTTCCCCAAACTTTCTCTATACAACTTGTGTTTGTGACTAAATTTAAAACAATTGAGAAGAAGGATTCATCTAGACTAGGCATTTAACTAAAAGTAACCAAGATCTTGCATTCCACCTAGTTTAGTTTTGCATTCCATCCTTCTAACTTTTCATCTCTTGTGGCATAACTATCATTGTGGGTATTATATCTTCCTTGCAATATTGTGTTTTTATTTTGTACTCATCTTTGATTATATTTCTCATTGTCTATTTACATTTTCATTCTTGTCTTGAGAATTTTCTTGAAAGTACAAGTTATTTATGTTGTGCAAGTTATTTTTATCTGCTCATATTTGATATTGTGTCATTTCTAATACTTCTTAAAACATTGTTGTTATTGTAACTTTAACATCTATTTAGTCTCTAAATTCCCATTAAGCATTGTGAAGGCACTAGTCTAACACCTTTACATCTTATATATGCCTCATTTGATCTTAATTGAAATCCATTTTAAAACATTGCTTATAAACTCTTAAACTTGCTCTAATTAATAATCAAGTTGCATTAATAACAATTGCCTTGCCCTCATATCTCCTAGACTTGTTGTTCCAACAAGTTTCATCCTTTAGTTTTCACCTTTTAGGGACCGCTCTTGAATTAGCTAGGAGAAAGTCTAAACAGAGTGAATAGGGATTAGAGTGACAACCCCTATTCTGAGTGTTAAGCCTTAGGTGTACACTTTAGGAGACAACATTTTTTTCAAGCCAAGCCTTCAAATTTTTTGCAATGTTACATGGGGGCATGTTCTTGAGGGTAGGATATATGTTCCCGGCACTCCCCACACTCCTGGGACATGGGTACTTCAAGTGAGACATTCCCCACATCCAACCTCATGATACTTCATATGGAGAAAGTAGACTTTCATATCTCATTCATAATTCAACAAACCTAATAGTTTTCAAGGTTTTCTAAGATGGTTGCTTGTTATACGAGGTGTACCTGCCTTGGATGATGAGCGCTAGGCAATAGGAGGAAAGGAGGTTTACCCTATGAGCATTGAGATCACATGGAACTTAGGAGCATGAGAACTTCACTTGAGGATGATTGGGTTGAGATCGCATTACATGGGATTGGTTATGGACCCAAGATACATGTGTTGAGGAGCATGGGATGATTGTCTTGGAAAGCAAGAAGCCTTGTGATTCTTGGATCTCCGAGCGTGGATCCCTGTCAAAGGTTTGTAATTCATAGATCTTTGACCTTGTTATCACATTTAAAGTCTCGAGGTCATCTCAATTGGGGATTTAGGATATAAGTTCTGCTAAATTATTATGAGTGTTGCCATTTGTTTTGGTAGCACCAATTCTAACGATATAAAAGAAGGCATTGCCAAAACAAATGGCAGTGAATACTATGCATTTTTGTAAGGGAGGTGTTGTCAAATGTGTTGACACCATGTGACATAAAATATCTCATCCAACAGGTGGAATTATCAAAGTCATGCACTATAATCATTCTTTACCTGTCAAATTAGATTTGCCAACAAAAAATGTTGATGACCGAAGTAAAAATGGGCATGATGGGTATGATGGATGCGCAAGGGGTTTATTCATTTTATGTCCACTTGTCAGTTTGAATTTCCATATTTTTACGGCTAAGGTTATAACTTCTTTGTGTTTCTCATGTTGGGTTTCCATGGAAGTAACTCTTGGTTGTTTGTTCCAAAAATAGTGCCTAATCAATTGTCAGTTCTTTGACCATTTTGTGATTGACAAATCCATTCAAGAAGATGGGAAAGGGCTAGCCTTTGTGCAAATATGAGCTAAAGGGAACAAAATTTATTGAAGCTTATTCAAAATAGCATGAGAATTTTGTGCATGAGGGTTGGGCAGAGCATTGTCACAGGCTCCAGGGGTTCACTTACAATGTTGTTACGTCCATCGCAGAGGGGTTTTATGGGAAGGTGGTTACTCTTTCTGACATTTCATTCCAAGTTGCAGAGGAAGTAATTGCTAAGGTAGCATGTTTTCCTGTTGTTGGGGATAGATGCTTTAAAAACCAAAACCTTATGGGTATCAACATTGCAGATTTCCTTAAGGAAGAGCACCAAAATGAAAATTGGAGGATGAATGTGCAAAGAACGTGGCTCAAACCCACCTAGAACGACGCCTTGAAGTTCATACAGATGTATTTTACATGTGAGGGCAGGTATGATAGGATTGCCATGTACCACTTCAAGTTTTTGGCTCATTTAGTTAGTCAATTAAGAATGAACATGCCATTTTTATTGTTAAATAGTCTTATGAAAATGTTTGCCAAAAAAAGAGAAAAATTCAAGTCTTCCCCCCATTGCATTTTTCATAAGGGGTTGATTAAAATATTAGTTATCAATCATCTTAGTAAGATAGGAAGAAATTGGGATAATTTCTTATTCTGGGCAAGGTTTGTTGAACCAATCGTTGCCACATTGAAAGTTTTCAAGGGTAAGAAATAGAGAAAGGCCAAGTACCCTATCCAAAACATTAAAGCTCCAAATTAAACAATTTCTTATGTCCTTACCAGAATCATGAGAAAAAATTTGTTCGGTAAACAAATAAAAGACCCTATTTCTTTTCCTATGACAGAAAAAGTTTATGTAAGAAGGAGTAGGAGGGTTATTGAGAAAAAAACTTCAACTTCCCCTCAAGAACAATTTCCAAAGGTGCCAAAAGATTACCCTACTGATAAGCCTAACAGTAATAAACAAGAAAGGGGCTCAGGGGTTAAACTCAGTGAGACAGAGGACTTAAAATATCAAACCTAATCATCCAAACTAGCACAAAAGGAAGAGGAGAAATAGGTTACCCTAGATGAGATGTATGGGATGAGAAGACCCCATACAAGGCCCACAAATAAGCTTAGGCTCAACTCTAAATTGTAGCAGAAACCAACTTTGAAAGAGAAAGTCATTTTTATTGATGATATACCTATGAAGGATTTGCTAATCAACAAGGAGGAAGCTTCAAGTTCCTCTAAGAAGAAAAAGACCCGAAAACCAAGTAAAAGAGAAAAATAGGGCCCCAAGTCTAAGAAAATCAAAAAGACAAAACATATTGAAACAAGCAACATGGACCTTTTGTTAGACGCAACAGAAAAAGTTAAATAAGTATCCCAAAGATAACATTGTTAAATGTTCTGACAACGCTAATTTTTTATCTGTTTTTTATAGCACTGTCAAATGTTTTGGTAGCACTGACCTTTGATTTGTTTTTGATAGTGTTGCCAAATGTTTTGGCAGTGCTTTCACTGTTTTGATTTTGACAACACATATACCCAGATATTGTGTCAACACTTGAATCGTACTCCCTGGCAACACAATTTTGAAGGCGATAAGGATATGGATTTTGTCAAAATATTTTTGGAGAATATCTATTGCACAACAAGCACTATCTTGATAAGGATAGAACAAAGATCAAAGGGAAATTTCCATTTTGAGCAGATCAGTCAACATCAAAGCAAGATTTTGAGGCAAGAAACAAGGGATTCTCCATATTTTGTTGCAGATTATTAATGACCTATTTCGATCTACATCTTCAACGGACTTCGCGGCTACAAGGCCACTTTTTTTTGTCATGAATTATCAACGCATCAGTTTTTCCTTGTAAATATATTTTCAGTTTTAGTTTTAATAGATTAAAGATATATACATATATCTTTAGTATTTTGTAATTAAAATTTCCCAAAAACTATGGATTTCAATTTGTAAACTTCTATAAAGTTGTGAAAAACGAAGAACCAAGGGTTGGTTTTTTTTTAAACAGACTTATATTGTGTATGTTTTATTTTTTAGATTGATAAGATTTTAAAGGCGTAAGAATTAAAGATTTTGTGTCAGAGATTCCTTTGTGGTGTTTATCAGTCTGTTTCCTTAGTTATGTTTCTTTCTTGTGCAAGATTTCATGGATGTTAAGTCTTCATATTTGATCTAAAGTTAAGTTTCGTGGAATTCATCTCTGTTGAGATGCTCTATTGTTATGAGATTCAAATATTTTCACCATTTCTACTAAAGTTGCATAAAACTCATTATGATGCTCTATTGTAATGGTTTGTTCTCTTTTCCTAACTACCAGCTTGATAATCAAAGGTCTAAGTAAACATTATCATCTTTTCTCTAAATGATGACAGACATTGAGCCTTATTCTCTCATCTTTAGCCTGTAAACCTATTTTTGTGCTTCTCAATTTGTTTTCTTGATCCTCCGAGTGTTGGTGTAGTGTTGGGTGGAAGAAACACCTATTTGGATGCCCACTTTCAAGCTTTGACGAGCAAGATGAAGTGACTTTCTATGCCCTCAATTTTCTCCTTAGGGTGCTACATCTCCTTCAAGGCCACAAATTAAATTTGTTTAATAAAATATGATCCATAAATAGTAGGCATATGGCTTGATTATCTCATCAACATGGAACATTGTGAAAATAAAAATAAAATAAAACAATGATGTCAGTTGTCAACGCAATGCAATTCCTTTTTTAACAAAAATGAGTATTTTTTTCATTAAGTCCACGCTTGATTACAGAAAATACTAATGAGAGTTACATTATTGATTTACTCTTGGTCATTTGGAAATCTAAAGTGCATCTATCTACCCCATCCCAAATTACAAAAAAATCCCCTTGAAACCGACTTACTCTTATTGTTCTAGATGTATATATGCAGCAAAATTTCTGATTTGATCTTGGGCATTTGGAATTCCATCCCAAATTATAACAAAAGCCCCAAACTGACTTAGTACTCTTAATGTTATAGATGTATATACGCAACAAAATTGGAACAACATCCATGTACACTTAACTCCTACCACTAAAATTAAGTCAAATCATAATCCTCAATAGGACGATTGAGTTTAGAGCCCCGAGGTTGATCACATAGATGGCTTAGAGGACGATTGAGCTAGAAGTGCAAGTCCATGATAATGTTATGTAGAGCCCTCCACTTCATCCTCCAGTTGACTAATTTTCTTTCGTTGGGCCTCCACTGATTATGTTTGGACTTTATCTTCCTCCTGTCGCTCTTATGTTAGGACCTACAATTCATATATCAAAGCATTCATCTCTTCATGGGCCTTAAGACAATGGTCACAGATAGTTGAGGAGGAAAATTCAGTCTTGAAACTAAAATCCATAGGTGATAGATGTCGTGATGCAAACCAAATACAAGAAGAGTAGTTTAGAACGAGATAACCTAATTTCCTGCATCAACAGAAAATACCTAACTGATCTAGGAAAGAAATGCAAGACCAAGTCGCCCCTTCCCAAAAACCCACTTTGACCTTGCTCTAGATTATAATTCAGGAACACCAAGGGTTGTTCGATGGAGCACTAAGGAAATTGAGCCAAGAATGGAGAATTTTACCGTCGAATAATAAAAAACATTGCGCCTTCTACTCTCGATATAGACAAGCATGTAATTCCTCACAAGATATGAAATCAACAAAATCAGAAGAGCCTCTGAAAACTCCACAAAAAAATCCCAATATTCCCAAGTCTTCACCACACGGTAAAATGAATCCGCCTTTCTCACAAGACTCAAAGAGTTGACGACCCTTGCCCGGTGATACTTATTTGAAATTGGGGAATTTGGGCCTCCTATCCACCATTTTAACTCCATTTGGAAGAACATCTCAATGCGTGATTGCAGACTTGCCTCACCTGAGCAGGGTTCCTAAAGCTAGACAATTAACTTCCTATTCTTTGAAGAGACATTTTCATCGCACACAATAGTATTTGCCTCACTCCCCTGTCCAATCTTCCTAAAATCCCATGGGAATATCAAGTTGGAGAGGGTAATTAAAATGAGAGTCATAGATGTTGAGTGAAGGATGATGAGATTCATGGTTCATGCTAATGAATGCCACACATTTTCATGTATTCGAGCCCTGTAGGTTGCCACCGTTGAAAAAAGGTAACTAGTGTCGGTCTTCATAATTTTATTATAGTCATAATATAATGTATTTATCAAAAGAAAGAAAAAGAAATTATATTCTAAAAAAAATCAACTTATTAAAGCATGGGTTTCATGCTTGGGTCAATGATTTCTAGGTCAAAACCTCCATTGAACGCTTCTAGGTTTTGTCATGAGTCAATGGAGTCATTGTCATTTTTATTAGACCATTCTTGGGCTTTTATATCATGTAAAAGGAATTATTTTTTAGTCAAAAGAGCCATTTGTCACCTCCACACCAAGTCGGCCATGTCCTCATGGAGTCAGCCTGGTTTAGGGCTATTCAACCAAGCAGAAAGAGTATATATAAAGAGGCATCTCAATCTATTTGAAACACACACTCAACAAGTTCGATCTACAAGAGAAAGAGGTAGAAAAGAAGAGTGAAGTTTGATCTACATTGTTGATTTTCTCTTAGGCATTTGAATTCTAAATTGCATCTATCTACCCCATCCCAAATTACAGCAAAAGCCCCAAATAGACTTAGTCTCATTGTTCTAGATGTATATACACAACAAAATTGTTTATTTTCTCTTGGGCATTTGGAATTCCAAATTGCATCTATCTACCCCATCCCAAATTACAACAAAAGCCCCAAACCGACTAAGTACTCTTATTGTTCTAGATGTATATACACAAAAAAATTGGAACATCATCCACGTACACTTAACTCCTACCATTACAATTAAGTCAGATCAAAATCCTCAATAGGACAATTGAGTTAAAATTCTTGGAGGGGTCAAAGGACGATTGAGATGGAAGTGCAAGTCCATGATAATGTTGCGCAAAGCCTCCACTTCATCCTCCAGCTAACTAATTTTCTTTTGTTGAGCATCCATTGATTCTATTTGGAATTTATCTGCCTCCTATCGCTCATACATTAGGACCTACAATTCATAGATCTCTACATTCATCTCTTCATGGGCCCTACGACAATGGTCGTAGATAGTTGAGATAGAAGAGTCAGTCTCGAAACTAGAATCCATAGGTGATAGATGTCATGCCGCAAACCAAATACAGGCATAGTAGTTTAGAATGAGATAACCTAGCTACCTGCATCAAAGGAAAATACCTGACCAATCTAGGAAAGAATGTAAGACCACATCACCCCTTCCCAAAACCCCACTGACCTTGCTATGGATTATAATTCATAAATTTCGGAACACCGGGGATTGTTCGATGGAGAACTAAGGAAATCGAGCAACGAATGGATAATTTTACCTTTGAATAAAAATGTTGTGCCTTCTGCTCTCAACACAGCCAAGCCTGTAATTCCTCTCGAGATATGAAATCCATAAAAACAGAAGAGCCTCTGGAAGCTCCACATAAAATTCCAAATATTCCTGTAACAACCTAGGTGAAAATTCCACGTAATAAAAGTTAATAAAGGAAAAAATAATAACCTAGGTGGATGGGACACTTATTCCAAGTTGAATGTTGGGAAAAACATCCTATTGGGTGTTCATTTCAATTATTATGGCTAAAGGAATTTGGCAAATGCAATGGCAAAGGCTTTGGAAAGGCAAAATGGAAATTTTGGCACATTTATTTATGAAAATAATGTAAATTAGGAGAAAAGGAAGGTAAAAGGTCACAGGTTTCATGTGAGGAGGAAAATGAAGGAAAATAATGGAAAATGAAGAAAATAGAAGCCTAATTGATAAAAAGGCTTCTAATGATCGGTTGGTACCTTTTGTCAATTTAGTTTTGGAGCTCTCTCATTATTCTCTCTCTCTCTCTCACTCTTGGACACTTAGATTTTTCTTGGAGCACTTTGGCATTGGATCAAGAAAGGAAAAGAAGGAAAGAGGAAGGAAGGATCAAGCAAGGAAGAGCAGGATCAAGCAACTACAACAATATTCTTTGTAGGTATTGATTTGCATGTGTGTTTTCCTTGCTAGATTTGGCATGCATGGTATTGCATGTGGTTCTTTTTTGTTATGGAATGGGTTTTCCCAGGTGTGACAGTGTTTTCAGCTTAGCCTTTCCATTTCCGGATAGCCATGGTTTGATGGGGCTCTCATGTTTTGGTTGATCTAGATTGTCAGATGGATTCGAAGTTGAGTGAGGTATATCTCCGAAATAAAGAACACATGGCCTAGTGATCCATGGAAAGTATTATGGATTGCGGTAAAGCCACTGGCCTAGTGACCCATGAACTGGATTGTGGGTTGCAATAAAGCCAAGTATTGTGTGCCTCGGTGGGCCTAGGAATCCTAGACTGGTTAATGGTGGGATATACGGTAAATCCTAGAGGTGGGTGATCTCGATCAGGTCTAGTAATCTCGAGATGGGATATGCGGTAAAGCCTGGAGAGTGGGTCTCAGTGGCCTAATGGTCTAGTGTAGATTGCGGTAAAGCCTGAGAGACTAGGAGACAGGAAAATTCCTTATGGTGTAGGTAGAGAAATATTGTGGCATCCATGCTTGTTTTGGCCTAGTGATCTGGTGGAGATCATGGTAAAGCCTTTGATTACATGTTTATTGTTTGGCTTAGTGATCTGGGATGGATTACGGTAAAGCTTGGTTTCTATTGATGAGGGTGAGGTGGTTTAGCCTCAAGATGCCCTAGTTTATATGTGGATTCTTTGGCTGAGGTATCCTTGATATTTTTGTTGATGTTATGTTATTTATGAGCATGTATCATGACAGTGGCTATGTATGGACCTCATCATATTTTTACTTGTAAATGAATGAACAATGTATCTATGGCCTAATAGATGAAATGGAAGCTAATTTGTTGAGGCATCAATGCTTCTTAGCGATTATCAGATAAGTATGAGACCCCTATGCTCAGGTCTGTTGATTAAACCTCTAGATTACGTTTTTGTGACATCTTTGACTAAATGTCGGTCATGGCTAGTAGGGTTCCAGTCAAGTCCTTGTTCAATTAATTCATTTGTATCATGGTCTTGTTGTTATCTTTCAATTCCGAAAGTGTAATTTAGTTCTAGGCAGTAACCTGGGCTCTGGGCCTAAAAAAGTGGCTCAAATCCCGAAGACGCAGGCACACCACTGGGCAGAAAAGTCCCTGGATGCATGCATACCCATGTTGTGGGAGCATACAGAGCCTCTTGGACACATGCATGCCCATATCAAGGGAGCGTCTGGTGGTTTAATGGTCTAAAACTTCAATTACTCTCAAGAGCAGGTTACCTAAGTGGTTGGGATGGCTCTTGGGAGTTTTATTGTTAATGTGGAAGGTCTGTGTGTTGTGTTCCGTCGGTTCCACTTCCTTAACTGACACATAGGGAGTCAAATCATATCAAGTAACTTCTCATCACATGTTTACCCCGGTTGGTCGGTTACTTGGCTAGATGTGGGATGAGGGTGTTACAAAGTGGTATCATAGCGGGTTCCATTCTCTTTGGGTGGTTTTTGGTTTTTGTTCTCCTTATGTCATATGTGATACCACAAAGTGGTATCAGAGAATGGTTCACCCCTTGGACTAGCTGGGCAGTGTGTGATGGTCATGCATTCATGTTTGTTGCACGAGTGTTAATCATCCTTGTGATCTATATGCTTGTTGTGTATGCATGGTGTCTGTCATGGTTGTAATGATGTCGCCATGTGAAAGAGGATGTTGTTGTGAAGTGTGTCATCATGAGTGTATGATTGGTTACATGTTTTTTATGCTTGTGTATTGTTAGTGTACATTGGTACGATTGTTTTTTTCATGCATGAGTTCAGGGTATGTGTATTTGATATGGTCATGCACTGATGACTGGACTCTAGCTAGAATGATGGTCATATGGTTATGTGATTATGTATTATATGTATATATGTTGTCATGATTATGTTTGTACATGTATTATGCTGATTTGGATGATCTTGTAGATGATATATCCTCCCCGAATTTTTTCTAAGGTACGTTGGTTATTGTGATTTGGTTTAGCTGACATAATATGCCTTGCAGGAAAGAGATCAGAAATGACTAGCAAGATGGTAGACTATAAAGTTTCTCCCTATGAATCAAATGAGAAGCGTGGTGTTGGGAACTCTTCTAATTTAGTAGACACATTGAGAATCTTGAAGGAAGAAATAAGATGTTGCAAGATGGACAATGACAAAACCATGCAGGAAAAAGAGAAACAAGCAAAGGTTAATGCAATACTCCTTCAGAGTTTTTCAGAATTACGGTGACAAGGACCACTTCAAATCAGCCATGAATAAGAGGGAAGAACTAATGGAGCATATGGCAGGAGGTCTCATCGTGGTCACAGGTCGTACAAAGATGACACAGTTAGAGATGGCAGATTGTTGGATACTCCAGATAAGAGAGGTAATGGATACAAGTACTATTGTAGTTCTGGTTCTGACCACGGGGGATTCACTTAGTGAACCTCTAACATATCATGTGCATTCGTGGCATATTAAACAATACCCTTAATTTGACTACATATTGGAAAATCCCTCTAAAAATCACATTATTTAACCCCCTACCAATATGAACCCAATATAGCTTCCCAATTTAAAAAACCCCTATTTCACTAAATATTGTAGGTATCCATTTTTCCATTAGCATTTTTTATACCCCTTTATATATTTTTCATTAACTTTAAGCTCCATTTTTTATATTTTCCAATATAAAAACACTTTACCCCCTCTATATCCGCCAATATATTATGTCATTCTTTCCTCAATATATATCCCCCAATATGAACCCACGTGGTATGATATTGCTCCCCCAGTGAAGCCCCTGTGGTTCTAACAGGCATCATGATCATCATCATTATCACCCTTACAGGAGGAGTGATAGGGGATACTTGCCCAATGAGTTTAAGAAAGAAAAGCCGCCTACTTTTGATGGAGACTTGAAGAAACCAGAAGATGCAGAAGCTTGGATACTTGGGATGAACAAGTTCCTTGAGCTGCATGAGTACACAGAAAACATGAAGGCCAGAATTGCTATCTTCAACCTGAAAGGTAAAGCAAATGTTTGGTGGGAAGATGTGAAGTGGGTCAGATACATCAAGACAGAGGACTTGATTTGGCATGAGTTCAAGAGTCTTTTTAGGAATAAGTACTTGTCAAAAAGGTACTACGACAGTAAGGCCAAAGAATTCTATGAGCTCAAGATGGGATAAATGAAAGATGAAGTATACACGACTAAGTTCCTGGAGCTATTGAGGTATGTACCGTATCTTAAAGATGAGAAGGCTAAAGTTCAACGATTTGTTAGTGGTTTTCCATTAGCATTTAGAGATCGGATTGAGTATGATGAGCCTTGGTCACTTGAGGAAGTTATTGGGAAATTGAAACATTGCTATGAACAGTCAAAGCATAAGAATGAATCTTAGCAAGGATGGAAAGGGAAGGATAAGGATAAAGGTAAGGGTAAATGGAAACCAAAAAGAGAAAGGCCTCAGAATGCAGAAGAGAAAGAAAATGTGGCACCACAAAAGAATTTCAATGCAACTAGACAAGGACATGGATCACAGTAGCAGCATAGAGGTGATGGTATTGGATGGTTGGAGTGTTGGACATGCGGTAAGGAACACCTTAAGAGAGATTGTCCACATAATTAGGGTGGTAGGCCTCAAATCTATAGTGCACAGGAGGCGCAAACTATTGGGGATGTTGGTCAGAGCATTCCTCATATCTATGCAACATTGGATAATAGGCAGGAAGACCATCAGGCATTTATCATTGAGATGGACGGTAAGCTTTGTGATCAAGTTGTTTCTATTTTGATTGACCTTATATCTAATTATAGTTATGTTAGTCCTAACTTGGTGGATAAGTGTGGTTTGAATAAAGAAGTGCATGCAGAGTCTTGGTTAGTGTAGTTGGCTACAGGTACAAAGAAGCAAGTTCATCATTGGGTAAGAGCTTGTGCATTTGATTTGAATGGTATTCCTACCACAACACATTTGAATGTATTACCATTGGGATCATACAATATGTTGTTGGGCATGGATTGGTTGTACCTTCATAAGACCAAGGTGGATTGTTATGACAAAGCCATTGAGTGCTTGGATGGAAATGGGGAACCAAGATCCTTAGAGGGGAAGAATAAAGGCACATCAGTTATGATGGTGACAGCTATGCAAGCAAAGCGTAGTCAAAGGAAAGGATGTGTGTAAGTTGAGGATGCAAATGTTTTGAGCAGGTACTTAGTTCTACACCAGTTTCAGATGTATTTCCTGCAGAGATTTCAGAGTTGCCACCTCATAAGGAAGTAGACTTTTCTATTGAGTTAGTGTTAAGGTAGCGCCAACATCAAAAGCACCTTACAAGATGAGCACACCTAAGTTGGTATAGTTAAATTTGCAGCCGAAAGAGATGCTTGAAAAGGGATACATTAGGCCAAGTGTATCACCTTGGGGCGCACCAGTATTGTTTGTGAAGAAAAGCATGGTACTCTCAGATTATGCGTTGACTATAGGTAGTTGAACAAGAGACCATCAAGAACATGTATCTGTTTTCGAGGATTGATGACTTGTTTGATCAGTTGAAGGGAGAAGCAGTTTTCTCGAATATTGATCTAAGATCTGGATATCATTAGGTATGCATTAAAGAAGAGGACATTTACAAGACAGCTTTCCGGAATACGTATGGGCATTATGAGTTTGTTGTAGTTCCATTCGGTTTGGTTGATGCTCCAACTACCTTTATGTGATTGATGAATAGTGTGTTGCATCCCTATTTGGATAAGTTTGTTATTGTGTTCATTGATGACATATTGGTATATTCTGAAAATGAGGAAGAGCATGTTGAGCATTTGGAAGCAGTGTTGAGTTTGTTGAGAGAGCATCAATTGTGTGTTAAGCTCAGCAAGTGTAGTTTCTTTCAAACTGAGGTACATTACTTGGGACATGTTGTCTCTAAGGAGTGCATAACAGTTGATATAGAAAAGATAAGGGCCATCATGGAGTGGGAAGCTCCCAGGAATGTAGATGAGGTGAGATATTTCATGGGGTTGGTAGGTTATTACAAGAGGTTCATTAGGAAATTCCCATAGATTTCTTATCGTATTACATCATTACAGAGGAAAGGTAAGAAGTTTGAATGGAAAAGGAGTGTGAGGCCAATTTTGAGTAGCTTAAGCAGCTGTTGACACATGCTTTAGTGTTAAAGGTTGCTACTTCGGACAAAGAGTTTGTAGTATGTATAGATGCTTGCAAAAAAGGACTTGGTGGAGTCCTTATGCAGGAGGTACAAGTAGTATGTTATGAGTCGCAGAAACTGAAAGAGCACGAGCATAATTATCTAACGCATGATCTTGAGCTAGCAGTGATCATACATGCATTGAAGATGTGGAAACACTATCTTCTTGGTAGGAGGTTTGTATTGATGAGTGATCACAGTGGGTTGAGATACTTGTTTGACCAGCCGAATCTGAATTTCAGGCAAACTAGATGATTGGCCATGATCAGTGAGTTTGATTTTGAGATCAGATACATCAAAGGAAAGGATAACATGGTTGCAGATGCTCTTAGCAGGCAGATATAGGTAAATCACATAGCATCTATGAGTTCCTATGGGACAGATATATAGGATAAGATCTTGCAGACAGGTTTGGAGGATGTCAGGTATATGGAGATTGTGCACAAGTTGTAGCAGAGTATAGGTACAAGTAGTGGTACAGGTGTAGGTGCAGGTGCATAGGATGTGGACTATTGTCTCACGGCAGATGGATTGGTTAGATTTAGGGACAAGATATATGTGCCAAATAGCAGTGAACTCAAGAAGGTGATCTTGAGGGAGCTTCATGTGAAACCATATTCAAGCTACCCAAGCTATCATAAGACATTAACCACATTGAAGAAGTTCTATTATTGGCTAAATATGAAGAAGGATGTAACAGGGTTTGTGGCTAGGTGTTTAGGTTGTCAGCAGGTAAAGGCAGAGTGTGAGCATCCAGGTGGACTGCTACAACTGATTGCAATTACAGAGTGAAATGGGAGGTCATTCCATGGACTTTATCACAGGTTTGAGAAGGATAGTGAGACAACATGACTCCATCATGGTTTTTGTGGACAGGTTGACAAAGGTTGCACACTTCATTCCAGTGAAGTCTAGATTCTTAGCTAACGATGTAGCACATGTATTCATTAGGGATGTGGTTATATTGCATGGTGTCCTAAAGAAGATTATGTCAGTGAAGGATGAAAAGTTCACTTCCATATTTTGGAAGGAGTTGTTTGCAGGTTTGGGCACATATTTGGCCTTTAGTATAACTTATCATCCGTAGACAGATGAAAAGACTAAGAGGGTAAACTTGATATTGGAGGACATATTGAGGATGTACGTGATGCATCAACAACAAAAGTGGGAAGAGTATCTTCCATTGGTAGAGTTCACTTACAACAATGGGTATCAAGAATCATTGGATATGAGTTCGTTTGAGGCATTGTATGGGCGGAGTTACAATACTCCCATCAGTTGGAGTGATTTGGTTAACAGGGTGTTGATTGGATTGAACAAGTTGGTGGAAATGGAATATGAAATGCAAGTAATCTAGAAGAATTTGAAAGCAACACATGATAGGTAGAAGAGATATGCATATCATAATTGGTTGTTCAAGGAGTTCCAGGGTGGGGAATAGGTGAACTTTTCGAACAAAATGAAAAAGAGCTCCTTGTGGATTAGATCATGTGCAAATCTCGCACCCCAATTTTGTGGACCTTTCAGGGTCATTGAGAGGATTTGTCCAGTAGCCTATCGACTTGCATTGCCTCTGATAATGAAATTCCATGATGTTTTCCATATGTCATTACTTAAGAAGTATGTTAAATATGTTGATCATGTGATTAATTGGTTTGTATTGCAGGTGGAACTAGATGGAGAATTCCAACTGAAGCCTCAGTGTATATTACAGAAAAAGGTGATCATGCTCTGGAATCAAAAAATCGAGCAGGTTAAAGTGCAATGGAAGCACTTAGGGCCCTATGAAGCTACATGGGAGATGGTGGATCAGATGTGGGCTATGTATCCTTCATTGTTTTCCAATTGAAGCAAAATAGTTTTGGTATGATGTTTGGCATATGTTTTGGTACATGTTTTTTTGTGATGTTTGGTATGTGCACATATGTATATGGATGTAAATACCACCATGAGGTATGTTATAAAGCTCCAATAAGCGGTATGGGTGTCATGTCACTATAATTGTCATGTTCTTATGTCGTGATGTTGGTTTGCCTTTCAGCAGGGTGAAAATTCCATGTAATAAAAGTTAATAAAGGCAAAAATAATAACCACAATGAATGGGACACTTATTCCAAGTTGAATGTTGGGAAAAACATCCTAGTGGGTGTTAATTTTTGTTATTATGGCTAAAGGAATTTGGAAAAGTCTATGACAAAGGATTTGGAAAGGAAAAATGGAATTTTTGGCTCATTTATTTATGTAAATAATGGAAAATAGGAGAAAAGGAAGTTGAAAGGTCATAGGTTGCATGTGAGGAGGAAAATAAAAGAAAATAATGGAAAATGAAGAAAATACAGACCTAATTAATAAAAAGGCTTATGAGGATCAGTTGGTACCTTTTGTTAGTTCAGTTTTGGAGCTCTCCCAATATTCTCTCTCTCACTCACTCATGGACACTTAAGTTTTCTTCGAGCACTTTGGCATTGCATCAAGAAAGGCAAAGAAGCCAAGAGGAAGGAAGGAGCAAGCAAGGAAGAGCGGGATCAAGAAGCTGTAGTCGTATTCTTTACAGGTATCTATTTTCATGTGTGTTTTTCGTGCTAGATTTGGCATGCATGGTATTGCTTGTGGTTCTTTGTTGTTATGGCATGGGTTTTGCTAGGTGTGATAATGTTTTCAGCATATCTTTTCTATTTCCGGATAGCCATGGTGTGATGGGGTTCTCATGTTTTGGTTGAGTTGGATTGCCAAATGGATTTGAAGCTGAGTGAGGTGGATCTTCGAAAGAAAGAACACATGGCATAGTGATCCCTGAAGCAGATTGTGGATTGTTGTAAATTCATTGGCCTAGTGACCCCTGAAATAGACTGTGGATTGTTGTAAACCCACTGGCCTAGTGACCCCTGAACCAGACTGTGGATTGTTGTAAACCCACTGGCCTAGTGACCCTTGAACTGGATTGTGGTTTGCAGTAAAGCCAGGTAATGTGTGCCTCAGTGGGCCTAAGAATCCTAGACCGGTTAATGGAGGGATATACGGTAAATCCTAGAGGTGGGTGCTCTCCATCATGCCTAGTAATCACGGGATGGGATATGCGGTAAAGTCTGGAGAGTGGATCTTGGTTTAGGGCCTAGTGATTTGGTGTGGATTGCGGTAAAGCCTGGGAGACTAGGAAACAGGAAAATTACTCACAGTGTAGGTGGAGAAATTTGGTGGCATACATGTTTTGGCCTAGTGATCTAGTGGAGATAATGGTAAAGCTTGTTATTACATGTTTATTGTTTGACTTAGTGATCCGAGATGGATTACGGTAAAGTTTGGTTTCTATTAATGAGGGTGAGGTGCTTTAGCCTTAAGATGCCCTGGTTGGTTCTTTTGTTTTTGAGTCCCACATTCATTCTTGGAATATGGCATGAGGGTGATTAGCTGAAGAGAGATTTGGCTCAACCAATTTATGATCGTGTGGAATGTGGTAGTCCCATACCGGGTTGGATTTTACATCATTAAAATGAGGTTATTTCTCCTTGTTATTTCATGTGTAAATGTATTGGTTTATATGTGGATTCTCTGGCTGAGGTATCCTTGATATTTTTTTTGGTGTTATGCTGGTTATGAGCATGTATCATGACAGTGGCTTTGTATGTCTCTCATCATGTTTTTACTTGTAAATGAATGAACAATGTATCTATGGCCTAATAGATGAAATGGCAGCTAATGTGTTGAGGCATCAATGCTCCTTAGCAATTCTAAGATAAGTATGAGACCCCTATGCTCAGATATGTTGTTTAAACTTGTAGATTACATATTTGTGACATGTTTGATGAAATGTTAGTCATGGCTAGTAGGGTTTCATTCTATTCATTGTTCAAATAATTTCATTTGTATCATGGTCCTATTGTTATCTTTCAGTTTTGAAAGTGTCATTTAGTTCTAAGCAGTAACCTGAACTCTGAGCCTGAAAAAGTGGCTCGAATCCCAGAGACACAGGCACAGTACTTGGAAGAGAAGTCCCTGGATGCATGCATACCCATGTTGTGGGAGTGTCCAAATACTCTTGGACGCATGTATCCCCATATCAAGGGAGCGTCTATGGGTTTAATGGTCTAAAACTTCAATTAGTCTTAGGGGCAGGTTACCTGAGTTGTTGGGATGGCTCCTGGGAGTTATGTTACTAATGTGGAAGGTTTATGTGATGTGTTCCATCGATTCCACTTCCTTAACTGACACATAGGGAGTCAAATCATATCATAGTAACTTCTCACCACATGTTTACCTTGGTTGGTTGGTTACTTAGGTAGATGTGGGATGAGGGTGTTACAATTCCCCAAGTGTTCACCGCTCAGTGAAACAAAGCCACCTTTCTCACAAGACTCAGAGAGTCGACGACTCTTGCCCAGTAATTATTATTTGAAATTGAGGAATATGGCCCTCCTATCCACCATTTTAACTCCATTTGGAAGAACATATCCATGCATGGCTGCAGACTTGCCTCACCTGAGCTGGATTCCGAAAGCCAAACAATTAATTTCCCATTCTTTGAAGAGACATTTTCCCCGCTCGCCATAGTATTTTCTCACTCCCTTGTCTAATCTACCTCAAATCCCATGGGAATGGCATTCCGGAGAGGGAAATTAAAATGAGAGTCCTAGATGTTGAGCGAAGGATGATGAGATCCATGGTTAATGCTAATGCATGCCACACATTTTCATGTATTCAAGCCATGTAAGTTGCCGCCGTTGAAAAAATATAACTAGTGTCAGTATTCATAATTGTATTTGAGTCATAATATATTGTATTTATCAAAAGAAAGAAAAATAAATTTTATTATAAAATAAATTGACTTTTTAAAGCATGGATTTCATGCTTGGGTCAATGATTTTTAGGTCAAAGCCTCCATTGGAGGCTTCTATGTTTTGTCATGAGTCAATAGAGTCATTGTCATTTTTAATAGACCCTTCTTGGGCTTTTGTATCATGTAAAAATTATTATTTTTGAGTCAAAAGAGTCATCTTTCACATCCACACCAAGTCGTCCATGTCCTCATGAAGTTGGCCTAGATTAGGGCTATTCAACCAAGCAAAAAGAGTATATATAGAGAGGCATCCCGACCTATTTGAAACACACACACAACAAGTTTGATCTACAAGAGAAAGAGGTAGAAAATAAGAGTGAAGTTGCAAGAGAAGGAAGGAAGAAGTTGGGAAGACTAAAATTGGGTCCTTGGGAATCTCTCTCACACATACGAAGTTTTTGGGTTGAATCTAAGGCCAAAATTTCTGAATCTACTGTATGTCCAAAATTCTGAAGCTGAGGGCTGAAATTATGGATTAAAGTTGCATCTGTGAAGCTGACACTAGGATATTTTGGCATGGATCATCTACTAGAAGGAAGGGTTGACTTGGTGGATTGAGGAGGTCTTTGTCTAGGTCTAAAGGGTCTTGGTCTATCTAAATTTGATTTACTAGTTGAAGAGTTTGACTTGGTTTTCCCCTATAGAGGGATTTTAGCCTTGGCTAAGTGCCTACATCTAGTGTCGTTGATCTTCATGTTTTGATTTGAAATTTTCTTGATGAAAATAAGATAAAATAGGAACATAAATAAAGTTAATATGACTACAAGAATATCACAAGTAATTATCAAAATAAGAAAATCTTTTTGCCTTTTATGATTTTCTAACATGGCATCAAACGTAAGGTGAATGAGGATGGAAAAAGGTAGCTTGAAGATCTGTTGAAAGAGTCAAAAGGATATGGATCATATAAGAAGAGGAATTTCTATTATCTATATCAATAAAATAATACATGGCAATGAAGACTGAAAAATAAGCTAGAAGGAGCCTCCAACTACAAGGCATGGAAGAAGATAATGGATGTTATTCTTTCTAAGCATAAAGTTTTGGATTTTTCTCAAGGAAAGGTTAAGAAACCTACATATGATGTTGGAAAAGAAAAGTATATGGAAATTGACATCTTGGCCATGAATCTAATAGTAGATGGAATGAAGGACAATCTAATCCCATACATATCCAATATAGACTCTACACAAGAAATGTATGAAGCCCTCTCCAAGTTATTTACTAGGAAGAACATTGGTCAAATAGCTAGTCTCAAAAATGAACCAAGAACTATAAAAATGACAAAAGATGATATTGTGTCATCATATTTTGTAAGGACCTCTAGAATAAGAGATGAAATCCAAGCTATTGGTGCAGTTGTACCAGGGAAAGAACTTATGATTGTTACACTATTAGGTCTACCAAAATCTTGGAGCTATTTTGCATCAAGAATTAGCAGTTGGAAAAATACTCCAACCCTTAGACAAATGTGGAATGCATGCAGTCAAGAAGAAGCCCACATCTCATTAGTGAGTGACAAAAAGGAGGATGAATAAAACAATAGTTCAAATGCTTACTTTTCTCATCATAGGAAGAAGGGAGTATACAAGAAGTTCAAAAGACAAAAGAAGAAGGTTTATCTATCAAAGATTGAATGCTACAATTGTCATAAGATGGGACACTACAAAAGTCAATGTCTTGAAAATCCAAGAAACAAAAAGAGAGAAGGAGAACGTGCAAATGTGGTCTATGAAGCTCCACCTAAGAAAAACAAGACCGAAGAATCTGAAGTCAAAGACTTGTTTGCTAAAGTCTCTTAGGGATAGCATGCCTTGTATATCCTTCTTCTTTAAGTTTTGTAATGTTTTCTTTTGATTTCTAGAGTTCATAGATCTAATATATCAAGTTAGAACATTTTTGGATTGTTTATGTTGTACAAGGACTAGATTAAGAGGGAGCCTTCACCATTTTACCAAAAGATAAGTATATTATTCTTTGTTTCATTTTTCTTGTTTGGTTTCCTCCTCACATCGAGATTTATTTGTATTGTATAGTCATAATCCTTTCTTTATATTTTCCTTGGTAGGAAATCTTGCAAAATACATAAATGTTATGGAGCAAACTTCAAAGGAAAGATTTGAGTCATAAAATAAGCTTTGTTACAAAGGAAGCATCTTTAGAGAAAAATGATGTCCTACAAGGTTTGTTAAAGAATAGAGGTATGTCTTAGAGTACAAGATTTGTTGCAAGACTCTCTTCATACAAAAAGGTATGATCATTCTCATTTCAAAATTTTCTTTATTTTACTAACGTCTTTATGTCTAGGAGTTTGAATCATAAAGATTCTTGTTAGTGTGATTAATCATTAGATTGAATCCACCCCTGTTATATTATCCCTTCTCATTTTTTTAATTTTTTATGAAACCCTAACCTTTAGGGTTCACTATAAAACCCTAGCCTTTCGATTCTTAGGGTATGTCAATGTTAATAATGAAACCTTAGTCTACTTAGGGGTTGTTGATGAAGACTAGAACAAATAATGAAATATTATTCTTTTCAAGTATAGGGTTTTGGTAATGATTGTGGTAAAAACCCTAGTCCTTTAGGGTTTGTTGTTAATGTTTAGGTTATATAATGAGACTCTAGACTTTTAAGGTTTGGTGAATTAAGGTTTATGAACAAAACCATTGTAATTTTTAAATTAAGATCCTAGGAATGAAGCCCTAGGTGTATATTCTTTTGTATGATCGAAACCCTAGCCTAATTAAATTGTTGTATATCTAATTTCAATATTTTGATATTTCTATCTAGGGTTTACCTAGTAGATATTGATATGAGATGCTAGTGCATGATAATGAAACCCTAGATATGTATATGCTAGTATGTTAACTTAATTATTGGTGATTTAGTTTTATTAATGAAATCTAGGGTATATAACGAAACCCTAGTAGAATCTCTCATGAAATTCTATAAGCATATTGTTGAAACCTTAGATGTATAGTGGCCCACGGGGCTTTGGATTGACGGTGAATGGGTGCGCTATTAAGGCACTCCTTGCGATAGCTCACTGGTTCAAATCCCCGTGGGTGCGTAGGTTAGTCTTAGCAAAGAAAAAAAAAAAAAAAAACCTTAGATGTATAGTACTATGATTGGATTTATATTTTGATTGAATTATTGATATCAACGCCTTTATGACGAAGTCTAGGGTTTATGACAAAACCATAGCAACTTATTGAAGTCTAGTATATAAAATATGTGACCCTTGCTAATTAAGAACCTAACTAGGTTTAGTTATTTGATGTCTAAAGCTTGAATGTTTTGATGCTTCTAATGTAATGATATGGTTTTGATATAGTTGACTTCATGATTTTGTATATTTGTATTTGGTTGTACCTGCTATTAAATTTTTGTAGGTACATAATCTTCAAGATATTGAAGATGTTCATTATTAAAGATGATAATAATAATGAGCATGATGAAGGAAGCTACAAGAATGATGATGATCAAGATGACCTTGATACCATAAAGCCTTGAAATTTTGAAGTCTGTCAAATGTTATAAAGGAAGTTTCTAAGTTGAGATGGAGCATGGATAGAAGAAAGGTTATATCTCCCCATTTAAGAGGGGGGGAATTTATGACAGTTATAGTAAATACCTTGAATAAAGAATGAATGAAAGTACTACAGATGGATTTGGAAACAAAAGATTTGAGAGGTACTGAGGTTGTTTTTGGTGCTAAAAAAGAAATGAAAGAAGAAATATTCAAACAAGTTGTATGTGGATAATTTGATGGTGATATAAGTAACATCAGAATGAATGAGGACCCTGAAGGCTTGCATTTACTTGTATGTATATTTGAAGGTTTATTACTGATTGGGGTTGTGATTGTGTAGGATATCTCCATAAAAAGGTTGAGAATTTGAAGCATTCTTGGATTGGTGGATATATATATGATTTAGTTGATTAGGAAAGATAAAGCATCTTGTGGTGATAAGATGTTTGGGAGGAAATCCGCTCGCCTATGTGTTGATGTCTAGATCTTGGAGTAGGGAGGGAGGTGTTGTTCATGAAGCTCTGACTTTGGATACGCACCTAGATCCCTCGGTTGGTGTTAGAGCTTAAAATCCTAATGGTACCTAAAGTGGCTAAAGCTTGAGTACACCTTAGCCCCAGCCGATTAGAGTACCTTGGTCAAGTATCTAATATGTAGCATTGAGTGTATTTTGACTCTTCATAAAGCATATCATTTTGAGATCTTCCATGTACCTCTATATATATGTAATTATGAATACCTCCCTAGTTAAGAGGGAGTGTTGAAAAAATGTAACTAGTGTCGATATTCATAATTGTATTTGAGTCATAATGTAATGTATTTATCAAAATAAAGAAAAATAGATTTTATTATAAAAGAAATTGACTTATTAAAGCATGGGTTAAAGATTTTTAGGTCAAAGCCTCCATTGAAGGCTTCTAGGTTTTGTCATGAGTCAATAGATTCATTGTCATTTTTATTAGACCCTTCTTGGGATTTTGTATCATGTAAAAAAAAAATTGAGTCAAAAGAGACATTCATCACCTGCACACCAAGCCGGCCTTGTCCTCATGAAGTCGGCCTAGATTAGGGCTATTTGACCCAGCAGAAAGAGTATATATAGAGAGGCAAATTGAGCTATTTGAAACACACACTCAAAAAGTTTTATCTACAAGAGAAAGAGGAAGAAAAGAAGAGAAAAGTTGTTAGAGAAGAAAGGAAGAAGCTAGGAAGACTAAAATTGAGTTCTTAGGAATCTCTCTCTCACACGTGCGAAGTTTTTGGGCTAAATTTGGGGCCAAAATTTCTGAATCTACTGTAGGTCGGATATTCTAAAGTTGGGGGCCGGAATTCTATAGATAGGGACCAAAAGTCTGGATTGAAGCTGCATCTATGAAGTTGACACTTGGAGACTTTAGCAGGGATCATCTACTGGAAAGAAGGGTTGATCTAGTGATTGGATGAGGCATTTGTCTAGGTCTAAAGGGTCTTGGTATATCTCAATTTGATTTACTAGTGGAAGATTTTTATTGGGTTTTCCCCGATAGAGGGGTTTTATCCCTAGCTTAGTGCCTACATCTAGTGTTGTTGATCTTCGTGTTTTAATTTGATATTTGCTTGATGAAAATACGATAAAAGAAGAACATAAAGAAAGTTAATAAAACTACAAGAATATCACAAGTAATTATCAACATAAGAAAATTACAGCCACGACTATGGGGTATGGGAAGAATCCTTCCAGCATTGCAAATGTCACCATATTTCTGAGGACACTAATTAACTTAGTTTCAAAAAAATGGAGAAGCCATGGGACGAGGGAGGGGTAATAAATATACTTCATAGACATCGATTAGGGGATGATAGTTTGGTCAATGATTCCATTGATTTCTACTTGTCCTTCCGCCAAGAGGCAGACTCTGTTGGCCAGGAGGTTAGCATCACTATTGAGACTCCAAAGGATATGGTAGGGGGAGTAATTAGAGAAAGATCCCAAAATACTAATGATGTGATGAAATAGAAAACTTAGCATATTATCAATTGGGGGAGTCTTTGTTCTAAGATGGTGAATAATTAGGAAGGAGTCACCTAGGATAGTTATATCTTTGATGCCCCTTTTGGATGCTAAGGTTAGCCCCAATAAATATTGTTCATCTCCAAGAGAATTTGTCCATAATTATTCCCTTGGGATTCAAAATAATCCCTCCCCCTCCTGCCACCCCTAGTTTAATTAAATTGTTAATTATTAATAACCTGAGAGAAATTGGTAAAACTTGGGAGCATTTATTACTTTGGGGAGGCTTTATTGAGTTAATTTCTTTCAAACCTAAAACTAACAAAAGAAAGAAACAAAGAAAGGTTTACAACCCTATCCAAACTGTTGAAATTCCAAAACAATCAACCTCCTTTGTCCTTACCAGAAACAGAAGGAAATCTTATGTGGACAAACACATTGAAAACCATGTTTCGGTTCCTGTGGTAGAAAGGGTATATGTAAGAAATGGTAAGAGGTTTCTTGAGGAAAATCCTTCAGCCTCCCATCAAGAACAATTTCCGGAATTTCCAGAAGATAATCTTATTAATAAGTTTTGTAATCATAAACATGAAGAGGGTTCATAAGTAAAGCTTAGTGAAATAAGGGATTTAAGAGTGTCAAACCAAATCATCCAAACCTGTACAGAGAAGGAAGGAAAAATAGGTTACTTTAGCTGAGATGTATGGGATGAGAAAACCCCATATAATACCCACAAATAAGCTTAGGCTCAACTCCAAATTGCAGCAGAACCTAGCCTCTAAGGATCAACTAATTGATCTTGAGGATACACCTTTGAGGGACTTAACAATCAACAAAGAGGAAGCTTCAATTTCCTTTACAAACAAGAATATATAGAAACAGAGTAAAGGAGAAAAATAGTGCCCTAAGGCCAAAAAAAAAAAAATACAAAATAAATTAAATCAAGCAATGTTGACCTCTTGTTAGAAGCAACAAAAATATTAAAATGAGCATCAAAAAGGCAGCATTGCCAAATGTTTTGGTAGTGTTGATCTTTGATTTTGTTTTTGAAAACGTTTTCACTATTTTAATTACGATAGCATATACCCATATATTTTGTCAACACCTAAATAGTACTCCCTGGCAACACAGTTTTGACAACAATAAGGATATAGATTTTGTCAAATCTTTCTAGAGGCTATATTTATACAGTAAGCATTATCTTGGAAAGATAGGGTAAAGTCAGGGCAGAGATCAAAAGGAAATTGCTATTTTGAGCATATCAATCAATATCAAATCAAGATATTGGGGCTATAAACAAGGGGTTTTCTAGATTTTGTTCTAGATTGTCAGTAACCAATTCAAATCCACATATTCAACAAATTCTATAGCTACATGCCTACTTTTTTTCCACCATGGATTATGTTTCAAAGTGTCAATGCATCACTTGTTCCTTGCAAATGTATTTTTCAGGTTTAATTTAAAGTCATCAAGATATGTATATATTTTTAGTATTTTGTAATTAAAACTTTCCAGATATTATGGATCTCAAAGCTTATGTAATTTTTATATAAATTAGATGAAAAAGTAGAGAGAAGGGTTGGTTTCTGAAGAAAAATACTTATGTTGTATTTGACTCCATTTTGAGATTAATAGAGATTTCAAGGTAGAAGTATTTGAAATCTTATATCAAAGATTCTTTTAGTGATGCTTATCAATCAGTTTTCCTAGTGATGTTTTTCCTATGCAATTCCATAAGTGTTTTTAGTCTTCATATTTGAAATGAAAGTCATATAAGTTTGCAGAATTAATTTGGTGCTCTGCTTTACAAGTTTAAAGTATTGTCACTTTTTCTTCTAATATCGAACTAAATTCAATAAGATGCTCTATATTGATATTTGTGTTTTTTCACCTATCAACTTGATAATCATAGATCTAAATAAGCGTTATTCATTCTGCCTCTGAGCTTTGATTGTTATCCCACCAGATCTTGAAAAATTGATTGGAATGAAATCTTAGTTGTAACTTATTTGAAATTTTATTATCGTGTGTGCACTTTGATATGATGTAATATGATCATCGTTTCTTTCATATGTTGTAATATTAGATATATAATAGAGAAATTAATTATAGCATGAAATAAACAATAATTTTTCATTCTAATTGCTTTTTTTTTTGTAGAGCAAGGATCTTCCAGAAGATTTGAATGATCCTCATCACATAGATCTAGATCATGTTGGGTCTAATGCTGAGATGGAAGATGATGCTCATGATGACACAGATACATATGATAGCAAGGTTGATGATGATACAAATGATGATGATGAAGATCATGATGATCATGATCATGATGGTGATGAGCCAGGTGTTGGTAGAAATGAGTGGCATTCATGATCATATAGATTGCATCATGGATCATTTTTGATATATTGTTATGATGTCGATTTTCATGGTTACTATCATATGTATCGTTTTCACAGCCTCCAGTACCATTTATTGAGTTGTATTTTTCTGATATGTATCATTTTTGTAAAAATTCATTATAGATTCAAACAACGGATTGTAATATGCTAAAACAATTGACTTGAATATGTTGGGTTGTGTTATATTCTTTCCATGACCAGCCCACGTAGTTAACTGTGGGTTAGAGGGGGGGAGGTCACATGGAGTTTGAGGGGTACCCGTAACCCCACTTTATGGTTTTGGACCCTATGTTAGGTTGGGCAGACCCACCTATGGTTTTGTGCATGATTTTCGCACATGTTTTTGGACGCGATGGTTTTCCGTCCATGGTATTGGATGCTTCGGCATGTATAAATATGTATTATAGCATTGAAAGAAACATAATGAAAAATCAAGCTGGTAGTCCCGGTTTTGGGATCCAGGGGAAAATCTCTGTGTATATGTGTTTTATGTGTTATGCTCTGGCTATTGTTTATTTTCTGTGTTTTAGAATTCGTATGCAGGTAATTTTTGTACGGGGTTAAAACCTACATTTTGAATCAGAGCAATTTTGGCTTCAAGGGGATGCCTTTGTTGCTGAGGGGTTTCGCTTGGGCCTGTGGTAGACCCTGTTTAGTGGGATATCTGTGAGATCGATTCTGGTGGTGAAAGAAGATGGCGAGCAGTGGAAAGATAGAGATCGAGAAATTTAATGGTCAGAGTTTTGAGTTGTGGAAACTCAAGATGGAGGATCTGTTGGTGGATAAAGATCAGTGGATCGCGGTAGATCCAGGTACTAAACCAACGGGAGTGTCCGATGAAGAATGGAAGAAGTTGGATCGAAAGGCAAAGAGCACAATACAATTGTGTGTCTCAGATTTAGTATTGCTAAATGTATCAGGGGAAGCTACGACGAAGGCTTTGTGGGACAAGTTAGGGACTTTGTATCAATCTAAGTCTCTGGTGAATAAACTGTTCCTGCAAAAAAAGTTGTATAACATGAGGATGAAAGATGGAAACTCGGTGACAGAGCATCTGAACGCATTTAATATTGTGGTAAGTTAGTTAGCATTTGTTGATATTAAAATTTCAGATGAAGATAAGTGCATCAATTTGTTGTGTTCTCTACCAGATTCATGGGATAATCTGGTTATTGCAATAAGTAGCAATGCAACTGCCTTGCAGTTTGATGAAATAGTCTCATCCTTGCTAACATAGGAGATGAGACAGAAAATATGGAGAGCCAGAATGGTGATGCCTTGTCTATATGAGGATGGTCCCAGAACAAAAACAAAAATAAGTCATCGAGTGGGAGATCTAAATATAGAGGGAGATCTAAATCTCCAGGAAAACCTGTAAAGGTGGTGTGCTGGAAATGCGGAAAGGAAGGGCACTACAAAAGGGACTGTAAATCTAAATCTCCTAATGAAGGAAAGGGATCTGATGATGCTCCTTCTACAGAGGCGAAAACCACCTCAGATGAAGGTGGGGATGTGTACTTGGCCTCTTCAAGTACACATGTAGATCATGAGGCATGGTTGATTCACTCAAGTGCATCCTTTCACTTCACTCCCCATAGAGAGTGGTTCTACAAGTATGAGAAATATGATGGTGGTGATGTCTTCTTGGGGGATGACAGGAAGGCTAGAATCATTGGTCGCGAAAAAGTAAAGTTGAGGTTACAACGTGGAAGGATTAGAACACTTCCAGGTGTTCTGCGTATTCCTGCATTAGCCAAAAATCTGATTTCTGTAAGCAAGCTGGATGATGCAGGTGTAAAAACAGTGTTCGATAAGGATACCTTCAAAATGGTTCGAGGAGCACTGGTATTGATGCGGGGAGTTCGGATTGGAACTCTGTACAAGCTGCAAAGTAGCACTGTTATTGATGGGTGTAATAGTTCTATGGTTCTTGAAAGTGGAGTAGAAAATCTAGTGGTCTCTCGAGAGAATACCATGTTGTGGCATCAAATGCTTGGACATATTGGAGAGAAGGGCCTTCCAATACTTCATGGTAAAGGTATGGTAGAAGGTATGAGTAATAACTCTCTGGATTTTGAATTCTGTGAAAATTGTGTATATGGAAAGCAGAATCGGGTGAGTTTCCCCTCTGGTAGTAAGAGGCCGAAACAGATATTAGAGCTTCTGCACAATGATGTGTTTGGACCTGTGAAGGTTCCATCACTAGGTAAGTCTGTGTACTATGTATCATTTATAGATGACTTCTCAAGGAATACATGGATATAGTTCCTTAAGAAAAAATCTGAAGTCTTTGACAAGTTTAAAGAATTTAAGGCTCGCGTGGAAAATCAGACAGAGAAGAAGATAAAGGTGCTGAGGATAGATAATGGTGAAGAGTTTTGCAGCAAGGAATTTGAAGAATTCTGTAAGAAGTGTGGTATAGCACGGCAGAAGACTACTCCATATACACCTCAGCAAAATGGAGTTGCAGAAAGAATGAACAAGACGTTGATGGAAAGCACAAGAAGCATGCTCAGTGGTGCCGGGTTAGGACAGGAATTCTGGGCAAAGGTGGTGGATACTGCATGTTACCTAGTCAATAGGTCACGTTCATCAGCGTTGGAGGATAAGACTCCACAAGAGGTATGGACTGGTAAGAAACCCTCTCTTTCACATATGAGGGTATTTGGATGTGATGCATATGTACATGTCCCAAAGGAGAAACGAACCAAGTTGGATCGTAAATCTGAAAAGTGCATCTTTATTGGGTATAAGGATGGTTTAAAGGGTTATAAGCTTTGGAACCCGGTAACAAGGAAGGTTGTGTACAGCCGAGATGTGGTGTTCAGAGAGGTGAAAGATGTTATTAAACATGAAGTCCAACCAAAGGAACCTGAGAAGATAGAGTTTGAGCTAAAGGAGGAAGAATCAGACTCTACAGCAGAGGAGGAATTAGAAGATGAAGAGCCACAAACTTCGGCTGTGAGAAGATCAGTTCGAGAAAGAAGGCAGCCTGAAAGGTATAGTCCATCTTCTTTCTGTTCAAATTTTGCTTTGTCTGTTACTAATGATGATCCCAGAACTATGAAGGAAGCAGTGGATTCAGAGGATGGAAAACTCTGGAAAGAGGCCATGGTTGATGAAATGTCATCTTTGCACAAAAATGAGGCTTGGGATCTAGTGGAGTTGTCGGCTGAAAGGAAACCCATTGGCAGCAAATGGGCGTTCAAAAAGAAGACAAATGCAGAAGGAAAAGTGGAGAAATACAAAGCTCGGTTGGTAGCAAAAGGTTATTCACAGGTGCCGGGAATTGATTTTGGTGATATTTTTTCTCCTGTTGCTAAGGTAACTTCTATTAGATTACTTTTATCTGTTACTTGTATGGGTTAAAACAGTCACCAAGGATGTGGTATCAGAAATTTGATACATTTATACAGGTACTTGGCTTCACCAGAAGCAAAGCAGATCACTATGTGTATTTTAAATTAATTGGTGACCATGTTATTTATCTGGTCTTGTATGTGGATGATATGTTGTTGGTTGGAAATGACAAAGAAATTATCCAGGATTTGAAGACCCAATTGTCCTCCAAATTCGACATGAAAGATCTTGGTGCTGCAAACTATATTTTGGGCATGGAAATTAAAAGAGATTGGACAAAGAGGAAGCTCTGGTTAAACCAAAGGAATTATGTCGAAACAATACTACAGAGGTTTAATATGCAGGATAGTAAACCGGTGAAGGTTCCTATTCCTGTAGGTGTGAAGTTATCTGCTGAACAGTGTCCCAAGACACAAGAAGAGGAAGAGGACGGTCACATGTTCCATATGCAAGTGCAGTCGGTAGCTTGATGTATGCAATGGTCTGTACTAGACTAGACATTGCACATGCATTGGGAGTATTGAGAAGGTTTATGTCAAAACCAAGGAAGGAGCACTGGACAGCAGTGAAGTGGGTTTTCAGGTATTTGCATGGCACTAGTGATTATGGTTTGTGCTACCAAGGAAGACTAGGATTGGACAAAGTGTTGGATATTCATGGCTTTGTTGATGCAAACTGGGCTGGAGAACTGGATCAGAGAAGATCTACAAGTGGGTATGTGTTTAACCTATTTGGAGGCGCAGTCAGTTGGATGAGTAAAAAACAATCTGTAGTGGCACTATCAACTACAGAGGCAGAATACATAGCAGCCACTCATGCAAGCAAGGAAGCAGTTTGGTTACAAAGATTGTGTTCAAGTATGGGGTTAGTACAGGAACATATAAGGATAGACTGTGACAACCAAAGTGCAATTTTCTTGGCAAAGAACCCTCCATATCATTCAAAGACAAAGCACATTGATGTTTAGTATCACTTTGTGAGGAATATGATAGAAGAAAAAAAGGTGTTGCTGATAAAGGTGGACACTTTGAAGAATACTGCAAATGCATTGACAAAATCTATGAGCTCTGAGAAGTTCTCTTGGTGTAGAGAAACAATGGGCGTTGCAGGGCTAGACAAATGACTAAGCTCTCTTGTGGCCTCCCATGGAAAGAAACCAACAAGTGGGAGAATGTTGGCTTGTGTTATATTCTTTCCACGACTAGCCCACGTAGTTAACCGTGGGTTAGAGGGGGGGAGGTCACAAGGGTTTGAGGGGTACCCGTAACCCCACTTCATGGGGTCCAGGGCAGTGCCCCGGAAAATTTTGGTTTTGGACCCTATGTTAGGTTGGGCGAGCCCACCTATGGTTTTGTGCATGATTTTCGCACATGTTTTTGGACACGATGGTTTTCGGTCCATGGTATTTGAAGCTTCAGCATGTATAAATATGTATTATAACATTGAAAGAAACATAATGAAAAATTAAGCTGGTAGTCCCGGTTTTGGGATCCAGGGGAAAATTTCTATGTATATGTGTTTTATGTGTTATGCTCTCGCTATTGTTTATTTTCTGTGTTTTAGAATTCGTATGCAGGTAATTTCTGTATGGGGTTAAAACCTACAGAATATACTCTACTCATCAACGAAAACAATAAACGATCGATGAAATCACGAAGCATATAAGAGAAAGAATTCAATCACACATAACACAATGATTTTATGGGGAAAGCCACAACTAAAAACCCTGCTATCTGTATATTACATTAATCAGAAAATATGAGAAGATTACAATGCTTTTCTCAAGCCCGAGCAACCTCTGCACTATCTCTATCTATCTCACTACTTCCTAGACAAGCTCAAGCCAATACTTAGCCAATTCTTCTACCTGCCAAGCTCATATTTCCTTGCGCAACCTCCTTGGGGATTAGCCCATATTTAATTGGGAGATTCCATAAATATGAATTGCGCAATCCTCAGAGTCCTTCCTCTGATTACATGCTCCACTTGTACAGTTCAATTGATTATACAACTGATAGTACATTGTCCTTGAACTCCAATATCAACTAGGTCTTTCTCTGATCTGACATGCATGAGTTAATTATGAGTGAATCTTCACTTTACTAGTTGATCACTGCTGGTTACACCCCACTACTGGATCTCCCACTAATTCATCCATCAGTTGGAGCTAGTTGAACTAACTTTAATTCAATTAAACTGAATTAAATAATTACAACTCAAAATAAGCTCAACCAAGGATCCTAAAAAGTAGGAGACACTCTACATGATTCTAGTTAGACCCTCAACTCGAATTCGCTGAGCCAACTTAGTCAAATTAACTTAACTAACTATTACAAGTTTTCATGATATGTGGAATTATAATTTAATTCCTAATTTAATTAAAGGACAAAATTAAATTAGGATTTTCTTGTTGCATTTTCAACAATTTTGACTTATATCATTTGGACATGACGTACCATATTGACTTGTATCATTTTGTATTACATAATTTATCATTTTTATTTATATCATATGTACATGATGTATCATTTTGACTTATGTCGACTATTCGACATGTTATTGATCTACTAGTATATGTGAATTTCACTTGTTTTAGTTATATATGATGATGATCTTATCAATATTGACTCGTCAATTTTTATATATTGAAAGTGGTTGATGATTTGGATGCATATTTATTATGTATGATGGTTTTGATTTACTGCTCATGATGGATGTTGTCAAATTCACTTAAATTATAGATATTTGACTCAATTTTTTTAATTATAGATGATGATCATGTTACAATAATTATCTTGTTATTTTATATATACTAGATGTTGTAGATTCTATTTTGATGGAGATTTAATAAGTATAATGATGTTGTTAATTTGTATGGATTTTTGTTTCCCAGAAAATCCTTTTTAAATGTTATCCTATAAAAAATTTCAAATGCATTCATTATTGTATAATCATATAACTTCTTTTTTTTCCGGGGAAAATAGAGTTCGTAATTTCTATTAAAAATAAAATAGAGATTACATGTTGTAGATGCCAAAGCATATGCAGTACTGTGGTAAAAAACCACTTACAATAACCAATACTTCTGGGAAGTATGCTGATACAGCCCTCAGACAGGGCCTCCAGAAACAGGGTCAGAAAGTGGGTATGTAAACCCCAACAGGGGTGAAACCCTACCCATACAAGCTAAATAAATAACAGAAAGTATAAACAGTAAATATACGAAGCTCCTATGAAATGAGCAGAAATAGTTCGAAACGGCAGCCAAAAACAGAGGAGAGAGGCACGAAATGGTTGAGAGCAGCCGAGGAAGCCACACCTCCTCCATCCCCTCGACTCTCCACCTACATCCTCAGAACCCAGTGGAAGAAAACCACCCAAAATCCATAGAAGTCAGAAGAGAAGCTATCCAGCAGCAGCCATAGAAAAGCGGCACGAATCGATGAGATCCCTCAACACTCGCCTTGGCTGCTTTGGTAGCGTGCAAAAAACCAAAAAAACCCACGCATCAGCAAGGGAGTCTCCCGATCAGAGCCGAGGCGGGCCGGTTCCGGGGGCAGAGGCGGCTAGGCCAGCCACCTCGCCCCCATGAAAATAAACCAGGAGGTCCGAAACCCCAGTCCCCGTTCAGCGGGACAGCACAGTGTAGGGCCAAAAACCTAGTTGAAGCCGGCAAGACCGAGGGTATGGAGGTGCAGAAAGCCGCTGATGAACCAGAGAAAAGACTTCGCCGCCGCGCTGCTTAATACACTAAGAAAAACTCCGGAACACCGCCGATGATGGGCAGAGGTTCGTGCAGACAGCCGCCCTGGGAACACCAGTCGAGGCACGAGTCCCGCAGAGGAAGTTGAAGTTAGACACAGCGCAGGGGAATAGGGGTGTCCCTGCACCGAAAACAAAGAAGATGCTGGCCGCCCGACGAAGAAGCAAAGGCACCTGATGGCAGCCGGAAGGCCCCCAGGACCCCCACCAGCGGAAGCCCCGCCGCCGCAAACTCAGGAAAATACCAGGGCCGAGGAAACCCTAGGTTCTCCGCCGCGTTGCTCCTTTTTTTTTTTTTTGTCAAAATAATTGCTTTCTATTATCTTAATTCTCAAAGAAATTACCGTATAATCATATAACTTATTTAAGAGACATGTTATATTTAACCAATTAAATTGAAATAAAACATATTAATTTAACCATATGCAAAACAATAATTGTTTTTTGAAGCAAAAAATAAGCAACAATGGAAGCCAAATTGGAAGCCACGCTAGAAGCAAAACCGGAAGCAAAATCATAAGCCAAACTGGAAGCAAGTCCCAACGCCAAACCTGGCACTATTCCTAACGCTATTCCTGGCTCTTGGAAGCAAAAAAAGAAGCAACAATGGAAGCAAATCGTAAGCCACAATAGAAGTAAAACTAGAAGCCAAACGAGAAGCAAAACTAGACACAAAATTGGAAGCCAAACCAGACGCGAAGTTGGAAGCAAATCCTGGCGCTAATTTTGGCACTATTTCCGGTAAAATTTCTGGAGCTATTGCCAAAATTATTGACGATGTTATTTTTGGAGCTATTGTCATTTCCATTGTCATTGCTATTGTTGGCATAATTTTCATTTCTATTTCTAGCGCTACTATCATTGTTATTATCGACGCTATTGCCATTGCTATTGTCAACGTTATTATCATTGCCATTGCTAACATTATTGTCGTTTCTATTGCCTATGTTATTATCGTCACTATTGATGTTCTTTTCGGCACTATTGATAATGTTATTTCCAACTTTATTTTTCCGATGCTATTATAGGCGATATTCCCAACATTATTTCTAGCATAATTTCAGGTGTTATGATAAACATACCTTGTTGTGCCCAATTTTGCGCCAGAAAAGGTGTCCAATTCATGCACTGAAATACACTAAATTACAACGTTGTTTTAGGCATTATTTTCCTATTCTATTGTAGTGATGGTATGTATCCATCTTTAAAACTATCTACATTTAAATGTTATCAAATATCCCACACCATCACAAATGGTAGGGTTATGAAAGCTTTCGACTCTTTATTTTGAAACCGATTTTTTAATATCTCTTCCACTACTTACCAACTATACCTACATTATATTAGTGCTTCCATTTATATCCACACTAGAACAACATATAGACAAAAGTATAATAAGTAGTCAATTAATTCTCCCTCTACCTTTACAAAGAGTACTCCTCTTTGGACTATTTCAATTGTGTCATTAAAACACATCCCATGTCAAATATTTGTTTTGAGAGACTATTTAAATATAAACTTTGGATTTTAAGGGTAACCTTATTTTCCACAAAATAACTTATTTTTTATTATTTATTTTAAAACCAAATAAATAGACCTAATCCACAAACTTATTTAACACGCGCATATACAAGATTAATCATCCCTACATCTTAGGAAACTAGGATTACGGTGAGTCAAAAAACAATGTTCATCTTTCGAGACACCTGGACATGGTTCTTTACCTTCATATCCTTAAAAGTAGCATAGCCTAGATATGCACTAAAAGAAACACGAAAGATGGATGACATAATCAAAAGGAGACCCTTGGTCCCCCTGGAACAACTACCAACATAGAGCACTTTTGGCTAGAGCACAAGGGCATGTGCCATCTTCTATTAGCATTGAGTATCCTCTCATTCCTCAAGGCCTTCATTAACAAGGATGGGGTTAGAAGGGGTACCTTCATATTATTGAGCATGCTCAATCATTGTCATTGGGTTGTTCTTGTTGTCCTTTGGGTTTGTCATTATAGTATCAATGGCAATCATTGCTTCACATATTGCTTCAAAATTCTAGTTCATTTGATCCCATTTATGAATAATATCTTACTACAAATGACCCCTTTCATCCACTACTTTAGTTATGAAGGATTTATTCAATGAGTTGAGTTCCATGAGCTTGAAAATTTTGTTATCCTTAGATTGTAATAACTCTATGTTTGGGATCCATTCCTTGAACTCTGACTCAATTTGATTGTTTGAGGATCCCCTCCTTTTTTATTGTGTGTTTTGTTGGGGAGCTTTAGGGCTAAAGGTTACCTAATAACTTATCTAGGCTCCCACCTAAGTGTAGACAAGGTTAATCCTCTCTGCGGACAAAGACGATCCCTCTGGTCTAACAACTGAAGGGACAATCAACTAGACATATTCCTAGGTTATGATTGAAAAATAGATCAAGAGAGAAGGCCTACCTTGCTCTGATGCTAATCCTATTTCCTTTGTTGAGATCCTCGGACCGCATGTGTCACGGCCTTGTTCCTGCTTCTTTCAGCACTTATATACCTGCACAACTGACCAAGAGACAACAAAGCATACCAAAAATAATAGCAAATCCAATAATGATCTATTTAGCTTATCAAGGAATGCCAAACCAATACATACAGGAACATATATATTTTGGGAAGATGAACCAGCAGTTGTATTATTATTTAAAGAATAAAGGAGAAGCTTACAACCATAGCCTTGATGTTAAAAGGCTCTCCTTGAGTGTTAATCCAAGTCCAAGCCAAGAAACTCTCCAACACTCCTTCTCCAAGTCTAATGAATGACCTCTAAGCACAAGCTCAGCATAGGGGTGCAAATGGACATAGATCAACCATTTGGGAATGGTAAAGGGGAAATTTATAGGCTGGGAGAGGGAGTTAGACCTCCTCCAAAGATAGGATTAGGCCCACATCTTAAGGAGGTAGCTCATAGGTATGAGACCAAGAGGTCAAATTAAGAGGACTCGACCTCATTTATGCGAAACCACCTCCAGCCCACTGCTCTGGAAGCTTCTAGATCACGAAGCTTCTCATCATCTTTGGGAAAACTTCCTTTTTGAGACCATCACGAGTATGAGAGAGAACAGAGCGATGTCATCGCTAACTTAACAAGGTGCAACAGTCGATCATCGTGCTTTTGAGCTTCATAAGGGCGATGATCTTCATTTTAGGGTTTCATGACTCCAGGGAAAGGTCCATATATTTTCCAAGCAAAGTTAAAGGAGGGATCTGAGCTGTATACATTGATGAGTATACTGTATAATGATCATGTTTCAGGCACTTCATGGTATGTCACAAGGAAGTGCAAGAGGCGTGACAAAATATTGTGTAACAGATGCCCCCTAAAGCATGAAGGAAAAACAAGGAGTGATGGCTGAAATGCTTTACGAGCTCTTGGCAAGGACGAGGACATGCACTGTCAAGAGACATGCAAATCAAGGACGCATATACATATACATATACATATCTGAGATCAAGACATGAATCCACGACATGGACGCAACCATCCGGATGATGAAGACTAAATAAAAGATCCATGGTATGGGCGCAACCATCCAGATAATGAGGATCATCATGAATATAAAGTCTCACGGTATGGTCACAACCATATGTATAGTAGAAACATGTGTATAATCATTAATAACATAAAACTCCATGCAGCCTGAGCCATAACAAACAAGACTCAGGGTCTTGTGCTCCATCCCGACCTGATCAACGTATGAATCCCAACATGAGAATAAATTTGTTGAAGTCGAACATGCTAGAAAACCACCTGATTACCGGTCAATGATGTGAGCCATTAATAGGTACGAGAGAAACCACCAATAATGAGAATGGCTCTCAAGTTACAATAGTACAATCCGTGAATGTGATAATGAATTTGAGGTCAAACACTTGTAGACGCGATCGAAAGCCAATAATTAAGACATGTTGTCAGATGCGAAGAACTAACCATTAAGGCATGCTATATTTAAGGTACTGAAAGGGATTTCCTAAGTCATCTTCCTGGATAGTGAGTTGAAGTTGACAGGAAGTGACCTGTCGAAGGAGGGCAATGATGAGTCCCCCATCATTGACACGTAACCAAGAATAAAGTGGAGTGATATTCAGGACTGTAGAAATAACTCAAATAATGTATAGGTAATAACTATAGATTGGACTTCTCTTGAACATATTGGCGACATCACTCCCGAGTGTGGAAGCATCTAACTCAACATAGAACTAAAGGTCATGATAACAGAGTGGAATAGTCAAATAAGAGGCAAGATGGATCATCCAAACCCGGGAGGACAAGTGACTGAGTGAGGATATCCCAAACCCCACATGAGAGTAGAAGAGTGTCATGTTCAAGAGCGACATGCTGCCTATACAAAGGATGTCTCATCTTCATTTTTACCCGCTATTTCTAGCGAGTAACCCAATTATTTTTATCACAAGCTTGAAGGGGATATCATATGCTTGTTATGCAAGTTCATTCTTTGAATGAATCCATCCTAGTAAGTTTTACGAGCCCTATGAAGGAGAATCTCGGTCTAGTCATGGTGATGAGTCTTTCGCCGCAAAATTTTAACGAGCCCGATGTAAGAATAACTCGGTATATTTTTCATGTTTAGAGAGTTTGAAAAAGAAATGGAAAATAAAACTCCATCATGTCCCTTTTCGTAATTTGTCCCTCAAACCCAAAAATGTAGAAAATAATATCTGAGGGAACCTCTTGACCATGTCCATTAAGGTGTACCTTTTTCATAAATAGTCAGTCTCAGCCCGAAAAAGAGGTAAATGTATACTGAGGTGACGTCGATTCATTTACTTTAAGGAGTTCGAAAAAGAGATAAAATAAAACTCCTAGAATCAGTCAATAATGATCACTGTTCACATTGAAGGCACTTGGAACTGCATAAGGGACACACCCATCACTGATATCGAGAAAATATTAAAATATTACAAAAATATTTGACAAAATGACTTTCATAACTTATAAATATGTAAAAGTAATTTCATATTTTACCATTTTACCAAATGGAGCTCTGAAAGTGCTTTTGTGCCCTAATTTTCTTGATTTTCCAGTTGTTGTTGCGGGAGATCCAGGGTACCATTTCATGATTTGTCTGCGACAGGTAAGAGCCTCATCCATGCTCTTGCATTTCATTACTTTTTTATGCAATTGTAATGATGAATTTTCGGCTAGAAAGGAGGATTTTTAAAATTTAGGTCATTGACGACCATCGTGGGTATGGTCATCGGACCTGCAATGGTCACGCTTGAGCCCAAAGGCTTGCTTGATCCCATCGCATTGTTTTAAATAACAGGCACGATAGTGCCGAGAGCGATTTTTGGAGATTAAAAACTCATTTTAAAGAAAAAAAACATTGATTCTTATCCATGGAAAAAGCATTAAAAAGTGTTTAAATGTTGCTTGTAGGAGAAATATGGTCTTGGAATGGAAAGAAAGAGGTCATGAGGAGGAGGATCACCAAGAATATCAAGATCCGGCATGCATAAATTCTTTGAGGGATTGTGGTTTACTGAAATTCTTCCAGACCAGAGGGTTGAGGTCACAGATGGAGTTACTACCCTATCTAATCAGCCTTTGGGATGTAGATCGAGAGATCTTCATCATCAAAGGGTAGGAACTAGAATTGGAGGAGATGGACATTTATTTCATCATGGGATTATCTTGTCGAGGGGAAGCCATTCAACTCTTTAGATCTCGCCAAGGAGGTGAGAGTACCAGGAGTCTAGTCCATAGATATTGTCCTAGAGTCGAGATAACCAACGGAGGTAAGGTGAAGATTGCAACAATCACCAATAACTCATTCTGAGAACAATTTTGTTGACCATGGCGTGTGTCTCTGGCACACAAGCTCTGCATGAGGCTTCCAAGTCTCAATTTTAGTACACTATTTCTTGTTTGACCCCCACCATCTTCAACTGGTGTGGAGGCCTTTTGGCGAACATGAAGCACCAACTGACCAAGGGTAAGCACAGACACCTGAAGCAATTCGGGTTTGGTTCTACATTGGTGACCTTCTTAGAGTGAATACCGCTCTTCTGGTATCAGTGGGAATAAGTACACATCCTGTTCCCCAAGATCCAAGGCTCGTGAGATGGAGCCAACTCATGCCCCAAGGAGGCACAGGTCAACATATGCACTATCCACCACAGTTCTTTGCGTGGCTTGAATGCTAGTTGCTTATGGTAGATGACTATGGTTAAGTCGACACAGATTTTAGAGGGGATCCAGATCTACCTCTGCCACCAGGTGAACAGTGGACCGATGCAGGTAAAAACTTGTTTTTTGAATTTTTTTCAAATTTTATGATTTTTTATGAGAGTGTAAACTAAGACTAAACTTATGATAAATGTGCAGATGTGGGACCAGAGAGACCACCAGGCATGTTGCCAATAGCACGGTGAGTTGCCCATCCGATTGTGGTTGCAGACTATGAGGAAGGGATTGACCCCTTAACTGAGATGGTGCGTAATCTGGAGGCAATCACTCGAGGGGTTACCGATTCTGCCATTATCGACGATGTTCCACTGTGTTGGCTACAAGGCCGAGTGATCAGAGCAGTCACGTGCTACCATGAGCACCATGCGGTTTGATAGCTCTTCTAGTTTTTTACACATTTTGTAGGCTTTGAAAGCCAAGTGTCTCAGAACACTCTATTTTTTCACATTTTGATGTAAACACTCTAGCAGAGGCGATATATATATGTGTGTGTGTGTGTGTGTGTGTGTGTGTGTGTGTGTGTGTGTGTGTGTGTGTGTGTGTGTGTGTGTGTGTGTGTTTTATTTCTACTTATGTGTTCATAACATGATTTAGTTTTACAGATGACGGAAATGTCTATCAAGAACAAAATTTGTTAATTCATAAGTTAATGTATTTAAATTGAGTGGAATATGTTGATATGTAATGTAATCAGAATTTCTTTCCAACAATCTAACAAGTAGATACATACACAATATTTGTGGATTTCTTGCTGAATAATGATTGTTTAATTGTAACACAATGAGCTGAGAATCCAACTTAACAACTAAATCTCTAATGCCAAGAGCAACTGCTTCTGACAAGAGTTCAATAACTGCACTATATTCAGCGATATTATTGGTTGTTCGACCAAGGTAGATACCTTGTAAGTTAATCAGCTCGTCATTAGGGCCATAGAGTACCCAAGCTGCAGAACATAGGTTTCGTGTTCTACTACAGGCACCACCAGCAAAACCAATATAATGACCTGATGACATTTGTAAACCGAGTGGAACACAGGGTAAGAAGAAAAACATATGTCTACAAAGCAAACAAACACACCAAAAAATCAAAACACACACTAATGTACAAAAGTTATCATACGAGTCTCACGCATAATAATTTTTCATAGAGCCCATTGTCGGACTCGGGTAATTAATCAACAGAGAATAAAACATGAGTTTCACCGTTGACATGACGTGTAAGCATCGACTCGGCCAAACAATATAGTAAAACTCATAAAAGGCTCTGCCTGCATGCTCCCTGGGTGAGGGAGGGTTACGAGTCATAAGATGAAAACCCCATTGCGATAATGGGAAAACGGTAGAGACTCGGTGAAAAAATATCATGAAAGGAGGCATAAAAATCTTGATCTCATGACAAGGAAAAGGTGCCCCCAATTGAAAGATTTTGACAATTTCAGGGTAAACTGAAATGTCAATAGGTAAGGTTGCAGTGATGTTTCCCATATTACCCTTCGACAACTTCATGTAGCCAGATAGGTGTTTGAGGCAAAGGTGTAAAAGAATGAGAAACAGACACTTCAAGACAGGAAGGCATCCCATCGAGGCTAGGGAGGAAGGAAGAACGATGATGTAGACCGTTCCATGGAACTTCGTCTAAAGACATGACCTCCACGATACTCTCGTCAGCAGGAAACGTTCGTTCAAGGGATCCGGAGAACCCCAAGAACCAAACCAAGGAGGTGGCACATAAGTGTCCTTGTTCATACTGAAGACATTATGACTTTCTAAAGCGACCATTGAAGCTAACACAATTTCTTGATAATTTATCTCTAATGGGCTTAAGGGCATAGCATCGCCAAATGAGTCAATGTGATCTTCGGTAGTGATAATCCAAGGATCCAAAGAACCCGAGATCATATTGACTGAATGAACATTTGGAGGTGGGAGATTAAAAGCACCCATTAAAGCAGAATCTTTGAAGAGACCTCCTCCCACGCTCTCATAAGGAATCTCACTATTTCCCACATAAGGAACATTACCGTTGGACAAACCAGAAGAAAAGAAAGATAGTTTATCAACCATGACTATTTTTCCTTCATAAGGAAAGCGAAGTACGCAAAACAAAGAAGACACCACACAAAACATGGCATGAGTCCAGCTTCGCATGAGAAGAAGGTTATAGTTGAGGTTGGCATCTACAACTTCTACTTCTAATTCAAGAGTCTTTCCTTCTAATGTAATCGATAAGTTCGTGAGAATATCGTATGGTCATGAACCTCTGCCATCAAAGGCTTCCAAGGTGTTCGGTGATTGGTTAAGAGGAAGAGATCCAATGGCTTTCCAACACTAAACTGACATGATGCAAGTCGAGGCACCTTCGTAAATAATCATTCAATGAATCGTCTTTCCTTTGATAAGGACCTAGATTAGAAATGCAATATGACGAGGAAGACGAGGTACATGATTCTCCAAATCGAAAGTATTCAGACTTGAATAAGAAGGATCGATAACACCTATAGTAGACAGCAGTGACTTCCGTTGCGTCGGACAGGATTGAAGAACCTCCAAGGTAGACATCACCGAAGGCGCCTAAGCTAAATCCTCAAGAATATTGTAATGTTGCGCAGCTCTAGCATTCAGATTGAAAGATGACTTCTGAAGAACACCTTTAGGGGGTGGTCAAATGACAGACTCATTGTTAGGGCGCTCGATATGGAGCAAACCAAAAGAGGATGGATTAGAATTAGGAGGAGTATCAATGAATTATTTTTCCATGGTCTGCTTAGATGTAGCCTAATAGTCCTCGGTTCGAGTAGCAATCAAGATAGGTGATGAACCTTGCATCATGAACACTTGGGAACCTGAGGAAGTAGAAGATTGAGGTTGTTCTACCAATTGGTTTTGCTGTGTTGGAAAGGGTTCTTTTAAGATAGCTGGAGTCCCTTTTAGTAAGCGACTAACTTTAGATCGTCGAGGACAATCCTTAGTGTAATGATCCTCCTCACATATGAGGCAAGGATACTTCAGCTTTTTTTGGGAAGCGTCGTTAGAAAAAGACTTAGGAGGGTCTTGTTTTGGGGCATCAGCTTTGGCCTTACCTTTGCCCTTATTATTACCTTTAGAGGACTTATCTGCTATGGTACACTAGACAGCATGAACCTCAGAGGTTTTACCAGGGCTGGATGAATTCTTAGAGGGATTATTGGGACCAGTGTTCAAGACCGATTTCTGCTTCAAAGAAGCTTTCGCAAGAGTCTGAGACACGAAACCAATCACACTGTCAACAGGTGGTGCATCTGGAGACTTTGATGTTATCAAATCCGATGATGGTCTCGGAGCATCAGGTAACATCTCATACAATGTGCCAGATTGCGAATAGAACAGGTCTAAATACTGGGAACAGGAGATAGCTTTCTCTTCTGTAACACATCCACCCATGGATATGTCCTTAGAAATTTTGTTGACGAAGGACTTTGTGAACCATTATGTCAACAACTCATTAGCAATCTCAAACTTGATGAGGCGACGTCAACATCTCCATTCATGGATATGATCAGAAATTTGGGTCGCAGTGTCTTTCTTAAGTGATGTAAGCAAATGGGTACCAATTTCATAGCGAACCGGCAGCTAGAAATGGGTGAGGAAATCCATATCGAGAGAGTTGAAGCCACCGTAGGTACCTCAAGGTAGTTCGATGTACCACTTGGTGGCAGCACCTATGAGAGTTCTTTGAAAGAGTCGAAGACGGATAGAATCATCGACGTACGAATTGAAGGAGCACCAAAGGTGATAGGTCATCACATGGGCTTGTGGGTCCTCCTTCACCTTCCCCTCAAATTTGGGTCAATCACTTGGAATCTTCATTGGAATTGGAGGCCAATACAACGAATGAATAATGGGATCATTAGTGAGCCTCGAAACCTCAGGCAGCTCCAACGTAGCCAAGAAAGGAAATTGCATGTTAAATGGCATATAGGGCCTTTGAGGAGACCCAAACTATGGATTCCATCCTTGTTGGTAAGGATTTTTCCCCCACAATGGAGGATTTTGTCCATATGGAATCTAGTTTTGTCCCCACTGAGGGTTACCTTGCCCATAAGGAGGATTTGGTCCTGGGTAGGTTTGATACTGCCCTGCCATAGGCCGCTGATGAGAATTGTATGCGACATATAGGTTATAAGGCTGCTGAACATGTTGACCCTGGACGTAAGGACTTTGAACCTGCTACTGCAGGGGTTGACCTTGACCTTGCAAAGGCTGACCTTGTTGACACACATATAATGCTTGTTGTTTCCAAGGCTCACTTTGTTGCTGCAAAGGTTGGCTTTGCTGCTGTAAAGGTTTGCCCTACGGCTACAAAGTTTGGCCTTGTGAGGACAAAGGTTGGGAGGATTGCTGAACAAACTACATCTGCGGCTACAAAGGTTCGCCTTGCGAGGACAAAGGTTGGGAGGATTGCTAAACAAACTACATATGCGGCTACAAAGGTTGTTGCGATGGTTGCAAAGGTTTCCCTTGCAGTTGTAGAAGTTGTCCTTGCTGCTACAATGCTTTCCCTTGTTGCTGCAAACATTGTGCTTGCTGCTGCAAAGGTTTCCCTTGCTGCTACGAAGGTTGTCCTTATTGTTGCAAGGGTATTTGGATAGTTCCTAGGGTTATACCCTGAGGGTATTTATAGTTCTCGAATTGGATCTAGCCATATCCACCAGGCACAACAGATTGGCCAGGCTGAACATAAGGCCCAACCTGAGGAATGTAAGGCGGATATACCATAGCTTGCGAACCATATGGGACATAAGCCGATTGGAATGGGACCTGAGCAATATATAGCTATTCGTATTGGATGTTACCTAACCCGGATGGACCGGCAGGGTTAGGAATAATGTCGTAAAAGGGTTGATTCATTCCAACCATGTGAGTTTGTAATCCACTCACACTGGTTTCACCAGACATAATGAGGATATTCAAATCTTTCCCCCTAGGTGGTGGCACAGTCTGTCCACTTGATGGAGGGATAGAAGAACTTACCGAGACCTGACCCAAGACTATCGGTTGAACCGGGAGAATCAATCGAAACGACGAAACAGGTTGAGACAGGAATGGTAGGTTGAACTGAACTGAAGTGACTGTAGTTTGCATAATCGGTTGAGAGGTCATGTTCTGAACGAACGGACCTGACATAAGCATAGCGCCCAAAGACCATATGGGGTTCTGATACAATCACGAGGCACTAGGAGTGCCCGAAACCAACTGAGCTAAAGAGGTATAACCATGCGGCAATATGGGCTCACTAAACTCGGGACAAAAGAGAGATGAGACTCTTCCCGTATAAGGGAAGCCTTATGGAGGGAACTCATATCCCTGCTCATCATCTACGTGAGGAGTGTGGGTAGCGGAAACTTCCGAATGACCCGAAGAGGAGTTTGGGATCTCGCCTCCTGACTCCTTCGATGGAAACAACTAGCGATGAGGAAACGAAGATGTCCAAGGAGATAACTCCAAAGGAATACCAAGTTGATCATACAGACTGTACAGACGTTGTGGAGATATCACAACAGGATCGAAAAAAGGTTCGCTGGACAAACAACCAATCTTTGCAGGCTTTCTGGAGTCCACGGACTCTCGAGTGCCTAAATAGGATTATCAGAGGAATCTGGATCAGATTCATGAGGTGACCAGGAATTTTATGGAGGCGGATGAGAAGACAAAGGTTGGATACTCAGAACAATTCCAAGTTCAACACCTTGATCCTCTAGCGACTGAGGAAGTTTCGGATGAACTCCTTGGGAGGACCCATCAGTATCAGACAACGAAGGGGAACTATGAGATGGACTCAATGGTTCAGCAACAATGGCTTCCCCTCAACAACAAAAAAAAAGCAAAGGAAACAACTTGATTAAGGTTTTAATGATCCCGATTTAAACAGGAACGCAAAAAATTACAGAGATAACCATAAACACAGAGATGCAGCGGAAATAATACTTCATTTCATTAATGTAAAATATTGAAATATGCTTACAAACAAAAAATGGAAATAAATCAGTTAAGGCGATGGTAGCTTATCTCTGAGAAGAGATGTGGAGGCTACCTGCCTCTGAACTATGTTACAATGAGGCTCGAAGGCCTATTTATCGTTGAGAAATAATGGAAAACCCTAAACATCCAAAAACCTAACCTTAGAAGATGAAGTGCCAAATTGTGGGCCCCATTTGGGTAAATTGATTCATCAACTTCTTGGGGTTGTAACTTTGGCATACGATCTCTGTTTGACGCGCACAATATATCGTTAGAAAGATCTATCCAAGAACTAAAACTTTGGGAAGAGAAACATCAATACATGGATCCATGTTGCTCCCAGTTTACCAAAAAAAAAAATCTGTCGTTTAGGGCCTCAAAACGGCTCGAAAGTTCGGGACCCAAAAAACTGCTAAAAATAGTAATTGTGCTACAATTAAGAAAACTGAAAAGACGAAAGAAACAATGGTGGGGGTCCAAGTGGACTTCGCGAATTGGCCATCAATCCACCTAGATCATTCCTCCCTGTAATGTCCCTTAATAATAAATAATAAATAATATAATATAATATTAAATAAATAATAAACAATAAATAAAAAATAGTAATAGTCAATAAATAATTAATCATAATAAATTAATTACATGCTCTAAATAAATATAAATAAGAATAAACATTAAAATAGTAAAAATTAGTAAAGCTATCAAAAAGTAAAAACAAAATAATAAAACAAGAAAGCAGTAAAGTTGCATGTTGACACATGGAGTGTGTGCATGTGGTTCCCCTTCCAATGTTTGCTCTATTTAATAGATGGGGAGGAAGATGAGAGGCTAGTGGAACGCTAGTTGAATTCTGCTAACTGCAACAAAGTCTTGGGGACGACTCTCCACCCAACCGTAGGCTCAATTGCACAAAACATTGCTACAACTGGCCACCCCCGAGCCCTCAATCAACGTACCACTGCCAGGGAATCCTTTGTCTCACAACACTATTCTCCCAATAGAATGGATGGTGGAATCATGGAATGATGGAATGTCTCTCATCTTCCTCCCCATCTATTAAATAGAGCAAACATTGGAAGGGGAACCACATGCACACACTCCATGTGTCAACATGCAACTTCAATGCTTTCTTGTTTTATTCTTTTGTTTTTACTTTTTGATAGCTTTACTGATTTTTACTATTTTTCTGTTTATTCTTATTTATATTTATTTAGAGCATGTATAAGTTTATTATTTATTTATTTACTATTACTATTTTTTATTTATTGTTTATTATTTATTTAATATTATATTATATTATTTATTATTTATTATTTTTATTATTTTTATTATTTATTATTTATTATTAAAGGACATTACACTCCCCCCCCTTAGGAAGCAATGGTCCCCATTGCATTGAGTTCCTCTATGAGATGAGGAAACTTCTGCTGAACTTGGATATTCTGCTAGTGAGTGTGCTTGATCTGTGTCTCCATGATCCGATCAGTTGTAGCTTGTTCCATGCAATCTGGATTTAACTCTGTGGGTGTGAGCTGTTCTGCAATGTCGGATGTGTCTAGTAATGGTGGAAAGTATGGCCGAAGGCGGTCCACATTGAACATTGGGTGCAGGCAAAGGAATGGGGGAATTGTTGAGCTCAAATGCATTGTCCCCCAAAACCTTGGTAATGGTGTAAGGACCATATCAGAGTGGTCTGAGTTTTCGATAGGCTTTGGTAAGGCGTTCCTTTTGCAAATGCAACCAGACTTTGTCGCCCCCCTGAAACTTGTGTGGCACCCAATGTTGAGCATGTCGTTGCTTGTACTTGTCATTTGATTTCTCCAGAATGTCATGGACCTGCTCGCGAATATGTTGGATGTGCTCAATGAAGTTGTTTGCCTTATCTGTTTCAGACTAGACATGAGCCAAATCTGCGTGAGTAGCTGCAAATGGCATGGCCACATTAATGGGAATCCCAAGCCCACCTGAAAAGGGTTGTGTCCAGTCGAGCTATGGAGAGCCCTGTTGTAGCTATGTTGAATGTAGGGGAGGCTCTCGTCCCATGTGCATGGATGCTTTGAGTTGTACATGCGCAAAAAGTGTACGATCATCCTGTTGGCAACCTCTGTCTGGCCATCAGTTTTAGGATGGAAATCTGTGGACTTAGTGAGTTTGGTGTCTAGCATCGGCAAGAGACTGGAAAAAAATGTATTGAGGAACTTGCTGTCCTGATCTAAGATGATAGACTGTGGGATCCCAAAGTGTACCCACACTCGTTCAAAGAAGCGTTTAGCAGTGGCTTCTGTTGTGATATTCTTCTTGCAAGCCGCCATAATGGCCATCTTCGAGAACCTGTCGACAACCACAAAAACACAGTCGCTTCCATGCTTAGTGGAAGGAAGGCCTGACATGTAATCCATGGAGATGGATTCCCAAGGTCGACTGGGGGTAGACAGCGGGCTATAGAGGCCTTGCTTCTTGATGGTCGGTTTGGCAATGGCGCAGGCAGTGCATGATCTAATGTATTTCCTGACATCCTATAAAAGATGATAATAGAAATACTTCTGCAGTATTGCCACCATTTTCTCGACCCCGAAATTCCCAGCAACCTGACTGTAGTGTGCTTCCCAAATCATCTTGGCACGCTCGCTCGAAGGAACACAAAGGTGACCCAGGTGGCACAACAGGGCATTGTGGAGGTGAAAATCTAGAACATGCTGACCCTCCAAGAGTGTCTGGTATGTGTGACTAAATTCTGGGTCGCTTTTATAGAGAAGTGGCCAATCAAAAGTCTCGTGCCCACAAGAGTTGAGCACGGTGGTTAACGCCATGATTGATGGTCGACTGAGGCAATCTGCAACATTATTGGTGTTGTCCTTCTTATACTTGATATTCAAATGGAACTGTTGCACGTATGTGGACCACTTCCGATGGCGATCATTCCACAATTTCCCTTGGGTCTGTATGAACTGCAAGTGTCAGTGGTCTGTGTGGATGACCATTTCCTTCTCCAAAATGTAATTCTTTCATTGTTAGCAGACTTGCACAATGGAATACATATCTTTGTTATAAGTGGGATACTTCCATACTGTGTATGAAAGTGTCACGTTGTGATATGCCACTGGATGCACGTGTTGAGTAAGGACTGCCCCAATAACATAGTCAGAGGCATCTATCTCGACCTCAAATGGTTGTTGCAAGTCTAGTAATGCGAGCACTGGTGCCGAGTAGAGGCGATCTTTCAACTCTATGAATGCCTTATATTGAGATTCAGACCAAAATAATTTTTCTTTTGCTCCTCCCTTGATGACTTGACTCAAGAGCCAAGTGATATGAGAAAATACCAACACGAACATGCAGTAGAAGATGGTAAGACCTAGAAAGTTGCAGAGCTTTGTTAGAGTGGTTGGAGATTGCCAATCCCGAATGACTTGGATCTTGGTTGGATCCACCTTCACCCCTTGTTCATCAATAATGTATCCCAGATACTGAACCTTGGTCATGCCAAAAGTTCATTTCTCCAAATTGGCACATAACTTGTGTTGCTGCAGTGTTTGGAGAACCTGTTGGATGTGGTGGAGGTGCTCTTCCCAACTCTGGCTGAAGATCAGGATGTCATCCAAGTATACCACTACAAATGAGTTGGTGAATGGCTGCAGGATATCATCCATTAGCCTCATAAAGGTTGCAGGAGCATTTGTCAATCCGAAAGGCATAACCAACCATTCGAAAAGGCCCGCCTTAGCTTTGAAGGCAGTCTTCCACACATCAGAGGGTTCGATTGGTACCTGGTGATATCCTGACTTCAAATTGATCTTGCTAAAATATTTTCCCCCCTTCAATTGGTCTAGGAGGTCATCAATCTGTGGGATTGGGTATCTATTATAGACAGTGATCTTGTTCAGCGCCTGATAGTCAATACAGAGTCTCCAAGTCCCATCCTTCTTCTATACCAACACGATCGGCTCCCACAGGGCGATGAACTCGGACAGATGTGACCTTTCTACAGCAGCTTTTGAATCTACCTCTTGATTTCCTCATTCTCCAGAACGGAGTGCCGATAGATTGGTCCATTGGGCAGTGGCACAACTGGGGTCAGATCGATGGAGTGCTTGACCTGACAGTGCAAAGGAACCCCTGCGGGGGAGGTGAAGATGTCCTCGTACTCCTCCACGACCTTGTCCATCTATAGTTGTCATGCGGAGGGGTCTTGTCTGGAGGTCGTGGCCACTGTCTTCTTCTTTCCTTAAGGGCGTATCATCAGGAAAACAAATTTCCTGATTTTGGAAATGAGCTAACTTTATTGTTTTGCAGTAACCAAAGAGATGGCGGTAGGCAGTGCTACCTCCGGTATCCTGTACAACTTATTTCCCAAAGTAATAATAACAGCACGGGGACTTGATTCATACACAACATGTCGCTTCTACAGTTTTGGTTTCCCTAATAATACATCACAAACTCAAGGGGAGCAATGTCATACAACACCTCATCCATGAAGGGCTTAATGTTGTATGGAAGGCGACACTATTGGCTCACACGAAGATCCCGTCCTCGGTGAAGCCACCCGATGGTGTACGGTTGTGGATGTGTTGTGGTCAGTAAGCCCAACCGCTTCACGACCTCTGCCGAAATGAGGTTCTTTTGGCTCCCGCTGTCGACAATGAACTGTAGCGAGGAGCCCTTTACCCACATGTGGGAGTGGAAGAGACGCTCCTCCTCCTTTGGATCTTCGGGTTCCTCCTTCTAGATCTTCGTGGTGGCAACGGTAGCATTGGGCTTGACCTTGACGGCATATCGGTATGCCATGCCAAGCATGGAGATGTTCAGGAATTCTATTTCTTCCTGGATGTACTTGCGCAGGCAACCGCAGTATTTGAGTATCAAATGCTGCTCTGAATCCTCGATACCCAACTTTGTACGAAGGGTATGGAAAATATTGGTAAACTTAGGCACGTCTTGGTCCCTTCCCTGCCGCAGCGTGGTCCACTTTATGTATTGATCCTCATAGCTTCCTACAGGGTAGTATTGCTCCTTTATGGCATCAAGGAATGAATTCCAAGTGGGTGCGGCTAAAAACAGTCAGCCTGTACTTTCATCCTTCTACTCGCAGTAGGTTTCCCACCAATCCTTGACGTGGGGGGCTGCTTTTAGAAGAGTGAAAATAATATTTTCCCGACTGGAAAAATCATGAACATAAAAATAACCCTCTAGTAGATTTAACCATTTATCGACGGCATATGCATCTATTTGACCCTAGAATATGGGGATTTCAAAATTAACTTCTACCTTAAATAGTGTGGAGTTTCTGGAGTAGCTGTTGGAAGCCGATGTGTCACCCCTGGGTAGCTGCTGAAGGATCTGGGAAAAGTTGTCCATCATCGCATTCCTTTGTCGCTTGAGTGTTTCTTCGAGCAAGATTTTGATAGGATCTCCTGCCCCCTCATCTTTCTTTTCATTCTCCATGGGAGGCCATTAGGATTTGCGAGGATTGTCTTGCAAAGGTTCGACCAGTTCAAGCCCTAACTCCTTATATATCAACCTCATTGGGGACATGCAAAGAAAAACAAAGAAAAAGCATACTGCTCTGATACCACTGATCCAGATTTAAACAGGAATGCAACAAATTATAGAGATAACCATAAACACAGAGATGCAGCGGCAATAATACTTCATTTCATTAATGTAAAATATTGAAATATGCTTACAAACAGAAATGGAAATAAACCAGCTAGGGCGATTGGAGCTTATCTCTGAGAAGAGATGTGGTGGCTACCTGCCTCTGAACTGTGTTACAATGAGGCTTGAATGCCTATTTATTGTTGACAAACAATGGAAAACCCTAAACATCCAAAAACCTAACCCTAGAAGATGAAGTGCCAAACGGTGGGCCCCGTTTGGGTAAATTGGTACATCAACTTCTCGGGGTCATAACTTTGGCAGATGATCTTCGTTTGATGCGCACAATATATCATTAGAAAGATAGATCTGAGAACTACAACTTTGGGAAGAGAAACATCATTCCATGGACCCATGTTGCTCCCAATTTTCCTAAAAAAATGTCGTTTATGGCCTCAAAATGGCTCCGAAAGTTCATGACCCGAGAAACTGTTAAAAATAGTAACTGTGCTACAATTAAGGAAACTGAAAAGCTGAAAGAAACAATGGTGGGGGTCTAAGTGGACTTGGTGGGTTGGCCACCAATAGCCACCTGGATCATTCCTCCCCCCTTAGGAAGCAATGGTCCCCATTGCATTGAGTTCCTCCATAAGAGGAGGAAACTTCTGCTGAAATTGGTCCCTGGTGAGCCACTTTCCCTGGTGAAGGAGTTGGCCTGCTTTGACAACTCGATACAGTTGGATATTCTGCTAGCGAGTGTGCTTGATCTATGTATCCTTGATCCGATCAGTTGCAGCTTGTTCCATGCAATATAGATTTAACTTTGTGGGTGTGAGTTGTTCTGCAATGTCGGATGTGTCTAGTAATGGTGGAAAGTATGGCCGAAGGCGGTCCACATTGAACACCGGGTGCAGGCCAAGGAATGGAGGAATGCTGAACTCAAATGCATTGTCTCCCACAGCCTTGGTAATGGTGTAAGGACCATATCGGAGTGGTTTGAGTTTCCGATAGGCTTCGGTAAGGCGTTCCTTTTGCAAATGCAACCAGACCTTGTCACCCACCTGAAACTTGTGTGGCACCCGATGTTGATCAAGTCGTTGCTTGTACTTGGCATTTGATTTATCCAGAATGTCATGGACCTGTTGGCAAATATGTTAGATGTGCCCAATGAAGTTGTTTTCCTTATCTGTTTCAGACTGGACGTGAGCCGAATCTGCGTGAGTAGCTGCAAATGGCATGGCCACATCAATGGGACATAGTGGCTAGAATCCCAAGCCCACTTGAAAAGGGCTGTGTCCAGTCAAGCTGTGGAGAGCCCGGTTGTAGTTGTGCTTAAAATAGGGGAGGCTCTCATCCCATGTGCGTGGATCCTTTGAGTTGTACATGCCCAAAATGTGTACGATCATCCTGTTGACAACCTCTGTCTAGCCATCAGTTTGAGGATGGAAGGTTGTGGACTTAGTGAGTTTGGAGTCCAACATCGACCAAATATTGGACCAAAATGTACTGGGGAACTGCTATCCCGATCTAAGATGATAGACTGTGGGATCCCAAACTGTACGCACACTCGTTCAAAGAGTTTAGCAATGGCTTCTGCTGTGATATTCTTCTTGCAGGTCACCGTAATGGCCATCTTCAAGAACCTATCGACGACTACAAAAACACATTCGTTTCCATGCTTCGTGGAAGGAAGGCCTGACAGGTAATCCATGGATATGGATTCCCAAGGTCGACTAGGGGTAGGCAACGGGGTATAGAGGCCTTTCTTCTTGATGGTCGGTTTGATAATGGCACAGGCAGTGCATGATCTGATGTACTTCCCGACATCCTATCGAAGATTCGACCAATAGAAATACTTCTGCAGTACTGCCACCATTTTCTCGACCCCGAAATGCCCAGCAACCCAACTGTAGTATGCTTCCAAAATCATCTTGGCACACTCGCTCGAAGGAATACAAAGGTGACCTAGGTGGCACAACAGGGCATCCTGGAGGTGAAAATCTGGAACACGCTGACCGTTCAAGAGTGTCTGGTATTTGTGGCCTAATTCTGGGTCTCTTTTGTAGAGAAGTGGCCAATCAGAAGTCTCGTGCCCACAAGAGCTGAGCATGGTGGTTAACGCCATGATCAGTGGTCGACTGAGGTAATCTGCAACAATATTGGTGCTGCCCTTCTTATACTTGATATTCAAATGGAACTATTGCAGGTGTGTGGACCACTTATGATGGTAATCATTTTGCAATTTCCCTTGGGTCTGTCTGAACTGCAGGGGTCGGTGGTTTGTGTGGATGACCGTTTCCTTCCCCAAAATGTAATGCTTCCATTTTCGGCAGGCCTGCACAATGGAATACATCTCTTTGTCATGAGTGGGATACCTCCGGACTTTGTCTGAAAGTGTCGCACTGTGATATGCCACTGGATGCCTGTGTTGAGTAAGGACTTCCCCAATAGCATGGTCAGAGGCATCTGTCTCGACCTTAAATGGTTGTTGCAAGTCTGGTAATGCGAGCACTGGTGCCGAGTAGAGGCAATCTTTCAACTCTGTGAATGCCTTCTATTGAGATTCAGACCAAAATAATTTTTCTTTCGCTCCTCCCTTGGTGACTTGACTCAAGTTCCAAGTGATATGAGAAAATCCCAACGCGAACCTACAGTAGAAGTTGGCAAGACCTAGAAAGCTACGGAGCTCTGTCAGAGTGGTTGGAGATGGCCAATCCCGAATGACTTGGATCTTGGTTAGATCCACATGCACCCCCTATTCATCAATAATGTATCCCAGATATTGAACTTGGGTCATGCCAAAAGTGCATTTCTCCAAATTGGCACATAACTTGTGTTGCCGCAATGTTTGGAGAACCTGTCGGATGTGGTGGAGGTCCTCTTCCCAACTCTGGCTGAAGATCAGGATGTCATCCAAGTATACCACTACAAATAATTTGGCAATGGTCGCAAGATGTCATCCATTAGCCTCATGAAGTTTGTAGGAGCATTCGTCAATCTGAAAGGTATAACCAACGATTCGAAAAGGCCCTCCTTAGCTTTAAAGGCAGTCTTCCACACATCGGAGGGTTCGATTGGTACTTGGTGATATCCTGACTTCAAATCAATCTTGCTGAAATATTTTCCCCCTTTCAGTTGGTCCAGGAGGTCATCAATCTGAGGGATCGGTTACCTATTACAAACAGTGATCTTGTTCAGCGCCCGATAGTCAATACCGAGTCTCCAAGTCCCATCCTTCTTCTGTACCATCATGATTGGGATCCCACAGGGTGATGAACTCGGACGGATGTGACCTTTCTGAAGCAGCTCCTGAATCTGCCTCTTGATTTCATCATTCTTTAGAACGGAGCACCAATAGATTGGTCCAATGGGCAATGGCGCACCTGGGGTCAGATCAATGGAGTGCTTGACCTGGCAATGCAGAGGAACCCCTGTGGGGGAGGTGAAGATGTCCTCGTACTCCTCCACGACCTTGTCCATATGTAGTTGTCGTGTGGAGGGGCCCTGTCTGGATGTCATGGCCACCGTCTTCTTCTTTCCTTGAGGGCGTATCATCAAGAAAACAAATTTCCTGGTTTTGGAAATGAGCTTACTGCATTGTTTTGCAGTAACCAAAGAGATGAGGGTAGGCGATGCTACCTTCGGTATCCTGTACAACTTATTTCCCAAAGTAACAATAACAGCACGGGCCCTTGATTCATACACAGCATGTCGCTTCCATAGTATGGTTGTCCTAATAATATATCACAAACTTCAAGGGGAGAAATGTAACACAAATACCTCATCCATGAAGGGCTTAATGTTGTATGGAAAGCGACACTGTTGGCTCACGTGAAGATCTCGTCCTTGGTGAAACCACCCGATGGTGTACGGTTGTGGATGCGTTGTGATTGGTAAGCCCAGCCGCTTCACGACCTTTGCCGAAATGAGGTTCTTTTGGCTCCCACTGTCAATAATGAATTGTAGCAGAGAGCCCTTTACCCACATCTAGGAGTGGAAGAGACACTCCTCCTCCTCTGGATCTTTGGGTTCTTCCTTCTGGATCTTCATGGTGGAAACAGTGGCGTTGGGCTCTACATCGATAATCTGCTTCCCCTTGTCATTCCCCTTGTCAGATTCTGACTTAGAGTTGGAACATGCATCTGATTTTGAAACCTTTAGCTCAGCCACCAATGACTGCTTGGCCCGACACTCACTTGTGTTGTGAGTGGAGCTCTTATGGAACTCACACCACTTTCCCATGTCCTTTTTTGGCTTCGCGGCGTTGTTCTTTGCTTGCAGCTTTGGCGGGTTGTCTTGGGCCACCCTGCCTTGGCTTTGTCCTTTGTTCTACAGTTTGGGGGCACCTTTCCCTTACTTCGGATTCGCAGATCCAAAGTCTCGCTTCTTCTATTTAAATTTTTGCTCGACCTTGACGGCATATCGGTATGTTGTGCCAAGCGAGGAGATGTTCAAGAATTCTATTTCTTCTTGGATGTACTTGTGCAGGCAGTCATGGTATTTGAGTATCAAATGTTGCTCTGAATCCTTGATACCCAACTTTGTGTGAAGGGTGTGGAAAATATTGGTAATCTCTGGCACGTCTTGCTCCCTTCCCTACCGCAGTGTAGTCCACTTTATGTATTGGTCCTCATAGCTTCCGACAAGGTAGTACTGCTCCTTGAAGGCATCCCGGAATGAATTCCAAGTGGGTGCGGCTGAAAATAGTGAGCCTATACTTTCATCCTTCTGCTCGCAGTAGGTTTCCCACCAGTCCTTAACGTGGGCACTGCTTTGAGAAGAGCGAAAATAATCTTTTCCCGACTGGAAAAATCATGAACAGAAAAATAACCCTCTAGCAGGTTTAACCATTTATCGACGACATCTACGTCTTTTTGACCCTCGAATATGGGGATTTCAAAATTAACTTGTACCTTAAATGGTGTGGCGTTTCCAGAGTATCTGTTGGAAGTCGATGTGTCGCCCTTGGGTAGCCGCTGAAGGATCTGGGCAAAGTTGTCCATCATCGCATTCCTTTGTCGCTCGAGGGATTCTTCGAGCAAGATTTTGATAGGATCTCTTGCCCCCTCATCTTTCTTTTCATTCGCCATGGGAGGTCGTCAGGATTTGTGAGGCTGGTCTTGCAAAGGTTCAACCAGTTCAAGCCCTAACTCCTTATATCTCGACCTCGTTGGGGACATGCAAAGAAAAACAGAGAAAAGGCAAACCACTCCGATACCACTGATCCAGATTTAAACAGGAATGCAACAAATTACAGAGATAACCATAAACACAAAGATGCAGCAGAAATAATACTTCAGTTCATTAATGTAAAACACTAAAATATGCTTACAAACATAAATAGAAATAAACCAGCTAGGGCAATGGTAGCTTATCTATGAGAAGAGATGTGGTGGTTACCTGCCTCTGAACTGTCTTATAATGAGGCTCAAAGGCGTATTTATGGTTGAGAAACAATGGAAAACCCTAAACATCCAAAAACCTAACTCTAGAAGATGAAGCGCCAAACTGTGGGCCCCGTTTGGGTAAATTGGTACATCAACTTCCCAGGGTCGTAACTTTGGCATACGATCTTCGTTTAACGAGCACAATATATCGTTAGAAAGATCTATCTGATAACTACAACTTTGGGAAGAACAACATCGTTCCATGGACCCATGTTGCTCCCAGTTTTCCCAAAAAACGTTGTTTAGGGCCTCAAAACGGCTCTAAAAGTTCAGGACCCGAAAAACTACTAAAAATAGTAATTGTGCTACAATTAAGGACACTGAAAAGCTAAAAGAAACAATGGTGGGGGTCCAAGTGGACTTGGCGGGTTGGCCACTTATATCCACCTGGATCATTTAACAATCTTGAAATTAATAGATAATTACTCAATTTGGTCTAAGAAGCAACTACTTGGGATTGACATGTTTACCGTGGGCAGTTAAATTTTTAGAAACAAAAACATTGCCTTTTCATTTTTTAAGAGTCGATAAAAGGGCGAAAAGGCGACTCTAGTCGCTTTCAATAGTTTTGCGAGTGTGAAAGGACAATTTGCTCGATGATCTCTTCAAATTTAAAGAGTCAGAAAAGATCAAATGATTGCTCAAGTGAATCTAGGTAAAAGGAGTACCAAGTAACCGTGAACTGCAATATACACCTTAGCCAATAAATTGACCAAGGACTTGATGTACGTGCAGGCAATCTCCCTCGAATGTTGTGTTCGGTGTATCACGTTTACAAGGTGATAGACTCGGCTTCCTACGGATAAAGGATTGCAACCTAGAGGGGTCTCCCTTTATATACGCGACGTTACGAGGATCACAAGTCCGTGCTAGCATTGTTTAATGTCGAAGCGAACGACAACTACCTAAGTTTTAAAGACGTTGGAACACATCTCTAACCTAGACCACTAGATATGATCGTTAATGTTTCAAATGCTCCTTAGGTTAATTGATAGATTTTAAAGTTGATCTTGTAATTATGTCTCAATTTCAAGGCCTTAACGATGTTTCTTCTTCCTAAAATGCAAACTAGATGATGAAATTAAATATTTCAATTCAATGAAGGCTAGCTATGTAGGGAAGAAAATCACTCAAATCATGCATCAAACCAAATGCAAATATGCATCTATGACCATCTTCAAATGCTAAATGCAAAATATGAAATCTAATCTTTCATATGATAAGCAAATGCAATGCCAAAACAAATCTTAAAGCAAAATTTCCTTAAGATGTAATGATGATTTTTCTCTTTTTCAAAATGAAACTAATGTAATCTAGTGCAAAGGAAAAGAGAATGCAAGCAAACCAAGAAGTATGAAAATCACTTTCACATCAATGATTCAAATGCAACACAAAATGTTCTGAAAACTAGGGAAAGAATAGCACTTTCACTTTCAGTTCGAAACATAAACAACTTCAAAGCAAACATTTTCTTTTGATTCCAAAGAGACAATCGATTTGTAATCTATCGTTCGTCAAATGAAGCTTAAGCAACTTTCACTATATCCACTAATGAAAATAACTTAAGGCACAAGAACCAAAAAGTAAACCACAAGCACGTCTGAATACATAAAGACTCTTTAACACAGGAAATTGATCTCTGACCTCTGGTGGGAAGACTAATGAGTATACTAGGGTTGACCTAGAAGACCTATAACCCTAAAAGGCTAATCAAACTTCAAGAACACTCAAGCCAAGCTAAAAGACAATTGTAATCATATAATGAGAGATTCAATGAAAGACACACTAGTAAATAATAGGGAGAAGACAACTAGAACTAAAAATCAGAGAAAAAACCCTAAATTTCTTATTTGTTTGCAATCATCACACCTTTCAGGAGTAAAGTAGCGAACATTGCTATTGTAACTAAAAAACCCACGATATCATCGCGACTGTCAGGCTCAAATCTGCAATGGTCAAGGAAAAGGACAAAGAAATCCAAAATCTTCAAAAACAACCCACGTTAATGATCTTTAGACATCTACCAGGCAATGACACTAACTACAAACAAGCAATGAAGTCTAAAAATCGATGGTTGACCAAACTTGTCAGAAGACAAGATGAAGGGAAGGAAGGAAAGGGTCATAGGGTCCCCAGTGGAGTCGTTATTTTGTTGACAAGATTAATCCTCTCTACAGACATAGACAATCCCTTTAGCCCAATGAGTGGGTCTAGTAACTGAAGGGACAATCAACTAGACATCTTCCTATATTATGATTGAAAAATAGAACAAGAGAGAAGTCCTACCTTGCTCTGATGCTAATCTGATTTCCTTTGTTGAGATCCTCGAACCGCTTGTGTCATGACCTTGTTCCTGCTTCTTTCAACACTTATATACCTACACAACCGACCAAGAGACAACAAAGCATACCAAAACTAATAGCAAATCCAATAATAATCTATTTAGTTGATCAAGGAATGCCAAACCAATACATACATGAACATATATATTTTGGGAAGATGAACCAATAGTTGTATTATTATTTAAAGAATAAAGGGGAAGCTTACAACCATAACCTTGATGTTGAAAGGCTCTCCTTGAGTGTTAATCCAAGTCCAATCCAAGAAACTCTCCAACACTCCTTCTCCAAGTCTAATGAATAACCTCTAAGCACAAGCTCAGCATAGGGGTGCAAATGGACATAGATCAACCATTTGGGAATGGTAGAGGGGAAATTTATAGGCTGGGAGAGGGAGTTAGACCTCCTCCAAAGATAGGATTAGGCCCACATCTTAAGGAGGTAGTTCATAGGGATGAGATTAAGAGGTCAAATTAAGAGGATTCGACCTCATCTATGGGAAACCACCTCTAGCTCGCTGCTCTGGAAGCTTCTAGATCATGAAGCCTCTCATCCTCTTTGGGAAAACTTCCTTTTTGAGACCATCACGAGTATGACAGAGAACAGAGTGATGCCATCACTGGCTTAACAAGGTGCAACATGCGATCATCGTTATTTTGAGCTTCATAAGGGTGATGATCTTCATTTTAGGGTTTCATAAACCATTTCTTCAGGGAAAGCTCCAAATATTTTCCAAGCAAAGTTAAAGGAGGGATATGAGTTGTATACATTGATGAGTATACTGTATAATGATCATGTTTCAGGCACTTCAGGGTATGTCACAAGGAAGTGCAAGAGGCGTGACAAAATATTGTGTAACACTAAGCCCACTTTTGTTAGATCTAAGGCCCATTTATTTACTAGTTTTCAACATCATATATTGTGGATATTTGACAAAGGTTACAAAGGGGAAGAAGTGGCGATAGGTAGAGAGGAAACCCAATAACCATGGGGGAAAGTGCTGAAGCCAAGGTAATATTCACCCACCCAAATAGGAAAATTAAACATTTTTTTTTATAATCAGTATACATAATTTCAACCAGTTGCAAATGACTTTTGTGAATCTTGATCGGTGGTGCGTTGAATCAAATAATAAAACATTTTAGACAAAGAAACCAACAATAAAATAAGAACTAGGCCCAATGAAATTAGCATAGAAAGTAAAACTAGCGTTGCCACATAGCTCAATGACTCTTATTCTTTTAATGTTCCATTGTCTTTCACTTTTTAGATAAATCATTTAAACTTACGTCCTTATTCCAACCATAATGCTCCATAAGATGAAATTCAACATTATATTATATTATATTTACTATCAAATAAATAAACTAACTCTACATTGTAAGCTTCTACCTTATTCATCCTTCTTAGGAAAAAATTTAGGGATGGAATTTCACTACTTGGCTATTTATTGGACATTTTCTAAAAAAAATATTTGCTCATTTGGTTAAAAATTCACCCATTGTTTACATATATATGATTACATGGATAATATTAGCCAAAAAATTACCTATTTTAATAGTAAATTGCATGTTTTATATTGAATATTCGCTCATATTCTATATATATGACTTTTCAAACTAGAACAATCGCATAAATATTATACATTAGCATAATATTTGAATCCTTAAAAAATACCCTGATCCTTCATAACCATATTTCTTATATGACTAAATTAGGAAGACATACCCCAAAAAAACCATGTGACATGCTTCAATCATGTCATTGAGCCAAGAGGCTCATTCTACACCCCAATATGATGGAGATGTGTAAGTTTGTTCGTGCTCAACATGGAGTTGACACGTGTCCCTCTTAAAATAAATATAAAATATTCTCTAAATAAAAAAGCAATGTCCACTATAATAAAAAACAAAAATAAATATGCTATGGTTGTTTAGTAAGTTTTTCATATACGATAATATAATTTCATATCAAATTTAAAAGGAGGTAAAGTTATTAGAAGTTAAAAAAATGTGTGAGTAAGATGTTTAAACCTTATACTTTTCAAAAATAAGATTTAAGTAAACTATTTGAAAATCTATGTTAACTAATATTGACTAAAAATATATATTAATAACAAAAAAACCATTTTAATGTGAGCAATGTGCTCTATATAACATTCAAAAATATAATATAAACAATGAAAAATTACACATTGTATATACAAAGATGCAATTTTCTTTTCAAAATTTGCACTCTAAAAAAGGTTTGCATCTAAAAAAATTTGATCCTCTCCTTTGTGTTAGATCCATGGTTGAGACAAATCTTTACTTAATAAAACTCTATAAAAAAAGTTTATACCTAAAAAAACTTAATCCCTCTCTTTTATATTAGATCCATAATTAAAATAAATCTTTACTTAACCACACTTTATCTAAAATATAATTAAAATACATTATAAATATTTTATATAATATGAGATTATAATTAAATATTTTATATAATATGAGATTATAATTAAATGTTTTATATAATATGAGATTAGAATTAAAAACAATATCACTCGGAATAAAACACAAGTAAATAATGAAAACTCCTAATGACTAGAACACAGATTTATCACTCTAGTACAACTTGGCCCATCGATTTACCTAAGGACACACATTAATCGTTGTATTACAAATATGCTGATAGGAAGTAGCCCATTATTCCAATGTCAAACCACATAGGGGAGAGATTCCTAATGTTGTGCAGGGACCAGTAGTTGATATAATACTGGTCCCACCAAACCACCAGTGATTAAGACTTTTGAAACCAAAATTTAAACAGAAATAAATAACATTATGTATAAATAAGTATTAAATTATGTCCAAAAATCACCCATACATTGACTAGGCCCACAACTGTCCATAAATAGTATTTTACTACTTAATATTGCAAAACATATTGACCCAAGTAGAAAACAGCTAGAGCCGTAAAGGCTTCCAAACTGGTCTATTCCAGAAGTACAAAACAGCAGTCACTTCAACCCCCACTCATCAGAACTGCAACTTTGCATCCCAAATAAATATGCCTGCCTGCACATAACAAAAGGAATGTATGTCAGCCATAACTACTGTGTTGTTCAACAACTAAACACCCTATGTTCAATAAATGACACCCAACCCAATAACAATTAAATCCACTTTGTTCAATAAATGACACCCAGACCCAATAACTGCAATAAATGACACCCAACTCACTCTATTTCTCATTAAAACATATCAAAGCACATGGATCAACAAATAAACAATTCCCAACCATTAGATCACATCAAATTAAATCCATACCACACATTCAAAATGAAGCCATTGCAATCCATGTGCATCCATGTCCACCAATTAAAATCAAGTCCCCAAAACTATAAAAGAAGTCCACCCACTGTTGAAGTTGCATCTTATGCTTTCAAACTATTCAGCAAACTTGAAGACAACATCACAAAACAGTGGCCAATATATTCAAGTTAGTTATATGAATTACAACTCATTCTTCTTACAGTTTTGTTTTCATTGTTTTCATTTATCAGATTTCTTACATTACAGTTCTATCCATAGGGTGACAGTTAACCTATACAGTTACAGTTAACCTTTTTTATACAGAGTTTATGTATGTGTTCTAGCTTATTATATCATCAGCTTCATAGTGATTACAGCTTACATATCACAGAGGTTACGTATGTCGTGTTAGTACTGTAGTCACAGCTTGTTTAGCTTACAAGAATTGAAGCTTAGCTTACAGGAATTGTACCTATTGAATACAGTCGTATCCATCTAATCAACGTCACAGGTTGTTTACCTTACAGGAATTGAACCTTAGCTTACAGGAATTATTCGATCATCAGCTTCATAGGGATTACAACTTACATATCACAGAGGTTACGTATGTCGTGTTAGTACTGTAGTCATAGCTTGTTTAGCTTACAGGAATTGAACCTTAGCTTACAGGAATTGAGCGATTATTATGGCTTGGGTTCTATGCAGAATGAGTTAAAACATAGAACAAAAACGAATTGTAACTTTAATGACTCTGATAAACTTAGTAATTTTTCACATATTTTCAGACCTTGACAATCATCATTGAGACATCACATTGAAACATAATCGAAAGACATGTATTTTCAGAAGCATGAAGCTATTGAGAAAGCAAAAATTTTGATATTGAGTCGAAATAATGCAAATAAGTGAATTTCTACTACTGGTGAATGGACCATAGAACTGAGGAATGGTTTCTTAGAATGGAAGCCTGAGCAGATGACCATTTCTCTTTATTGGATTAGATGACTGTAAGATTTTAGATAATGAGAAAACACAATTATAAGTAACATAGCAGATGACCGTCTTATTGGCCTTCATATCTTTTCACCTCGTTGAGCTCGAGACCTTAGGGTATGGAGAGCCCGAGCCATACGGAGTTGTAAAAGTTGGACCAAAGGAATGGGGATTTACATAACTCAACACTGTAAATTAAGTCACAGAAAATGGAGAGAAATCTTGGAGCAGAGATTGTTCTTCACAATATTCAAAATAACTAAATAAATTATATGAAAAATATAAAAAATAAATGACTGCAATGAAACTCGATTAAACTGAAGTAAAACCAATTGTCTATGACACCTAGGAGACCATAGAATCAAATGTGATGGTGATTACAGCTTACATATCACAGAGGTTACGTATGTCGTGTTAGTACTGTAGTCATAGCTTGTTTAGCTTACAGGAATTGAACCTTAGCTTACAGGAATTGAACCTATTGAATACATCTCATTCATCTTATCACTAGTAAGCTCTATACACTAAAAAGCTCGTATTAGTATCTGAGCATGGTTTCAGTTCACCCTTATCTATGAGTGAGCTAGAACAAAGCTCTGTATAATTACATATGTTATATGTATATTAAAGCTGAATCCAGTCTATTAGGGAGATAACCAACCTGTGATACAGGTACTTTATCATATCTATACATGTATTTCTTAGGTTAGCACTGATAGGTCAACCTTTAGATGATGTTACTTGTAACATATCTATGCTATTACTTATGCCGAGTGTAATGAGAATGAGACAAGCGAGTGATTAGGTAAACAAGCATGGTTAGAAAGAGTCATGTGTAACTATTGTGTTCTAATTGCATAGCTTGTCATAAGCTTAGATAAGATACAAAGGTGACAAGTTAATCAATATACGCATATCCTAATGTAACAAGCTCTGTATCCTAATGTATACGCATATCCTGACACTGCCCTATGAAAGTGAAACATTTGCTCTCATTATGAAAACAGTGACATACATGTTGACAATTTCCTGTAATAGAGGAAAAGTATTTTTGCAGAAGTAATAAAGCATAATTTGACATATATTCTAATGTCTAAAAGCAACATACATGTTGATAATTTCCTGTAATAGAGGAAAAGTAATTTTTGCAGAAGTAATAAAGCATAATTTAACATATATTCTAATGTCTAAATGCATGCAATAATTTTACAGGTTGTTGCATCTATGGCAAAAGGAAGTTACTCTGCTCGTACAAGGAGAAGTGGCAGGAGAGTGACAAGGGGTGCGCAGCTGCGATGCACATCGTCTGATGATGATAGGCCAGCTGATGTCGATGCCAGCAATGCACCAGGGAACATTGTTGATGATGAGCATGTGACAGCCACTGATGTTAACACACCATCAGCCACAGAACCACCATCAACAACAGTCCAAGGGGCAAGCTCAACTAAAAAGATCAGTGCTATAAGAGGATGGACAAAAGAACAAATGTTAGTTGCAATTGACGACATAGAGTTTAATGGATACTCAGTTCGGGCATCTGCAAAAAAACATGGTATTCCTCCCTCATCAATACATTATTGGATAAATGGACTGACTCATACAAAACGTAGAGGGCCTCTTACAGTTATGACTGAGGAGGAGGAGGCCGAGGTGGTTGAGTGGTGTAAAGAGATGGCCCAACTGGGACATGGGCTAGAGTTGATACAACTCAAATCAACAGTTGCTCAAATCTGTCAAGGGAGGCCAAACCCATTCAAAGATGGGTTTCCTGGTAAATCATGGTGGTTTGGGTTTAAAAAAAGGCATCCAGAACTTGTATTGCATACTGCTGAGGGCCTTGACAGAGACAGAGCATTAAATTTGCACCCTGCAGTTGTGCAAAAGTTCTATGACACACTTTCTAGTGCTTATGATAAACATTCTTATGGAGCAGACCATATATGGAACTGTGATGAAACAGGTTTACAGGCAGGGAGGAATTGTGGCATGCGGGTAATTGCTAAGAGAGGGAGCCGAAATGTGCCAAAGATTTTGCCCAAGAGCAGGGAGTGGATAACTATTTTATGTTGTGTTAATGCAATTGGTACTTCAATTGCAGGATTTTATCTATTCAAAGGTAAAAATCAACTGAAAAACTATATACAGAACTGTGAACCAGGTGCATGCATGGCTGCACATCCCCATGCATGGATGACTAAAGAACTGTTTCTAAGTTGGCTTTTTCACTTTGCTGCATCGGTACCAGGTGGCGTCTCGCCTAATAACAGACACCTTTTGATATTAGATGGCCATGGGAGCCACATGGTTGTACAAACAATTGAGGAAGCAAACAATTTAGGCATCGACCTGTTGACATTGCCCGCTCATACCACTCATAGGCTGCAACCCCTTGATGTTAGTGTGTTTGTCCCTTTCAAGAACTATTTCAGGTCGGAGCATGCTGCATGGATGGCAAAGAATCCAGGGGTTGAGGTGAAAAGGTTTGAGCTAGCAGAGCTTGCAAGTAAAGCTTTTAAAAGGGCTTTGACACCATCAAATATCAAGGCTGGCTTTAGGAGGACAGGAATCTGGCCACTGAACTATGATGCTCTTATGCATGATACTGGTTGTAGCCAAGCGTTTCATGTGGATGGTCAGGAAGAAGGGAATGTCCAAACATGTGTTGAAGTGCAAGAAGTAGATGACCAAGATGATGTTGTTATACCAACTCAAGAACATCAAATTCCTCTTGCTGATATTGCTAATGATATTGTTGAACATGCAGTTGACAATGACCAATTGACATTGCCAAGCCAAGTAACCCCACCTTCATGGCTAGCAGAAGCAATGATCAATATGAATGCACATAGTGTCTCAGCAACCAATGAAGAAAGCATGAACATGCCCTCACAACCAGCAGAATTGAACAGTGAAATTGTTCATTTTTTTGTGGACAATAGATCAATGGAAGAAGATGAAGAACACAATGAGGCATCAAATGAAGATAATGATATGGTTCAATCAGTTCCAACAGATACTGAAAGGGAAGTACCAAGCAATGACATGTAGGTGGGAGGGGTGGAGAAGACACTTGGACGGTTCCTAAAGCTACCAGTAGAGAGAGTATCAATGAGAAAAAAGCAAGGTGCACCGAGTAGTCTTCGTCTGGGCCGAAGCTCACAGTTACTCACCTCAGAGGACTATATAAACCTGTTAGTTGAGTCAGAAAAAAAGAAATTTGAAATGCAAGAATTAAAACAGAAAAAGAAGGATATGGTCAAGGAGAAGAAGGCAGCAAGGATTGTTGCAGCACAACAGCGAGCAGAAGAAAGGATTGAAAGAGATAAAGCAAGGCAAGTTAAGGACCAACAAAAGCAAATGGCAAGACAGGAAAAGGAAAAACGAAAGGCACAACAAATGCTTGAAAAGGAACAAGGGATGATCAACGATACAAGAATAGCTGATGAAACCAGGATTATTTCAAACTCATTGGACTCCATTGCAGATAATACACCATTATTCCAAGATCTCATAAACATTCAAGTGCCCCACTATCAAACCGAGGGTTTACCCACTTGCCTTGTTCCTACCAGAGCTGGTGTCAATTCTCTGTATGCTCATTACACACCTCCACTTAATGCAGGGGTCAGTAGTGCAAATGTGAGGTATGGGTACTCAATACCTCCATGGTTGGAAGCTGCAAATTGGAATCAATCATATGGCATCAATCAACCATTTCCTAATCAGCCCTTGACTGGTAGGCCAACCTACCTGGCTCAAGAAGGTAACTCGGGGAGTTTTGGCACTCAAGATTCTCAGGGCCATAAAGAATAGGGGTGTCATATGTTTTTGGTTCTAACCACATTATGATGTGGATTTTGGATGGATTGTATCTTTTTCTTGGCACAGAAACATTTTGGCTTACAACCTAGTAGTGGTTTCTTGTGGCAACCTAACTGTGTGTTGATAAGAAATTTTCAATGGAATATGTCTTTCTGTAAAATATTAATTATGATAAAACTATTTCTATAAGTTATTCTGTGCGCACTGTACAAAGCTCTAAACTCACTTATGGCTCCAATAAGTGGACCGTTATCTAAAGGAACACCATACAACTTATAAAAAATAAGTGCCATTGTAAATCTCTTCTAATGGGTCTGCATTCACTACACCACTATACTGTCCTGATTTAGATCGAACATATTTACCATATAAATTTTATTAGAAACAAAAACAGTTATAATGTGATGACAGTGCTGGGCAAGTTTACAATCACTTAACACTGAATAGAAGTCTACACTCACAATTAGAAACACCTCCTGCTCGCTTCTAATGTACGAGGCACTAGTAGTAAGGAACTCTATACTTAGCATGTTATTGATTGAATTAGAATGAATAAGAACTTTACATTGCTGGAAACTAGAAATACAATAAAGAACATAGTTATGATTTTTATCAATCACCTAGCTAGCCTATTTTTTACTACTACCCAACTTAAAGAGAGCATGTGTTTTTATATGTGTTTGTATAAATGATGGAAGTATCTAAATTAATCAAATCAGTTGATGAACAACTATGAGAATCATATTGTTCCATCTTGTTACATCAACTTTCCAAAAGATAGAGAAATTTGGGTGCACAGTAACCTAATCAGATATATGACGAATTGTGGCTTAGTCATTAATTCTTTTCTAAGCACCTATTCACCTTTTTCATTTTCCTTCATGAGTAGATCAATTGTTTGACTATATGAGTGATTCACATATGACAATTGTTTGGTTAACTAATGAATTGTTATAATTGACGCAAAGTTACAACACCCTTCTTAGAGTTGCAACAACAGTATTGAGCAAGTTGTAGCAATAACCATGTGCTATAAGTCACAACAATGGTGAGAGTCACACCAAGTAAGCAGAGGCGAGAGTCATAACAATAAGGGGTTAGATCGAACATATTTAGCATATAAATTTTATTAGAAACAAAAACAGTTATCATGTGATGACAGTGCTGGGCAAGTCCACAATCACTTAACACTAAATAGAGGTCTACACTCGCAATTAGAAACACCTCCTGCTCGCTTCAAATGTACAAACCATAAAAGCACAAACGTTAACATGCAAGAATAACTCAGCATGTTGCGACAAGAAGGCAGTTAAGGAGTTGACAATATTAAAGTTGCAATAGCTATTGTTCAAATGCATAGATTATCTTGCAGTTCTGTCTTGACTCTGTTTATGTTAGCAAAAGTTTCATGGTCAGGTTATGATGCTAGAGCCAACCAAACCAGAGAAACAGTTCAAAAACTATTAGAGTTAGAACAATTGATCTTGAAAGTTGCAGTAAAGGAAATATAACAGTTGCAGTTAAGTGCGAGAAGAATTGCTGGAAATAAAGTATGATACTACAACTACTCTATAAAGTACAAACAATACCTTGCTAAGGAAGGGGTCCTACCTCCTTATACGAGGCACTAGTAGTAAGGAACTCTATACTTAGCATGTTATTGATTGAATTAGAATGAATAAGAACTTTATATTGCTGGAAACTAGAAATACAATAAAGAACATAGTTATGATTTTTATCAATCACCTAGCTAGCCTATTTTTTTACTACTGCCCAACTTAAAGAGAGCATGTGTTTTTATATGTGTTTGTATAAATGATGGAAGTATCTAAATTAATCAAATCAGTTGATGAACAACTATGAGAATCATATTGTTCCATCTTGTTACATCAACTTTCCCAAAGATAGAGAAATTTGGGTGCACAGTAACCTAATCAACTATATGACGAATTGTGGCTTAGTCATTAATTCTTTTCTAAGCACCTATTCACCTTTTTCATTTTCCTTCATGAGTAGATCAATTGTTTGACTATATGAGTGATTCACATATGACAATGGTTTGGTTAACTAATGAATTGTTATAATTGACGCAAAGTTACAACACCCTTCTTAGAGTTGCAACAACAGTATTGAGCAAGTTGTAGCAATAACCATGTGCTATAAGTCACAACAATGGTGAGAGTCACACCAAGTAAGCAGAGGCAAGAGTCATAACAATAAGGGGTTAGATCGAACATATTTAGCATATAAATTTTATTAGAAACAAAAACAGTTATCATGTGATGACAGTGCTGGGCAAGTCCACAATCACTTAACACTGAATAGAGGTCTACACTTGCAATTAGAAACACCTCCTGCTCGCTTCAAATGTACAAACCATAAAAACACAAACGTTAACATGCAAGAATAACTCAGCATGTTGCGACAAGAAGGCAGTTAAGGAGTTGACAATATTAAAGTTGCAATAGCTATTGTTCAAATGCGTAGATTATCTTGCAGTTCTGTCTTGACTCTGCTTATGTTAGCAAAAGTTTCCTGGTCAGGTTATGATGCTAGAGCCAACCAAACCAGAGAAACAGTTCAAAAACTAAACTTGCTAAAATGAACAAAAGTAGTCATATCTACATGGAATGAAATCCCGAATTCAATGAAAAAAATACTATAGCAGGGACAATAAAAATGCAGCGTTTTTATCTATAAAGCAAACATAGTAACAAGGGGCTACTCTGACAGGCATGTCAAAGTGCCAAGCCAAGTCCACTCGAAATTTACATGAATTTACAAGTTATGCAAGTCAATTGAGAGCAGCGACAGAGAGTTTCGAGGGTTTGTCTGGGCTCATTTCTGCGATGTTCCATTTTCCCTTTGTCTTTCTGCTCGGGGCCGGCTGTGGGGCGAAGCCCTCCGCCAAGAATGGCACGGGACGGCCGAGGGCACGGGATGGCCGAGGGCACGGGACGGCAAATTTAACAGCGAAAACAGCAAATAACTCACACAGCACATATGTAGCAGGCAGAGCGCACACAGAGTGCACGAATAGGTCACACCGTCGAGGATGGCACGGGACGGCCGAGGGCACAGGATGGCCGAGGGCACGGGACGACAAATTTAACAGCGAAAACAACAAATAACTCACAGAGCACATATGTAGCAGGCAGAGCGCACACATAGTGCACAAATAGGTCACACCGCCGAGGATGGCACGGGACTGCCGAGGGCACGGGATGGCCGAGGGCACGGGGCGGCAAAAATAACAGCTAAAACAACAAAAATAACATAGAAAACAATGAAATTTTCACAAAAACCCTAAACCCTCAACAACAAACAGGATCAAAATATCCAAAAACCCTAAACCCTAAAAAAAATCCTCAAAAAATGCCATAAAATGCCATAGAAAGTTTACAAAATATCCAAATAGAGTTGCTTGTGTTGAAAAACACAGAGAAATTGCTGGTAGGATTAAAATCCTACCGGATACAGGCCATGGATGGTCGCCGACCTCCCCCAACTTCCCCGGAGCTCGCCAGACCTTCTCCACACCTACAACGACCTTTTCCACACCTGCAACAAGAAGAAAAAAGCCATTAGAGAACAGAAAACCACCAAAAACACCAGCGCAAAACAGCAAAATCTTATTTTACCTCGAGCTCAGTAAAACTGCGACCGACTCCTCCCCAAACAACAAAATCGCCGAATAAGACCACCACCAGAGAAATGCTAAACAACCGGCATTCCATGCTAAACAACTGGCATTCCAGAACGACCAAGAAATCCAGGCGGAAAAGCACAAGAAAAGCAGAACCGCTGTCCCAACCACAAACCCTGAAACTCCATCAAACATTCGCACCAGCACACGAATAAACGACTATGCGCGCAGGTACACAAACCCTGTCAACCGAACAAACAATTCCCCCAACACACGAATAAACCACCATGCGCGCAGGTTATAGGGCCGTCCCGCGCCATCTTCGGCGGGGGGCTTCGCCCAACAACCGGCCCCGAGCAGAAAGACAAAGGGAAAATGGAACATTGCAGAAATGAGCCCAGACAAACTGGTGAAATGGCGCGAACCCGAGTTTTTATGCAGTGAGGTGATAGCCAACACATGGAGCTCCACGGTGGACAGGTGTCGTACCGGCTCCATGTGTCCTAACGCGTGGTAATGTGACGTGGCGGGGAGGGCGCACATGTAATGGCGACCCTCCCCTAAAACAACAAATGTTGGAATATTTAAAAAATTCACGTGCATGTTCTGCCCTCCCTATCATGGATGAACCTATTTGTAAGTATTTAAAGCAATATAGACGACCCTTTCCACATGAGTACAATTTTTTTTTTTTTAATTCATATTTAAATTAAGAAATTTTGTCCTATCAATAAAATTATTATAACAAATAAAAATATGAAAATTTAAATTAATATTAAATATTTTTCAAACATATTATAAAGTTATGAAAATTTAAATTAATATTTTTTTTTTCAAACATTAAAAATATAAAAAATAAAATAAATTGTTTAATTATTGTGGAAATATATATTTTTATATTTTATTAATATATTTATAATTTGTGATACTAGTATGTGGTTTAAGAAGTGTTATTAAGAATATTTAAATCATTATAATTTAGAATTTATATTTATTTTTTAAAATTATTTTAATATTTTTATCTTTTTTATTATTATCTATTTTAAATCTTAATCATTTTATAAAACAAAATTCTCAAAATCCAATCACTTAAAATTAAATATTATAATATAAAATTAACAGTTATATATATATAATCGTTACAAAACATTATTGAAAAATAAGTGTAGACAATTAATTTATGTCACTCATGCTTACTATTTTACCTTTTTTATTTAGACATTATTTCGCGTCACCATTATCTTTAATTAACATAGACGTTTTTGGGTTTATTTTATGTATTATATTAAAAAGTATAGTTTATTATAATTTAGTTATAATTAGTAGGAATGATATTTATTAATGAAAAGTTAATTAAGTGTATCTCAACTGATTGGGTGAGTTTAATGATAATCTCCCCACCACCGAGGTTTAAGTCTTATTGATATGACTATTTACTTATAAATGTAAGTTAATTTATTGTTATATTAAAAAAAAATCATTATTCCACCGAGGTTCAAGTCTCATTGACATGACTATTTATTTATAAATTTAAGTTAATTTATTGATATTAAGAAAATCTCATTATTTGAAATAATTAGTAGGTGATCTTGGGTTGTTAAAGTGTTTTCTTATGTTTAAGGAAGATGAGCTCTTTGTTAATCAAAAGCAATTTAAATCTTGCTTTATGATTAAAAGGTGATTTAACCATAATTTTTATGGAAAAAAAAACACTCATTTTGGTCATCATTAAAACTATCTATTTTTAACAACCCTTACTCTTACTCTCATAGGTGAAACTAGATATTATCATTGGTTACCATTTAACCTTACATATAAAAGACATTATATCTATTTATTATCATGTAATTTTTTAACACCGAAATCTAATAAATTTAGTTGAAAATGAATAAATTTATATAGAATTTTTTGTGGGTGGCTATTATAGAGCTATCTAACTATTAGATGTTATTGTCTTTTCCACCGGAATCGATGATACAATTTTTTGTCATATCATGAATTTAAGTTGTTTAAAATGTGTTTTTGAGTGTATAAATATATTCAGCACCCTCAAAAAATCACTAGGGCACTCCATTTTTATAGATTACATCACTACAACTTAAGATTCCAAGAAAGTCCTGTTGAATTTTAGTCAAGATTGACCAAAAAAAGGCAAAAACGTTTAACAATTAGCCTATTGCCTAGATATTTATTTGATTCAATGGAACACTGAATTACGAATGTAGGAAACTAACTCAAGGGATCAACACCAAGGTGTTGTCCATGAAGCCCAAAGTAATCAACCATTCAAGTTAGCCCATTGGACTAGATCAAATAGTGGAAGCCTCACACCGGAAAGTGTTAGCTAATCAATATTAGGGCCATACCCAGGTTCAACTTGCATGCTCATGGGAGATTGTTCTATGCTTAAGAGTATGGGGATAGTCCCACTGACTTAACCTCACGCCTCCGTGGTGATAAGTGGTAGGTTTACTAATTTTCTTGATACAAGAAAAAAGAGAGAGAGATAACAAAAAAAAAAAGGAAGATTAACCCACCAAACTAAAAAATAAATTCTAAATTTATTTCTACAATCATTTTATTTAAGAAAAAATAACTACTTATATATTAAGATGAAAAATAATTACATTTTGTAAATAGTATGGATACATATTTAAAAAATACTTCCTTGCATGTTGTCCACCATCTAGATGGAGTGGACCTCAAGGTTATATCCAATCACCCACTTAATTGAGGACCTTAGCTTCATTGCTAAAAGCAAATGGATGATTGCAACAAAGCTTCATGTAGCTCAGTTTGGGTTAGCCAAGACCTTAAAAGGGTGGACTTGAGTTCTGGTAACGTTTGGGTCAACTACCTCAATATAAATAGTAATAGAACTATTCTTAATAAAATCATATATACAAAAGTCTCCTTGTGGGACGACCAAGTGGTTGGCATAATCAGATGTTATCCCCTCCACCTGGTTTCAAATCCCATGGTGGGACATCTTTGTCCCCTTATGATAAGTTTCAAGGAGTAGGCTCCCCCACACTCATGGAGTATTGGCTCTTGTTATTGGTTACGATACTCTTGGTGTTATAATGACATGTTTGATTTTAGAGCTCGCCTAGATTACTTCAAGGAATTATCGATTCACTATATTAAAAAAACAACAACAACAACAACAACAAAAACCAAACAAACAAAACAAAACACAAAACATCTCTAATCCCTCACATTTAACTCTACTTTTTATTTAAAAATTATATATATATATATTTGAATATTACATTTTAAATGTATTTATATTTTTTAAAATTTATTATTAAATTTCCTTTTACATTTTTAAGTATAATATAAGATTACTAAACTTCCCAATAAAAATAAAGTTTATTCTCGCTACCACAAATCATTGTGAATATACGAGAAAAATAACATTGATTCTATACAAATAGGGACTTACTTATCCACTACAAAAACAACTATGCATGGTTTTTGTTGTTTTAAACCATCCATATACTACTTTTCATATTGATATTGAAACTTTCACTTACTTTTCTAAATAGATATAGAAAAACTTAATATTGTATATCCAACCAGGAAAATATGTAAATATCTATTATTTGGAGAGGTGTTTTCATTATTTGCTAGAGTTTTATTTCAAGTGATATTGTTTTTAACTCTAATCTCATATTTTATAAAACACATTGATAGTGTATTTTAATATTTTCTAGATGGAGTGTTGTTAAGTAAAGATCCATCTTAATCTTCATTTACATAAGATCTCAATTTAAGCTCTAGCTCCTAACCCTTGAAGGCTCTTACTAGCCAGGCCTTTGTGGTTGAACATTCATTGGAAGATCCAACACTCCAGATGAATGCGCTCTTCACCACGATAAAGATTCATTTTTATATTCAACATGTGGTCTTCTGTTATTTTAATGTATTTTGGCCCTCAGGTTCTACCGTAAGGGATTAAGTTTTTCAAAATTGGACACAGAACTTAGATCTGCTATTTTGTTCTAAAGGTTATTTTGTAGTCGTCTTCAAGGATCTTGAAGACTAGAAGAGATTTTTTTTCTGAGGGTCCCTGGCTTTGGGGTTGTGTGGGACTCTTAATTCAACCATGGTTTTCAGAGTTCAACCCACTCTCCATGAAGACTCTAGGCACTCCAGTTTGGGTAAGACTCCCAAACTTACCCCTTTAGTAGATCTGGCCGGATTTTCTTGAAGCTATTGGAAATGTTATTGGATGCTCTGTCAAAATAGATAGTGAGAGACTAGTTAATGGGTTCATCTCATTTGTCTGCATCTGTAATGGACTAGATTTAAGTGTAGGTCTCTTAGATAAAATCAACCTAAAATGGGATGACAAGGAACATCATCAACCTCTAAACTACGAAAACACAGTTTTTAGAAGCATATTTTGTCAACAACTCGAACATCTTTGGAGTGCATGCCCTAAAGGGGTGTCAGGATCCCCAGAGCCACAAAAACCCAAACGTGGATGGCGTGATCAGAATGCAACTTCAAACGTCAAGAATGTGACAAGTAGTAAAAGGGACAACCCTCAACAAGAAAAGGCATTTCTTGATTCTTCAGTCTCACAAGATCCTATGCAACCCACGGTCAATATGTCTCTGCCCTCAATGGAAAAGAATCCTTCGGCTATAGAGACTGAAAGTTCATCAACACCGATCATGGATACAACTAATGGGCATAATTGACCTCACAAGTCTGATCATTCAGATATTGATAGGGATGTCCCGCACTTTGGGGAGGCGGTATCGAATTAGCTTTCTTTGAAAAACGAGGATATTGCATTATCCTCAGTTGTAAATGATAAATCTGTAGGATGGATAGATGTCTGTAGGAGAAAGGGAAAAAAGAAAATCCCTTGAACACCTCTGGTGGTTGATAACAGTAGAGATATTTTCACATATCAGAATTGGACACAGAACGTGGTGGGCTCCAGTATTGTAGCAATAATGCTACAACTCCTGGAGCTTCCTTCTCTAATTTTATCAACCCGGTAGTTCGTAACAAACTTGGAAGCGACGGTGCTGTATGCACAAGTACTAGCTCTTGTCGCAGCTGTCACTTGGTCAGCTGGCACAAGTCCGCTAGGGCTCAAGCCAACTTCTATATGTTCTCAGAAGAAGCTTTCTAAATGATGAACGAAGGCTATCTCAAAGGAAATTAACCTACTTTGCAAGAATGAACTGAAAGCCAACCAAACATGGAAACCCTAGTAAACCCTAATCTGACTAGCTTAATCTCTATGATGCAATGGTGGGAGTGCAAACTTCTAGAAATGATTCCATTACTTCTAGTGAGATGAGATGCATGAATTTAAACTACTTTCATTGAAGAGAACACATTTTTGTATTTTTGCTCAAGTGGGTGGAGTTATTGTGATTGTGCTTCTTACTAGGTCTTGACTGTGCAGGGGTAGTTCGAAGGGAAGGAAGGCTTGGGAAAGGTCAGGATGACTCTAAGAGGTTCCAGGGGATCCCTCACATCAGTCCACAGGAGTCCACAACGTTCAGGTGCTTGGCAACCGTGTTTGCAGGCTTCTACAGGATGTCTGCAGGGGATCCTACAGGAAACTTGGGATTTCTACAGGATGTCTGCTAACTTCTACAGGATGTTCTACAGTCGGAGTTTTGGGTGATGGAGGAGTGAAGGAGCTGTGTGGATGGATGGGTAAGATGAAAGAGGAGCTTGAGATGGCCTATGGACAGAGAGATGAGGTGGAGAGAGAGTGGATAGAGCTGGTTGGTCGATAGAAGGGTAGAGGCAATGGAAGGTCAAAAAGATTGAGCAACGTGGACAATAGAAGGGTTGGAAGGCAAATGAGCTGAACAGAGGATGAGTAGGTGGCTTAGGCACGGTTCAGAAGGATAAGAACACGATGAAGTGGTGCTGCGCAGTGTAAATGAAACAAATCACCCTTATCTTGCATGTAAACGAAAGTTCACCAACCTATTCTAACTGTTTTATTAGGAATCAAAGAACAGCAATGTAAGTTGAAGGGAATTCGTGCATGATGCTGAACCAAAGAGTCATTACTCAAGATAAAATCGCATGGACAATTCTTCAATCGAAAACATTACAACAATACTTGCATGCATATGTTAAAACAGTGTTTTTTTTGGCAGTTGGCACGGTCTACACTTCCGGTCCCCAAACAGAGGTGAAAGTGAGCATGCATTCAACCTTTTTGAACTCAACGTAACTTCAATCTCCCTAAGCTAATTCTGAACTACTGAAACAACTGCATTCATGAAACTAACCTACATAACCAAACCGAAACAGTCAACTCAGCAAACTGTATTTTTCAAGTGCATGTAAAGGAAAGAAATGCAATGATAAAAGAAAGACAAGTAACAATACAACGAAGGAGGTCTATTGCTCTCAGGTTGGGCCCTAACCTGAGAGCTATAGCTCCCCTAAGAACTCAGAATCGAATCCAAATCTGCCTGCCTTTATTAAAATATCATAATCATGAGTCTAACAACATGCCAAAATTGGCTTAAAGAGCAAAAACAGAGCTACAGCTCGTAATCCAAAATCTATAACAAAAGTTCAAGAGTCTCCACGAAGGCTACAGCCTTAATATTTATACATGATGAGGGCCAAGCTGGCCTCCTCAATTAGTGGAGCTTAGCTGTCCAACTGAAAGTAAAATGTTGTTCCTGTAGAATCCGTTGGCTGCCTTCTAGCTCGGTGGTGATAGCTGTTGGAGCTCGGAGTTGGGGTGGAGATCACGAGGGAGGTCATTCAAGGCTATGGACAACCTCCCTATAAACCCGCAATGCCACCTTGGTTGTCTCCTTGTCTCCATTTGCGTGGTCTTTGCTCCATTTAATGCCAAAAAACCTGAAATCATCATGTATTAGCCACATAGGCATAATGACTGCCCTTCTTCCTACAAATAACATGAATATACTAAGAAATGATGCATAAGTGATAAAAAATGAAGGGTTCAGCAAGGTAAGTAGGCCAAATGAGCCCAAATTGTTACCAAAATTTGGGGCTCATCATCACCCCCCAGCTAAAATATTTGCTCATCCTTGAGCAACTAGTCCAACTCTTCATCATTCATTGCCTTTACTGCTACCCTTACATCCCAAGCCTCTGTAGTAGTGTCCTCCTTGCTGATGTGAAACCCAGCCCTTCTGTTTACCTCTTCCCACTGTTCATTATCATCGGTCTCTGTGCTACCTTCCATCAATCCTAGCAGCAGTGGTGGGCTGAGTTTAAGGCCAATCCAGCTGGCCTGGAGGTTTTGCATGGATTTCTTATAGAGGGATACCCTTACCAGAGCTTCCCTCATCCGAGTTGGGGTATGATACTCTCGGATTTTCAGACTGTGTGCCAATGTATTCCATCTGCATGTGCATGCTTGGACAGCGTTGTCTCCTAACAGTCTCTCCATGTCCTCAAAATGAGCGATGGCTTGGGCCTGTTTATCCATATAACTTAATGAAGCTTGAGGGTCAGTGGAAAAATGTTGGTGTACCGTGATTAGTGCAACTGGATCTCCTGGTTCTGGTCTGATGAGCAATGGCTCGTTCAGCTCTCGGTTCATAATTGCTTTGGCTTCTGCTGCTCTTTTGTCCTCATGGTTCACCCATGAGGCAAATGCCAACAATTGCATATCTCCCAAGGCCGTATTGGGATCCCATGAAACTTCATTAGGCAGGGCCAGATTATGGAGGTAGAACTCCGCTAATTTGGCCCTATCCTCTGATGAGCTAGTACTGCAAATTTCAGTGAATTGTTGCGGGTCTTGGAGCTGAGAGATACCTCTTTGCGCCAAGGTATTGATCTGAAATTGTAGCCATTGGTCTTTCAAGTACAAGCCATAGGATTTGGCTGGTTGTCTGCATTGGATAGCATCCATGGCCCAGCTGGCCATGCAGGCCAATTGTGCTTCTTTCTGCTGCAGCTGTTCTCTCAGAGCTTGCACCTCAATTTGTGCTTGCTGTTCTGCTTCCTGTAGAAGTGTGGCTGGCTCCCCAAGACCGGTGTTCAGTTCCTTTTGACCTTGTTGTTCCTCTGTGGTGTCCTTGGAGGATGTACCTGTCCCTGCCCTCAGCTCCTGTAGCTGCAATCTTAGCTTCTGGTTTTCTTCCTGTAGAAACACGCGTTGGCAATTTGCCACGTGTTTGGCAATGGACAATTCACTTCTGGCCTCCTTGAGCTGCTCCTGTAAGGGACCTATGTCCGCCACACCCTTTGACTTGGCTATCTTCATCCACGTGTGTGTACGGACTCTTTCTTCCTCTAATGCAAAAAACAGTGGCACAGTAAATTTCTGAGGTATAATTTTGCCAGCCTCTAAAAAGTTGTAATATGAACTCAGACTTGGCTGAGGGCTGGGCTCTGGTATATGTTCTTTCTCCACTTCCTTTGGTGGCTCTACTTCACCCTCCCTTGGTGGTGATAAGGGTGCTTCTCCTTCCATTTCCTCAGTTTCTTTAAGCTTGGCTAAGGTTTCCTGTAGAGCATTTTCAGCATCCTGTAGCCGATCTTTTTCAGTCAATTGGTCTACTCTTTCTTGCCACGTAGTTTTCTTCGAGCTTCCCCTCTCATAGGTGACTGATATCCTCGAGGGGGACCTTTCCTTGGGTGAAGTAGGGGCATCTTCAATGATGATCGGGCTGCTGGACGGAGGCTGTGGCTTGCCCATCTTTATTCTCACGCTTCTTCGAGCTTTAAAGTATAGAGGGGTCTCCCTCTTTCTCTTCTCCTTTGGCTTAGGAGGTGTGCTGAGGCCGGCCAGCACAGCTGCTGCCTCCCTTTCACGAATATCAGCTTTCTTCTCCTTGGGTTTCACTTTTTCAAGGATTCCTGTAGAAGACCCTTTTTCAATAGTTTTCGGGCTTCCTGTAGAAGACCCTTTTTCAATAATTTTTGGGCTTCCTGTAGAAGCCGGTTTCGGCTTTCCTGTAGAAACAGGTGTTGCCGCCTTGGGTTGCTTTGCTGCATGAGTTTTGCTTTTTGACTTAGTTGCGGTCGCTGTCGAGGCACTCTTGCTGATGTGGACCTTCTCAGCCTTGTCCACTCTGCCTTGCAACCTTTTCTCTCTTGCTGTCAAGATGGGTGTGTCATCTTTCTCCTTGTCATCCTTTTTCTCTTGTTTCTTCTCTTGCTTTTTCTTCTACTCTGTGGTTGGGGTCTTTTGGCCTTTTTCTTTCTTCACTGCGGGCACGGACTCTTTCTCCTCACTGCTAGAAGAACCGAGCTCTTCAGTTAGCATCTTTATGTCCCCGTCCTTTGTCAAATTTCTGAAGGCTTCCCATGAGAGAGGAACCTTGTATGTGTGGAGCGCATCCTCCACAAGGAGTTTGATCAGTCCATGGTGGGCTACCTGGTCTGGTATGCCTTCTTTCAGCTTGGTTGCACACTCAATCAGAGACTGTAGTAGAAAGTAAGGGAGACTGAGTTTGTTTTCTACAGGTAGCTCCATCTGGTGCCGTAATTCAGTGAGTAACCGAAAGTGGTACCCGTATACAATGCTAAAACGGCCTTCGCAGGTGATGTACTTCATAATTTGCAGGCTCACTTCATTCCATGGTGGCAGTAAACTGGTTCTACGAACCCCATTTTTGTCTTCTGAGAATTCCTCCTCAGGTGGAAAGAATTCTTTCTTAGCTTGTTGGCTCAATTTCCTTTCTTCTTTATCCCATGGTAATCCCATTGGGAGCTCCGTAACTCGGCTGATGAATTGTGGGGTGAGTTTGAGGCTCAAACCCCTGAAGGTAACGGTGGCCAACGTTTTAGATTTCGGCCTCAGAGCTTGCAAAAACTCTTCTGCCACTTCGTCATCATAGCCCTGCAATTTGTCACAGAAGGATATCCATTGTGCTCGTGTGAAGAGCTCCACCACCTCAGGATTTTCTCTTAATTTCGTTGAATCAGTGGGCTCCCTTTTGATGAACCCACCCGGCATGGTGAAAAACTGTTGTGTTAGCTGGAGGTGGCAAATGGGAAAGAAATTCGGTCTACTGGGACAGAGCGTAGGATTATGCCTCTGTCATGCACATAATTCACAAAGCTTACCCCCTACAAACCTTTGACACAACTAATTACACTGACATCCTGTAGGACGATAGTTCATGCACGGCAGACAACAATTGCAACAATTTTCTTCGACCAGACTGTAGACGACGATTCTGCCACCTTCAAAAACCAATTGCATGGAGAGTTCAGGCTTACCTTTTTAATCCGCCACCTTTTGACGTGAGGAACCCGACTTCCTGTAGAAACAGCTTTCCTGTAGGAGCAGCTTTCCTGTAGGAGCAGCGCGCGATTTCCAGGGGAGACTGCAGTGGGTCTACGCTCTTGCTGTTGCTTCACAGGCGTTCTGATGGCCAAAGACTCGAAGTATCGAACTGCAGAGGGATCCGGATGACTACTCAAGTCGCAAACGGTGAATGATAAATGCATGAGGTTGATAATCTAGCCGATTAGATTTGAATCGGCGGAATCCGTGGCACGGGGGTGAGCTGTCCCTGCCGGACCGTTGGGCGACGTCACACCATCATTCTTCTGCAAGTTTACTTACTGCCGCATCATTCCCCGCAGATCCGCCGCCGCCATTCTCGTTAGAACTCGTTTCTCCCCGAGTGGACGATTCTCACGTGTCCACTGCCCGTTTTTTCCCACGGCCACCATTCACACATCCGGCTCGACCAGCTGACTGGTCGACGTGGCCAATCGATTGACCATACAACCGCTCAACCCATCCATTTCACACTTTGCAAACATTTTCAAAGTAAAATTCATGCAATTCGTCGGAAGAAAGGGTCGAGACACTTACCTGTGCGGCCGCAACACGATTGTTCAGGCTCTTGGACGACGATGAGTGGATTTGGTTGCTGCTGCTTGATTTGCACAGGCTCGGAGGTTCACATTCATAGGCCGCTGACGATGGATTGGATGCTTCAGCTGCATGCGCCCGCGTTTTCCTTGTATATGGTGTGCACTCTAGCGGGCTTAACTGTTACGGGACTCCTACAGGATGTCCTGTAACAGTTTCTTCCTCCTCGGGTGCATGCTGCACGACGAAGGCAATGGCCCCACGATCACGCTCACAGAGCTCATGGATGGCTGGGATGGAGATGGTATGACATCTCAGCGTTTTTTTCATCTCAAAAAAATTGCTTTTCTCTTGATAACTCAGTGATCTGCTTTGATGGTGCAGGTAACTTCATTGCATGTCGACAGGGATGGTAGAAAGAGGTGACAACAATGTATAAAGGTGACAACAGTAGCTTGCATGCGTCCAAACCAACCCTTGGTCGTTAGATCTCCTCATAAAATGAATTCTGGGCCGTCCCGAACTTCTACAGGAAGTTTCCTGTAGAAACACAGAACTTCCTGTAGAAAAGTTGTGTTTCCTGTAGAAAGTCTGCACCTTCCTGTAGAAAGTCTGCATCTTCCTGTAGAAAGTCTGCCATGATGAAATTTTGCACATACCTTGGAGGAAATGAGTATTCTTGGAGGAGGTGCTGGTGAGGTCTCCTGGCAGCATGATAAGGATCTTTGGCTTTGCATTAAGACCTCCTCTTCTTCATAGAACACCTGCGACCTGCATGCATTATAAACTTGTTGTCCCTATCTTTTTGCTTATTGTTTTTTCTTTTTTCTTTTTCTTTTTTCTCTTTTTTTTTTTTTTTTTGAAAGATAACAGGGGCGCCTCAATGAGGTTTTCACCCTTGCCATCTGCCTTAAGCGCCTCAGAGAGGTTTTCACTCAAGGATCTTTTTCAAATCTCTTTTTTTTTTTTTTTTTGAAAGACAATAGGGGCGCCTCAATGAGGTTTTCACCCCTACCACCTGCCTTGGGAGCCTCAGAAAGGTTTTCACCCAAGGATCTTTATTATTATTATTATTTTTTTTATTTTTTTTTTTAGATCTTTCAGGGTATGCCCAAAGCAGAGGCAGAACCCTTCTCTATGACCAACACTGATTTCTCCATAGTTTTGATGAACTCTTGTCTTGAGAGAGGCTTCCTGTAGATCTTCAAGCGATGCCCATTGACAAGCATGGGGATGGCTTCCTCATCAATGGTTCGAATAAGAACAGATCCATTGTCATGGCATTTTTCCACTGCATATGGTCCTATCCATCTGGTTCTCAGCTTCCCCTTGAAATCTTTGTATCTGGAGTCATACAACAAGGCCCAATCTCCCGGCTGGAATTGCTTGTCATGGAGGTGTTGGTCATGCCACACCTTTCTCTGAAGCTGAACCACTTCTGAGTGAAGGAGGGCCTGCATCTGATGCTCGTCCAGTCCATTCAGCTGCAATAACCTTTCTTGTTGTGCATGGCTGAGATCTAGATCTAGCTGAGCTGCCATCCTCAAAGTGTTGTATTCAAACTCAATGGACAGCAAAGCTTTCTTCCCATAGACCAGCTCATAAGGTGTGAAGCCGGTGGTGGTCTTCCAGGTGGTGTTGTAAGCCCATGTGACCTCAACCAGGCGATCTGTCCAATCTTTCCTACTGCTGCTCACCACCTTAGTCAAAATCCCTTCCAATGCTCTGTTGGTGACTTCCACTTGCCCATTTGCTTGTGGATGATAGGGGGTGGAAGTCCTATGCTTGATTTTGTGGTGAGCTAGCAGGTCTTCAATCAAGTTGGATGTGAACTGGCTCCTTTGATCGGTGACCAGCTCTCTTGGGTAGCCAAATTTGTAGAAGATGTTTTCTCTTAAGAACTCGGCCACCTTCTCTTCTGTTGCTGCCTTGATTGCTTTAGTCTCTGCCCACTTTGTCAGGTAGTTAGTGCACACAATGATGTAAGACCTTTGCCTCGAAGGAGGGTTGATTGGACCCACAAAATCCATACCCCACTTCTCAAATGGCTCAAGAGTCACTTGAGGTTGGAGAGGCATCTCATCCCTTGGAGTCGGTTTCCCCATTCTTTGGCATCGGTCACATTGGCTGATATATCTTCTGACATCTTGATGAAGTGTGGGCCAATAGTAGCCTGCCTGCAGGATTTTGAAGGCAGTCCTCTTTGCTGCAAAATGTCCTCCACAAGGCCCATCATGACAGGTGAGGAGGATATCAAAGACTTCCTCCTCCCTTACACAATGCCTTAAGATCTGATCAGGGCCAAGCTTAAACAGATTGCCCCCGATCCAAGTAAATGAGGCACTTTTTCTGATGATTCTGCTCTTCTCTCTTGAAGATAGGTGCGGAGGGAACTGTGCTGAAACAAGGTAGTTTGCTATATCAGCAAACCATGGAGAGAGTACTGAGATAGAAAACAGATGTTCATCGGGCATCTGGTCATCCACTGTTCCATCCTCATCTGCAGACAAATCCAATCTAGATAAAAAGTCAGCAACAACATTTTCTTTACCTGGTTTGTCAACAATGGTCAAATCAAACTGCTGCAACAAAAGTAACCATCTAATAATACGAGCATTCACATTTGGTTTATTCATTAAATATCTAATTGCAGCATGATCCGTATGTACAAAGGTTTGATAGCCAGTAATATAATGTCGGAACTTGTTCAATGCATGGACCACAGCCAAGAACTCTTTCTTGGTTACAGTGTAATTCAGCTCGGCTTTGGACAAGTTTTTGCTAACAAAGTAAATGGCATATGGAAGTTTCTGTTCAACTTGTCCTAAAGCTGCCCCTATGGCTTTGTTTGAGGCATCAGTGTGGATGTGGAAAGGTAGGGCCCAGTTTGGGCCTCTCAAGATTGGGGCTGACACCAACTTGTCCTTTAATTCATTCAAAACCCTCTGACAATCGTTAGTCCATTTAAACTCCACATATTTTGCCAACAGACCAAACAATGGCGAGGCTAGCTTGCTGAAGTCTTTAATGAATCTCCGGTAATACCCTGCTAATCCTAAGAAACTCCGAACATCCCTTGCCTTTTGGGGAGGTGGAACCTTCTTGATGAGAGCAATTTTGTTAGGATCCACTTGTAACCCTTGGCAAGAAATGGTATGGCCTAGCACAGTCCCTTCAGTCATCAGGAATTCACATTTTTCAGGACTAAGGGACAGGTTCATCTCAATGCATTTGGTTAGGACCTTTCCTAGATTGGACAATGCTTCCTGGAAGTTGGACCCATAAGGAGTGAAGTCATCCATATAGATTTCCACCGCATCATGGACCAACTCCGAGAAGATGCTCAAGACAGCTCTCTAGAAGGTAGCAGGAGCATTGCATAGCCCAAAGGGGAGAACTCGGTAGGCAAAGGTACCCCAAGGACAAGTGAAGGTGGTCTTATCTTGGTCTTCCGGGCTGATTTGGATTTGGTTGTACCCGCTAAACCCATCCAGGAAAGAGAAGAACTTCTTTCCTTCCAGTCCATCCAACACTTGATCTATGAAAGGTAGAGGGAAATGGTCTTTCTTGGTAGCTTTGTTCAGTTCTCGGTAGTCCACACAGATTCTCCACTTCCCATTTTTCTTGGGAACCAACACCAGAGGGGACACCCATTCACTATCTGAGATGGGGTAAATGAATCCGGCATCCAACAGTTTTTGCAATTCTTCCTTGACAATGTCCTTAAGGGCTGGATTCATTCTCCTCTGAGGTTGCCTAACCGGTTTACAACCTTCTTTGATGTATATGTGATGGGTACAGACCGAGGGATGGACTCCTTTCATCTCCTTATAGCTCCAAGCAAAAGCATCTAGGTGACTGGCCAACAGGCTACACAGCTCCTTTTCCTGGGAAGGAGATAGGGAGGAGCTGATCTTTAACGATCTCTCAGGGCCGAACTCCACATTCTTGACTCTGGGAGTGACAGGGTTGGTGGCACAAAGGTCCACTAAGGTGCTGGCTTGGGCGTCCTCCACCAATTTCTCTAAGGATAGTGCACTGGAAGGTGGATTCTGGATCAAAGTCTCAATCAAGTCATCCTCGGTTGGGGGATCTCTTCTAGCGGTATCTAGGGTGCACAAAGGTGCTGAGTACACCTCATCCTCCTCTCCTTCCTCCAACCACAGTGGTAAGTCATGCTCTAAGGAGGGTTGGGTAGGAGGATATAGGACTAGTTGCTTGGACATAGGACCGTTTTTGATGGTCATGTTTCCTGCACGACAACTGATGTAAGCATCTGCAGTGGCTAACCAAGGCCTTCCCAAAATGAGAGGATATCCAGTAAGCTTTGCCTTGGGTTGCAGAACCAAGAAATCTGCAGGGTATTCCCAAGAGTCGACCGAGACCAAGACATCCTCCACAATCCCTTCGGGAGTCACAGTGGAGCGATCTGCTAGTTGCAGTACTGTCGAGGTCTTCCTCAAGGAACCCTGAAGATTGAGTTTGAGCATGGTATCCCTGGTCATCACATTAATGGCAGCCCCCAGATCAATCAAGGTGTGAGGTATGATGGTGCCATTGATGTGGACATCTACTACAGGACTCCCAGGATCTAGGTACTTTGGGCAAATGACTTGTCCTAACATAAGGTCAGACAGTTGTCCTAAGACATTGATGGTTGAAGCATCTCTCTTTCGCCTGCCTGGGTGTTTGAAACACTTTTCCTTAACCAGTTTTTTGTATATTGGCACATCCTTGATGGCTTGGAGAAGTGGTATTTTTACACACAACTGCTTGAGTTCTCCCAGAAGCTCATCCTCCTCTGGGTTGGGTTGTGTGGTGGTTGTTAGTCTCTCAGGAAAGGGTGGAATAGCCTTTGGTTCACTTTCCTGTTTATCCTCCTCGTCCTCTGGGGGAGGAGGTTGGCGATCCGGAAGAGTCTTTCCAGATCGAAGATTGATCTCCTGGATCTCCACAGCATAGGTAGGACATGATGTTTCCCCAGTGTATACCTGTTGGGCATGTCTATTGTTGGGGTTCGGGTTCGGTTGAGCAGGCATTTGAGGTTGCCTTGGAGGAGCAAGAGGTAATGGCTGAGGTTGAACTGGTGGTGGAGGGAAAATGGCAGGAGGAGTGTTGTACTGGGCCCTCCACCCCGACTGAGGTGCATTCCACTGAGGCTGTGGCTGGGCATGTGAATGATATGAATGAGTAGTGGGTTGAGTAGGGTACTGAGGTGGATAAGACCATGGAGGAGGCATAGACCAGGAAGGATGAGCAGGGGGACCCCAGGAAGGCATAGGAGTCGATTGGTTGGGGCTGTAATAAGCTTGAGGTGCCCCTTGCATCCCCTGCTGGTAAGGTCTAGGTCCTTGTGGCCTCCTTTGGTTGAGGAAATAGAGAGGTTCAGTGGGGGCTTCTGTCCCTTGGTACATAGCTTTAAACCTAGGTAAGGTTGGACATTGATTTGTGGGATGGTCCTCCTCACAAACGAAGCACACTTCAACCGAATGCAATGGGCATTCGTTCTTAGGGTGTCTCCTTGTACATCTAGGGCAGAAGATAGCCAAGGCCCTCTCAGCTTCTTCCTTCTTCTGCTGGATCCTGAATGTGTCCAGTTGCATGGCGATGGTCTGTCTCACCTCACTCTTAAGATCTTCTAATTGATTTGCAAACTCATGCTTGGAGAAAGGAATACCAGCTGAGAGAGGGTTTCCTCTACCTCGTTTCCGGGCTGCCCTAGAGTGGTTTCTGAACACAGTCTTGATGTCCTCATAAGGCAGCTGGTAAATATCTCCCCCAGCTAACATGTGAAGGGTATCTAAAAGGTCTTCAGGGACTCCTCGGAGCAGGACCAACTTGAGGGATTCAGGGTCAAGTGTGCACCTGGCCCGCTTATAGCTAAGTTGGAATCTCTCCTCATAATCCTCTAAGGACTCATCATTTCCCATGGTCATCCGAAATATTTATCCCTTGGTTTCCTTGGACCTACAGTAGTCCCGATACTTGGTATTGAAAGCTTGCTGCATCTGAGCCCAAGTGGTGATACTATTCCCAGGTAAGCCCATGAACCAGCGTAATGCTGCATCCTTAAGAGTGGAAGGGAAGAGTTTCAGCTTCTGCTCATCTTCAGTATAGTCATAGGTTCTACAAAGGACAGCAAACTCAAACAGGAAGGTATCAGGATCTTCAGTAGTCAGTCCATGGAAGTGAGGTAGAGCGAAGGGACTAATGTTTTTCATTTTCATGTCTCCATTGGTTTCTCGGATGGGGAAGGCACCTTCTATTCTCTCATCTTCTCTTCTATTGTCAGCCATGGCTTCAGATGGGATGGTCTCTAATTCTTTTTTTGCTATAGGATCTTCGTATATCTCCGGAGGTTCACCTATAGGTTCTTCTGGATCACTGTCACCGAAGAAGAGAGAAGGGTGACTCAGTGATGTGGTGGGGGTGTTGGGTAGGAATTTGCCTGTTTTATCTCGGTTCCTACGAGGCATGAAATGGAAAAGACTTTTTGATTGCTTTTGTTTTTTTCTTTGGTACCTGCAAAACTGAAACAGATTGATCTACAACTAACTATCTTGCTGAAATAAAAATGCAGAATTGCAGGAATGGAAATGCTAGTCTACGCTTGCAGAATTGAAAGGCTAATCTATGCTTGCAAAATTGAAATTGCAGAATTGAAATGCTAATCTATGAAAGCAGGAAATGTCTAGCTACTTTTGCAGAATGGAAATGAAATAAACTACTTGGCAGAAGGCAAGAGTAAGAAAATAGAAGAAAAGCAACAATTACTAATACTCTGACGCTTCCCCGACAACGGCGCCAAAAAGATGGTGGGCTCCAGTATTGTAGCAATAATGCTACAACTCCTGGAGCTTCCTTCTCTAATTTTATCAACCCGATAGTTCGTAACAAACTTAGAAGCGACGGTGCTGTATGCACAAGTACTAGCTCTTGTCGCAGCTGTCACTTGGTCAGCTGGCACAAGTCCGCTAGGGCTCAAGCCAACTTCTATATGTTCTCAGAAGAAGCTTTCTAAATGATGAACGAAGGCTATCTCAAAGGAAATTAACCTACTTTGCAAGAATGAACTGAAAGCCAACCAAACATGGAAACCCTAGTAAACCCTAATCTGACTAGCTTAATCTCTATGATGCAATGGTGGGAGTGCAAACTTCTAGAAATGATGCCATTACTTCTAATGAGATGAGATGCATGAATTTAAACTACTTTCATTGAAGAGAACACATTTTTGTATTTTTGCTCAAGTGGGTGGAGTTATTGTGATTGTGCTTCTTACTAGGTCTTGACTGTGCAGGGGTAGTTCGAAGGGAAGGAAGGCTTGGGAAAGGTCAGGATGACTCTAATAGGTTCCAGGGGATCCCTCACATCAGTCCACAGGAGTCCACAACGTTCAGGTGCTTGGCAACCATGTTTGCAGGCTTCTACAGGATGTCTGCAGGGGATCCTACAGGAAACTCGGGATTTCTACAGGATGTCTGCTAACTTCTACAGGATGTTCTACAGTCGGAGTTTTGGGTGATGGAGGAGTGAAGGAGCTGTGTGGATGGATGGGTAAGATGAAAGAGGAGCTTGAGATGGCCTATGGACAGAGAGATGAGGTGGAGAGAGAGTGGATAGAGCTGGTTGGTCGATAGAAGGGTAGAGGCAATGGAAGGTCAAAAAGATTGAGAAACGTGGACAGTAGAAGGGTTGGAAGGCAAATGAGCTGAATAGAGGATGAGTAGGTGGCTTAGGCACGGTTCAAAAGGATAAGAACACGATGAAGTGGTGCTGCACAGTGTAAATGAAACAAATCACCCTTATCTTGCATGTAAACGAAAGTTCACCAACCTATTCTAACTGTTTTATTAGGAATCAAAGAACAACAATGTAAGTTGAAGGGAATTCGTACATGATGCTGAACCAAAGAGTCATTACTCAAGATAAAATCGCATGGACAATTCTTCAATCGAAAACATTACAACAATACTTGCATGCATATGTTAAAACAATGTTTTTTATGGCAGTTGGCACGGTCTACACTTCCGGTCCCCAAACGGAGGTGAAAGTGAGCATGCATTCAACCTTTTTGATCTCAACGTAACTTCAATCTCCCTAAGCTAATTCTGAGCTACTGAAACAACTGCATTCATGAAACTAACCTACATAACCAAACCGAAACAGTCAACTCAGCAAACTGTATTTTTCAAGTGCATGTAAAGGAAAGAAATGCAATGATAAAAGAAAGACAAGTAACAATACAACGAAGGAGGTCTATTGCTCTCAGGTTGGGCCCTAACCTGAGAGCTATAGCTCCCCTAAGAACTCAGAATCGAATCCAAATCTGACTGCCTTTATTAAAATATCATAATCATGAGTCTAACAACATGCCAAAATTGGCTTAAAGAGCAAAAACAGAGCTACAGCTCGTAATCCAAAATCTATAACAAAAGTTCAAGAGTCTCCACGAAGGCTACAGCCTTAATATTTATACATGATGAGGGCCAAGCTGGCCTCCTCAATTAGTGGAGCTTGGCTGTCCAACTGAAAGTAAACTGTTGTTCCTGTAGAATCCGTTGGCTGCCTTCTAGCTCGGTGGTGATAGCTGTTGGAGCTCGGAGTTGGGGTGGAGATCACGAGGGAGGTCATTCAAGGCTGTGGACAACCTCCCTATAAACCCGCAATGCCACCTTGGCTGTCTCCTTGTCTCCATTTGCGTGGTCTTTGCTCCATTTAATGCCAAAAAACCTGAAATCATCATGTATTAGCCACATAGGCATAATGACTGCCCTTCTTCCTACAAATAACACGAATATACTAAGAAATGATGCATAAGTGATAAAAAATGAAGGGTTCAGCAAGGTAAGTAGGCCAAATGAGCCCAAATTGTTACCAAAATTTGGGGCTCATCAGAACGTAGATCTGCTATTTTGTTCTAAAGGTTATTTTGTAGTCGTCTTCAAGGATCTTGAAGACTGGAAGAGGTTTTCTTCTCAGGGTCCCTGGTTTTACGATTGTGCGGGACTCTTAATTCAGCCATGGTTTTTTGAGTTCAACCCACTCTCCATGAAGACTCTAGGCACTCCGGTTTGGGTAAGACTCCCAAACTTACCCCTTTAGTAGATCTGGCCGGATTTTCTTGAAGCTATTGGAAATGTTATTAGATGCTCTGTCAAAATAGATAGTGAGAGACTATTTAATGGGTTCATCTCATTTGTCTACATTTGTATTGAACTGGATTCAAGTGCAGGTCTCTTAGATAAAATCAACCTAAAATGGGATGGCAAGGAACATCATCAACCTCTAAACTACGAAAACACAGTTTTTAGAAGCATATTTTGTCAACAACTCGAACATCTTTGGAGTGCATGCCTTAAAGGGGTGTCAGGATCCCCAAAGCCACAAAAACCCAACCGTGGACGGTGTGATCAAAATGCAACTTCAAACGTCAAGAATGTGACAAGTAGTAAAAAGGACAACCCTCAACAAGAAAAGACATTTCTTGATTCTTCAGTCTCACAAGATCCTATGCAACCCACGATCGATATGCCTCCGACCTCAGTGGAAAAGAATCCTTCGGCTATGGAGACTAAAAGTTCATCGACACTAATCATGGCTACAACTAGTGGGCATAAATGACCTCACAATTCTGATCATTCAGATATTGATAAGGATGTCCCGCACTTTGGGGAGGCGGTATTGAATCAGCTTTCTTTGAAAAATGAGGATATGGCATTATCCTCATTTGTAAATGATAAATCTGTAGGATGGGTAGATGTCTGTAGGAGAAAGGGAAAAAAGAAAATCCCCTGAACACCTCTGGTGGTTGATAACAGCAGAGATATTTTCACATATCAGAATTGGACACAGAACGTAGATCTGCTTTTTTGTTCTAAAGGTTATTTTGCAGTCGTCTTCAAGTATCTTGAAGACTGGAAGAGGTTTTCTTCTCAGGGTCCCTGGTTTTGGGGTTGTGCGGGACTCTTAATTCAGCCATGGTTTTCTAAGTTCAACCCACTCTCCATGAAGACTCTAGGCACTCCGGTTCGGGTAAGACTCCCAAACTTAACCCTTTAGTAGATCTGACTGAATTTTCTTGAAGCTATTAGAAATGTTATTGGACGCTCTGTCAAAATAGACAGTGAGAGACTAGCTAATGGGTTCATCACATTTGTCTGCATTTGCATTGAACTGGATTTAAGTGTAGGTCTCTTAGATAAATTCAACCTAAAATGGGATGGTAAGGAACATCATCAACCTCTAAACTACGAAACACAGTTTTCAGAAGCATATTTTGTCAACAACTCGAGCATCTTCAGAGTGCATGCCCTAAAGGGGTGTTAGGATCCCCAGAGCCATAAAAACCCAGCCGTGGATGGCATGATCAGAATGCAACTTCGAACGTCAAGAATGTGACAACTAGCAAAAAGGACAACCCTCAACAAGAAAAGACATTTCTTGATTCTTCAGTCTCGCAAGATCTTATGCAACCCACGGTCGATACGCCTCAACCCTCAGTGGAAAAGAATCCTTCAGCTATGGAGACTGAAAGTTCATCAACACTAATCATGGCTACAACTAGTGGGCATAAAAGACCTCACAAGTATGATCATTCAGATAATGATAGGGATGTCCCGCACTCTGGGAGGCGGTATTGAATGATCTTTCTTTGAAAAACGAGGATATGGCATTATCCTTAGTTGTAATTGATAAATCTGTAGGATGGGTAGATATCCGTAGGAGTAAGGGGAAAAAAGAAAAACCCCTGAACACCTCTGGTGGTTGATATCAGAAGAGATATTTTCACATATGTTCACAGGTAGAAAAGGTACTTAGTATGTCATACATGATTGGAGGCATGACTTCCCAGGTTAGTTCTTTTGGTTCATTGTTAACTATATGTACTCAATGTAATCTTTTTTGCTATTAATAGAAAATTTTGTATGAGCTTATCTCAAAAAAAAAGATCTATCTTAACCACAGATCTAACATGAGTCGAGAGGATCAACTCTCTCTCTCTCTCTCTCTCTCTCTCTCTCTCTCTATATATATATATATATATAGTAATTTTTCATTATTTATATTGTATTTTTGAATGTTATATAAAGTACATTGTGTACATTAAAATTGTTTTTTTTGTTATTAATATATTTTTAAGTTTAGTCAATATTAGTTAACATAGATCTTAAAATAGTTTATTTAAATTTTGTATTGAAATATTTTTGAAAAGTATAAGGTTTAAACATCTTACTCACATAATTTTTTTACTTCTAATTACTTTATGTCTTTTTAAAGTTGATATGAAATTATATTATAAGATATGGAAATCTTACTAAACATGCATAGCATACATATTTTTGTTTTTTATTATAACCTACATTGCTTTTTTATTTAGAGAATATTTTATATTTATTTTAAGAGGGATACGTGTCAACTCCACGTTGAGTACAAACAAATTTACACATCTCCATCATATTGAAATGTAGAATGAACCTCCACTATAATACAACTCAACCCACCAATTTACCTAAACACAGATTGATTATAGTATAATACAGATATAACAATAAAATTACTCATTATTATCTATATTTATATCCAAACAAATCTTTATTCCAGTGTCAAACTACATAAAAATACAAATGTTAGAATATGACATTGATTGTAATATAGTACAAATATGACAATGAAGTAGCCCATTGTTATCATATTTCAGTGTAATCTACTTTAATACAACTCAACCCACCAATTTATTCATTGTTATCCATATTTATATCCAAACAAATCTTTATTCCAATGTCAAACTACATAAAACTACAAATGTTAGAATATTTAAAAATTCAACCCACCAATTTACCCAAACACACACATTGATTGTAATATAGTACAAATGCAACTCAACCCACCAATTTATTTATTGTTATCCATATTTATATCCAAACAAATCTTTATTTCGATGTCAAACTACATAAAACTACAAATATGAAAATATTTAAAAAATTCAACCCACCAATTTACCCAAACACATACACATTGATTGTAATATAGTACAAATATAACAATGAAGTAATCCATTGTTATCCATATTTCAGTGTAACCCACTTTAATACAACTCAACCCATCAATTTACCTAAACACACATTGATTGTCATATACTACACATATGACAATGAAGTAGCCCATTGTTATCCATATTTCTATCCAAGCAAATAATTATTCCAATGTCAAACCACACAAAACAACCACATAAAACAACCATGGCTAGAATATTTAAAAAAAATCATCAAAATTGTCGTGCATGTTCTTCCCTACCATGGATGAACTTATTTATCAGTATTTAAAGCAATATAGACCAGCCATTCCAACTCAGTACAATTAGTTTTTTATTCATATTTAAATAAGGAAATTTTGTCCTATTAGAACAAATCAAATAGCATCATATCAATAAAATATAATTTTTTTATAACAAACATAAAAAAAATTTGTCCTCATTATCGTTTCTACTCCTCATTATCTTTAACTAATATAGAGGCCTGTTTTTGGGTATATTTTATGTATTATATTAAAATATAGCTTATTATAATTTAGTTATAGTTAATAAAAATGATAGTTATTAATTAAAAGTCAATTGAGTGTATTTTAGATGATTAATATGGTTTAATGGGTTTAAATCTTATTGACATAATTATATATAATTATCCTAAAATATATAGATTATTTTAAAATATATTATATTGTATATCTTTTTTTTCTTTTAATTAAATTAAAAAATTTATTAATTAAAATTATCCAACCATAAAAATCAAATAATTGAAAAATAAACGCGAAGACAAATAATCTATGTCACACATGCTTACCATTTTACACTCTCTATTTAGACATTATTTCCCCTCATCATCATGATCTTTAACTAATATAGAAGCTTTTGGGTTTATTTTATGTATTATATATAAAAAGTATAGTTTATTATAATTTAGTTATAATTAGCATGATTGATAGTTATTAATTACTATTATTTATAAATGTGAGTTAATTTATTACTATATTAAAAAAAATCTTATTATTTGAAATAACTAGTTGGTGATTCATAATCGACAAGGTTTTCATTTTTGTTAAATGTTTGTAGATCTTGAGTTGTTAACGCATTTTCTTATGTTTAAGGAAGATGAGTTGTTAGTTAATAATCTTGCTTTATGATTAAAAGGTGATTTTAACCATAGTTCCTATGGAAAAGAAAAAACACTCATTCTTTGCATAATTAAAAACACTCCTTTTGGTCATCATTAAAATTATCTTTAATAGAATGTATTTTTTAACAACCTTTACTCTTTTTTTTTTTGCTAAAGCAAGAGACGACCCTTCTATTAACTTAGGTAAAAAATAATGATTTACACAGGTTACAACAAACTCCCACAAAGGAAGAGTGGAAACACAGAGGCGCAGACTCCCACAAAGGGAGAGTGAAATTACTCAAAATACCCAAAAAACCTCCAAAAATCAAACGGAAACAATGTCAAGGCTACCCTGGAACCGAAAGCGGGCAAGTGGATTCAAAGTTTGCTCCCAAAAACCCACTAGAGATATGTCTCCTAGTGATCTGGCGGTCAAAAATCTATCTGCACGGAGGCAAAGCCCGCGGAAAAAAACCTCAAGTTGCACAATCAACGCTAACCGTTGATCTTATACTTCAGATCCAATGGCTGGTGTCCATATCGCGCGGCTTAAAAGCCCGCTGAATACCGCACGATGAAGGTGGTTTGCTTTTTCGGTCCTCCGCCACGTGTTGCATCCTGAGTGGAATTGCTAGCTTTTGAAAAAAACCGACTTTGGTTTAGATGGTGCCCGATGAAGGTGGTAAACCATTAGTGGTTTTGTCCTTTCGGGCCCACCAACTTGCATGCCAAAAGGTGGCCGTAGATCTTCCTCCTCCGGATCTGACAACCACAAAACAAATCGGACCGCACATCCGCTCGCGGATTACCCAGCGATGAAGGCGGTAAACACTGTTCACCCCCCTCCATGCGTCGCTAGCTTAATGGCATTGCTTGTCATCCAAGAAAACCTCAGAGGTCGCCCGAAGCAAGTGGTATATCTTGAGCAGTTTTTGACCCCAGTGGTCTCTTCCTTTGACCTCCCCCGCATTGTACAAGGAAGACCTGGCTGGTAGGGTGGCCTCCTACAAGGAATGCCATATGAGTGGAGTTGGCGCTCTGTGGCGTTCGTCTCACATGGAATCCCTTCTCCTATGAGTAGATATCTTCTGTCTCGATTTCTGCCTTTGTTTCTATAAGCACCCTTAGAGAACCGACAACGCATATCCTCTGATAAACTGTCTGAAGTGAACTTATTCATTGTTGGCATGAGGTAAAATTTCGTCTCTTTAATTTTATTGAAACTGTTGTCTGTCACTGAGGACCCGGGATGAGCATTCCTCCTTCATCCTGTCATTCGTTACCTCCTCCCACCAGCAGCAAAAGTCGATATGCTTGTTTCGAACCCCCTCATTGGCAAGCTAGTCCGCAACTTTGTTGGCTTCCCTGCGGACATGCACCAACCTAAGATTTCTTAGCACTCTTAGGTGTGATTGGATTCTTTGGTAGACTTGCAAAAGCCACCAGTGTCCTGAGATTTTCTCAAGTGCAGCGCCAGCGTTAACCCTCTTCACCAAATTAATGACTAATTCCGAGTTAGCCTCAATGATGACATTGTGAATGTTGTGCTTGAGTAGTATTTCCAAGCATAGTTCCATCGCCATGAGCTCAGCCATATTGTTGGTTGCTTTTCCTAGATAACTGTGGAAGATGACCAGAATGTTTCCTTCCTCATCCCTCATGACCCCTCCATAACCTGCTTCACCCAGATTTCCTTTAGAGGCCCCATCAATGTTAAATTTTAAAAAACCATGAGAAGGGGGTTGCCAGGAAGCTTTTTCAGCTGAGGTATTCTTGTTGATCTGCATAGAACACTGAGGGAGATGAACCTTGAGCTCTAACTTTTCCAGGATTCTGGCCTCTCTTTGTCCTATGAGTTTTCCGGTATCAACACCTCCCAGGATATGAACAGACTCTTTGAGTTGCTTAAGGATTAGCTTTAGAATGTTGCTCACCGGGCTCGCCTTATCCTTGAAAATCCTGTTGTTGCGCTCCTTCCAAACATTCCAGATTAAGAACCCTGGGGTTAGTGCCCAGGCGGAGGTTATTATCTCATTATCCGAAGAAAAAAAATCTGCCAGTTTATCAATGTAGCAATGATGTCATTTACATTTCTGTCTGTCTGCTCAAAGACATCACCAACCCAGTTCCAAAGTATTGTGGTGAATGAGCATCTATTCAAGAGATGATTAGTGGTTTCTTCCTATTGTCCACATAGGTGACATCTTGAGGGGCCAACAAAGCCTCTTTTCCTTAGGTTATCCCATGTCAGAATCTTGCCCTATTGAACCAGCCACTTGAACAATTTGACTTTCATCCAATGAGGATTATCCCAAAATTCTGTCCACGTCTTATCAGCATTTGGATAGTTAAGCCCTATGTCTATCCTTTTGGCCTCCTTAAGGGTGAAGAGACCTATCTTATTCTTTCACCATCTTAATTGATCTTCCAAGGTTGAGGTTAAGATTTGCCTCTTTTCCAAAAGACTGTTAACGGCTATAGCTTGAGTATGCATCATGCCCATTTCACTATAATCTGGAAGTTTCCATATTCTCCATTTCCCATTGTTCCTTGAGTGATCCCAATAGTCCCTTACCCTCCTTAATCCTTTGTTGATGGTATCTGTGTGAATGTCTGCTAATTATTCACTGCGGAGATTGTCCTCCTGCTGCCAATTATCCTCCCAGAACCAGGCCAGATTTCCATTTCTGATCTCCCATAAACTATGATTTTGGACTAGGGCCCTGTTCTCCCATGCCCTATTCCAAATTGAAGAACCTTTTACTTGTCCTGTCATTCTTATGAGGTTCTTCTCCTACCAATCTCTTGCATACTTTTGCTTCCATAGTTTTGCCTAGGGGGCTTGAATTTCCTTTAGCCATCTCCACCAGATTTTGGCTCCTAGAACTCTGTTAAGAATTCCTGGGTCATGAAGACCCAAGCCACCATGGGATTTTGGTTTGCATACCCTGTCCCATGCCACTAGGGCCCATTTCTTCTTTTCTTCACCTTTCCCCCAGAGAAAGTCTCTTTGAATGTTTCTTATATTAGTAATTACACCAATTGGTACCGGAATGGTTGATAGCATATAGATAGGGATACTTTGGAGGATATCCTTAGTTAGAATCAGCCTCCCTGTTATATTTAGGGCTCTATTTGTCCATTTTCTAATCTTATCTTTTAGCTTATTTAGAACAGGCTCCCAAATTTCCTTATGTAACGGTTTGTCAGTGAGGGGAACTCCTAGGTACTTTGCAGGCAATGACTCTCTTTGAAAGCCAAAAATTCTGGAAAGATTTCTTTGAATCAAAATATCTGTATTGAAAAAGAAAATCTTTGATTTAGTGAGACTTACCTCTATGCTTGCTGCCATGGCAAACTCACTCAGAATATGCTTGAATGCTCTGGCTTCCTTGACTGTGGGTGTGCCTTGAAGCATAGTATCATCTACAAATTGCTGATGTGTCACCGTGTCCCCACCTTGATTGACTCTCAGACCCTGAATTTTCCCTTCCTCCTTAGCAGCTCTGATTGCTCTCCCTAACCCTTCCATCATTAGAATGAAAAGGAAAGGAGAAAGAGGATCACCTTACCTGAGACCTCTAGTAGGCTTGAAGGTTTTGGAGGGAGAGCCATTGAGAAGAATTGAACAACTAGCAATGGTAACTAGCGCCATTACCCACTTAATCCAATTGTGATCAAAGCCATAGGCTTTTAGTACTGCTCTTATGTACGACCAGCTAAGTTTGTCATAGGCCTTTGCTATGTCCAGCTGAATTATCATCCCTTCCTGTTTATTGGTATTGAGTGAATGAACCCCTTCATGTGCTTGAATTATGTTATTAAGAATTTGTCTTCCTTCCACATAGCCTGTCTGCTCCTCTAACACTAGGGTAGGGAGGAGTGGTTTGAGATGGTTGGCAATTACTTTGGACATTATTTTGTACACCACATTGCATAATGCTATAGGTCTAAATCTGTCTGGAGAGGTGGGCTTTTCCTGTTTGGGGATTAAGGCTATGAAAGATTCATTGAGCGCCTTCAAGACTGTCTTAAATCTTTGAGAGTCTTCCATTACCTCCAGAATATCCCGTTTTACTATCCTCCAACATGTTTTGAAAAAGTCCATATTGAAGCCATCCGAGCCTAGTTCTTTCCCATTGTGCATCTCTGTAATGACTTCCTCAATCTCTTCTTCTGTTACTGGTCTGTTGAGATTGTAATTGTCTTCTCTAGAAACCAATTTAGGAATTTATTGAGTAAATATTTTCGTAAACTAATATCTATCTTCTGAGGTTTCCTCAGCAATTCTTTGAAAATATTGGACTACAACCTCTTCCATCTCTTCATGAGTGTTTCTTTCTATTCCATGTTGATCTGTAAGTTTCACAATTCTGTTGTTGTTTCTGTGAGCTATGGCGGATCTATGAAAGAATTTGGTGTTTCTCTCCCCTTCCTTAATCCATTGTACTCTAGATTTATGTCTCCAGAATATTTCCTCTTGTAGACATCTATTTTCCCAATCATGCTGGAGTGACTCTGCCATCTCTTTCCTTTCATCTGTATAGCCTTCTGTGATAAGAATTTGGTTTATTTCCTTTAGTTTCTTTTCCACATCTCCTTTAGCTTTGAAGATATTACCAAATTCCTTTTTATTCCACTCTTTGAGTCTGCCTTTAATGTGTTTGAGCCTGCTGTGCAGAAGAAACATCTTTGTACCTTGAAGGTGTAGCTCTTCCTTCCACCATTTTTCAATGTTTGTGAGGAAATTTGAATGTGTGAGCTAAGCGTTCTCAAACCTGAAGGGGGAGTTCCTCGGTTTACAAAATAGAGAAGCTTCCAATTGAATAGGATAGTGTTCTGAACCTCCAAAAGGTAGGATGAGCGCATTTAGGCTACTTCCCATGAGAAGAAGTTCCTATGAAATGATAAATCTATCTAATTTTGAGGGTACTTGGGTAGGGCAGCCCGTTTTGTTATTCCAAGTGAAGATCCCATTGTTGGTTTCCATATCAACCAATTTCATATTGGTGATGAAGTTCTAGAAGGCAACTGAATCCATACCAAGTGTTCGAGTACCTCCTTTCTTCTCCGTGAGTGATTTTGTCATGTTAAAATCACCTCCTAGAATCCAGGGTAGAGCTGGGTATCTTTTCTTCATATCCTCCAGCGTTGTGAGGAGTCGAAGTTTGTCCTCCATTAGCTGAGGACCATAGACATTGGTGATCATGTAACATTGCCTATCACCCACCGGTTGGAAAATCAAAGAAAGGTGATGTCTAGAAGCCTCCACATCAATCACACCAAATTTCTATGGATCCCATAGAGTGATAATGCCCCCAGCCGATTTATTTGCCTTAACTTCAAGGTATTCATATCTATTTAACCATCTACTATGTTTTCTCTGATCTTATCCACTGAGCATTTTGTTTCTTGTATAAATACTATGTCATGTTTTTCCTCTTTGATCCTGTTACCTAGATTCCTCTGTTTTCTTCTACTCCCTAGTCCTCTAATGTTCCAGGTTGTGATTTTCATTGAGGTGGAGTTTTAAAGGAGTAACTGGAAAGGTATTTCATCCTTGTTGAGTCAATCATGAGTTTGCCACACTCCAGCAGTATTTCTTTCTGTCTTTTTCTTCCCCTTCTCTTGCCTGGGTTTTTTGTTAATTTTCCTATTATTAATCCTATTGTGGAAGTCCCTTTATTTTCTTGGTTATCATGTCCTCTTTTGACTCCTGCAGCTGTTTGATGTGACTTGTTAAGGAATATCTATTGTACCTTGTCAACGTCCTCCTGAGGTATGGAGTTTATTCCCATGTTTCCTCCTTGTTCAAGAAACTTTTCCAGCTATAGGTTCTCCCTTTCCAGGATCTCTTGTAATTCTTGGTCCTCTGTGCCACTTTCACTTTGAATCATTTCATGGTCTTTTTCTATTTCCATGTTACTCAAAGGGTTCGTCGTGTGTTCATTATGTTCCTGTGTGAACTCCATGCTGGTCTCTTTTCCTTTCCCCCTTGCTGTATGATTCTCTGTACTCTTTTGATCACCTCCATCTACATCTTCTTCTCCTAAGATCTCAAAACTATTGTACCTTCTTGTTTTGTTATCCTTCTCAGTAGGGTTCTTTTGTGTCTTCCTTCCCCCTCCTTTTCCTTTTCCTCCTACTTTGGTGAAACCTGTCTGATCTTTCCCTTTGCTGGTGTTTAGGTATTCCTCCCTTCTATTAAGAGGACAATCTCTAGATAGGTGCCCATGTTCATGACATTTGTGACATCTGAACAGGATATGTTCATAGTCAACTGTTTGAACCCATTCCTCATCATAGACTTCTAGAATGACCTCATCTGGAAGGGCTCCTGATAGGTCCATCTCCACACAGATACGAGCATAGGAGGTATATTTTCCTCGTAGAGTTGCCTCTGAAATCTTTAAGAAATGACCTAATTTATTGCCTATAGCTTTTAAAGATTCTGGCATCCAGTAATCTAAAGGTAAGGAGTAGAGTCTAATCCATACCGGTACCGAAGTGAAGGTTTCTCGTTCTGGCACAAAGTTCATCGTCCATGGCCGCATATAGAGTCCAGCAGCTGCAAAGAAGTATGGTCCTCCTTCAAAAATCTTGTCTCTGTCCTCCATGTTCGTGAATACCACTGTAAAAAAACCCTTGGATCCAAGATGTATATTTAACTCCCCCTTTGGTTTCCAGTTGTATTTTATCCAAGTGTACAACGCTTTCTCTGATAGCCAGATTCCCATAAATTTGCATATAATGGCATAGTTTTCCATGTGATCCCTGTGCTCTTGCAGAGCTGGATCATTTAAAATAACCCGCGATTTAGTTATGGTCTTGGGTTTACAGGGCCCCATCTTGGTTCTGTTCTCTGTACCCTGACCTTTGTCTTCCACTTTCTCCTCTGTTTTGTCTTCTTCGTGGGTCCCTTGTTTTGCATGGGTTTTGCTGCCTTCCGCCTTCTGAGTTTCAGTGTTTTTTGTCTTGACCTCCAAGGGTTGTGGAGGCTTGTTCTTATTCCCTACTCTTCCTCTATTTGAAACCACATTACTGTAGGAGGGAGTGGAGCTCCCTCCTCCCTATGCCTCCATCGGTACCTGTTACCCTTTGTCACTCTCTTTGATGAACCCTAAAACCTTGATCGCCAGTTCAGACCCGATTCCATAGACATTCTCCTATTAGCCTTTTCTTAACAACCTTTACTCTTACTCCTATAAGTGAAACTAGATATTATCAATGGTCATAATTTAACCTTACATATGAAATACATTATATCTATTTATTATCATATAACTTGTTAACACCAAAATCTAATAAATTTAGTTGAAAATAAATAAATTTATATAGAAAATTTTGTGGGTCATTGTTGTGGAGTTATCTAACTATTAGATGCTTTTGTCTTTTCCACTGGAATCCAGTGATACAAAGTTTGGCCAAATCATGACTTTAAGTGGTTTAAAATTTGTTTTTGGGTGTATAAATGGATTCAATGCCCTGCAAAAAATCCCTAGGGCACTTAATTTTTACATATTACATCACTAAAACTTAAGATTCCAAGAAATCTCTATCGAATTTCAATCAAAATTGACTAGAAAAAGGCAAAAATGTTTAACAATTAGACCACTACCTAGATATTCATTTGATTCAATTAGAACATTGAATTACGAATGTAGGAGACTAACTCAAGGGATCAACACCAAGGTGTTGTCCATGAAGCCTAAAGCAATCAACCATTCAAGTTAGCACATTGGACTAGATCAAACAATTGACATCTCACACTAGAAAGTGTTTGCTAATTAATCAATATTTGGGCTCTGCCCAGGTTCAACTTGGTTAAACCACCAACCATGATCATGGGAAATTGCTTTAAGCTCAAGAGTATGGGGACAGTCCCTTCGATTTAACCTTGAGCCTCCTTGGTGATAGGTAGTAGGTTTACCAATTATCTTGATAGAAAAAGAAAAGAAAAGAAAGATTAACCTACCATACTAAAAAAGAAATTCTAAATTTATTTATACAATTAAAAAAAAATAACTGCTTATATATTAAGAAGAAAAAAGTTACATTTTGTAAATAATATGGATACATATTTAAAAAATACTTCCTTGTATGTTGTCTACCATCTAGATGGAGTGGACCTCAAGGTTATATCCAATCACCCACTTAATTTCAGAGGACCTTAGCTTCATTGCTAGAAGAAAAGGGATGATTGCAATAAAGCTTCCTTTATCTTGGTTTGGGTTAGCGAGAACCTTAAAATGGTGGACTTGAGTTCTGATAACATTTCGGTCAACTACTTTAATATAGATAATGATAACACTAGTCTTAATAAAATTATATATACAAAAGTCTCCTCGTGGGATGACCAAGTGGTTGGCACAATCAGATGTTATCCCCTCCACCTGGTTTCAAATCCCATGTTGGGACATCTTTGTCCCCTTGTGATAAGTTTCAAGGAGTAGGCCCCCCCACCCTCATGGAGCTTTAGCCCTTGGTATTTCTTATGGTACTCTTGGTGTTATAATGACATGTTTGATCTTAGACCTTGCCTAGATTACTTCAATGAATTATCGATTCACCATGATTTAAAAAACAAACAAACAAACAAACAACATGAGTACTCCCTCATGTTTAACTCCACTTTTTATTTAAAAAGTATATATTAAATAAATAAACAAAATGTAGGAAACTCTCAAGTATGTTTATAGGGAAGAAAACTTTCCAAATTGACCTATCCCGCTTGAGGAGAACAAGCCATTTGACAAGGAAATCCTGAAACTACGGAGGCTTGGTTTGATCAAATTGTTGAGCATTGGGAACAAGCTATAGCACTTGCTCCAGGCAATTACATTGAAGCACAAACTTGGTTAAAGATTACAGGACACTTTAGAGAATGAGAATTTCTATTATTGGGAATTTGTTTTCATTATTGAATATATGACTCGAAATCAATGTGATTCTTCCATAATATTCCCAAAAAATAGATTTTATTATGTCGACATCTTATAGGAATATATTTACAATATTAAAAAGAATACCTTTTCTGATTCTGGATTGCTAATGGATCTTTTTAATAGGGGTAAAATCAACCTGGAGATGTCTTTCATTAATGATCCATGAATAACGATTTATAATGGATGGCCTTTAATATGGAACATAGGAAGGATTATCAATAGATGGATAAATATATATATATATCCATATATACAGATATATATTATCCATCTAGAAATGGTGTAATAATCTCCTAGAAATGTTTTTTTCATTACACTGGAAATACTCTCAAATTGTTTCTTCTTAAGGACCAAAATTATCTCGTCATGATGAACCAAAAATATCTTGTCATAATGAACCAAATGGAGGAAATCTTACAGCAAAAATAATAGTCCTCAGGGCGTTGCATATTGGATATTATTGGCCAACTCTCTACAAGGATTCCAAAGAATATGTCAACAAGTGTGATAAATGCCAATGGGTAGGAAATTATGGAAGTAGAACAGTTTCTAGCTACCTTGCCACCCTACTAGGAAACCTCGCTTACCCTGCTACCTTGTCGGGGAACATAACCAGAACAAAAAAAAGTACATTTAATATATTTATATTTTATATTTTTAAAATTGAGTATTAAATTTTAAATACATTTTAACTACATATATATTTTTAAATTTATTATTAAATTTTATTTTACATTTATAACTATAATATAAGTTTACTAAACTTCCAAATAGAAAATTATAAATAAATAATTCTCACCATTGCAAATCATCATTATGAATATATGAGAAAAAGAACATTGAGTCTATACAAATAGGGACTTACTTTTTGTTTTGTTTTGTTTTGTAGTATCCAACCATTGATTTCTATTAATATCCAAAAACAGGATTACATTAGAAAATCTTTGAAGCATAGTGTCAACTTAGTCAAATGACAAGTAACTTGCAACAAACAACACGAAAGAGCAACCACCTAATTGTTAACACTTGACGTGGTGTATTTCCATCCATACAAAAAAATCATAGATACTGACATAAGAGAGTTTACAAACTAGCAACAAGTAGCATACTAAGAAGTAGATGATAGTACTAAGAACCAAAAAAATACCACTGACTGCCAAACCCATAAGATAAAAATGAAGTCAAGGATGGATTTATTCGTCCAAGATGATCACCGGGTAATTTGGAGAGGAGTTTGCGTTAGCCATGTTGAGGGGTGGAACATTGATAAGTATTTCCTCATTTTGAGGAGTATTTGAGTCAGTGTTTGAATCCAAGACTATATAGTGTTCCACTCTATTCATTCTAACCACAATATCATCCAGATCATAATGGATGTCCCTGAGTATCCTCCAACTCCTCCTGCCCCGCAAAGAGTTAATAGTAAGATATCATTTTTTGGATTCAACTGCGTTAAGTAAGTCATTAACGTATGACCATTTCCATGAGAGGTAGTCGTAACTGACTAATTTCTCACGATTTTTGAATTGTTCATTTAGCACTCATTGCATCGGGTGATGCTCACAGGGGTGAAGAAGTGGGATTGAAACTAGTGAAATGAATCATATATCGTCAATCATCACTTCCGGGGCTTGCACCCGGTAACCAGGACTTCCCGGGAGGTCACCCATCCCAGATCTCCTCTGGCTCAAGTGCGCTTAACTGTGGAGTTTTCCCCACAATCAAGCCCACTTAGCTTGCTACCCCATTTGCAAAACCTTAGCAAGTATTGTGCCTCATGAACCATTCAAGTAGAGATCCCTTCACTCTTTTTTTGGGAGTTAATAGTTATCAACCTATTTATCGCGAAACACCATACTAAGAAGAGTCTCCATATGTCTGTGTGTTGATATAGAATGCAAAAAATACAATATTATCTTCCTCAACTTTCTTGGGCCTGACAACCATTTGGTGTTACCACTGTAAACTTCAGTATCTGAGTGATACATTTGATCCCCAAACTCCTTAGCTTCCAGAGTGCGTATTTCCTTTCTCACTTCCATAGGAGCAACGTCAAATAAATTCACAATTGACTCCCACCCAAATAACCTATAGTTTCTGGAGGAAGACACCCCTGGAGCACCTCCCCTGCGACTAAGCAATCTTTGGCGAGGAGCCATAAGAACTCGATACCTGTAAACGAACCGGACAACAAAAGTTTTGAAAAACTGACTGAACCAACTATTACAACAAGCTAGAGAGTAGAGCCCTTATAAAACACAAAATGATGAAAGTGAGGTGACAAACAACTTAAAATTACCCATTGCAATTTCTATACACAATTTGTCAAAGAACCTTCAAAAAAGTGGTTCCTGACCAGTGGAGACACTGAAACCATTACCAACCAGAACCAAAGACTAATTGACTTCCCTATAAAATATTAAGGCTTGAGGAGGCAATATATTACTTTTTGTGTCAGAAATGACCCATGGAACTTTTGAAGGTGGATGAAATTAAAACCAAATGGAGAAAGATCCACTATACCACACTCCACATAGCAATACATGGTAATTAAACAAAATCCCAAAGGGTTCGATGGATTGGAGTTCTGTTGTTGGGAGGATAATAACTAGTTCGAAGGATGGTTCATACGTTGTATTATGCAAGAATCACACAAAAAACATTGGCTCTCTATATGAAACCACCTATGACTCGCGGGTAGACTTATGGCTTTAGGACAACTGAATAAGAAGTAGATTGACAACCAACAATGGAGATTGAATTGGACTAATCCTCGAAGATTTTGGCATGAAAACACAAGTGTGGGCAATCTTCTCTTGGGAGTAAAACAAATAGCTGAGAAACTAATATGTAAAAGAAGACGTAGCTCTAGAAAATTTCCAGAGAGAAAGGAAACTGTTGTTCACCACCCTGAAACGATAACAGAGCTGATATATATATAACTGCAAACAAAATACAACTTTCACCTGAGAAAAATTGGGCTCATTGCTATACAAATAAGGACTTACTTATTCACTACAAAAACAACTATACACGGTTTTTGTTGTTCTAAACCATCCATATACAACTTCTCATACTGATATTGAAACTTTCAATTACTTCTATAAATAGATATGGAAAAACTTAATATTGTATATCCAAACCATATTTAAGAAAAATGTGTAAATATCCATAAATAGTTAAAATTCAAATGTGCATGTGGTTTTTTTTGCACACTTTGTAAAAAAACTATTATTAATTTATGTAAGCAAGCTTACTTTTAAATGTTTGTCTTCTTGGGAATCAAGTTATATGAGAAAAATATACACTTTTTTTTTTGCTAGGTAATGTGAGTTTTGATAAGCAAGCTTACCTTTAAATGTTTGTCTTTTGGGAATCAAGCCATATGAGAAAAATATACACCTATTTTTTTGTTTGCTAGATAATGTGAGTTTTGAGATGACTGACATGCTTAACTTGTGGCTTGAGTCGTCGCGACCTAGGGGCATCTTAGCCATCAAGATCATTAGGGATTGCACCTGGTTTGGGCCACACCAGCCCTTCACATGATTAGATTTTTGCCCAAGGAGTTGTGAACCAATAACCTTTACACTATGGAGTGCCTTCATCTAATTTATGCCTTGTGTGCTTGAGAAAAATATACAATTGCTAAATGAGTTTCTATGCTGTCCTTTACCCATAATAAAATATAATATGAAAGTTCTCTTATTTGTAATAATTTTTTATTGAAATTTGAAAATTATGTATCGGACAAAAAGCTATTATGCTTTCTTTTTTCCTTTTTTTTACTTAAAATAAAATATAATATCAAATTTCTCCATTTGTAATTCCTTTTCATCCAAAAATTTTCATAAATTTAAAGATTTGTAATATTTTTATTTTTATTTTTTTAAGCTAACAAAACTTATATTAATAACAAAATAAGAAATACAATAATAATTCCTACAATGATCTATATTTAAAAAAAAAAAAAAAATTATAATAATTTTTTATTATTAATTTTTTTCATTAGAATTATAATTAATTCAAAATTCTCATAAATTTAAAAATTTATAATATCTTTTTTTATTATCAATTATAATTAAAATCTTCAAAAATAAATAAATAAATATATATATTCATCAATGAAATATAAGAATCCTCCAACCCCACATAATTATCTTAATTATGTCCATTTAAAAATCCCCAATAAATAAATAAATATATATATTCATCAATGAAATATAAGAATCCTCCAACCCCACATAATTATCTTAATTATTTCCATTTAAAAATGCCCAAGGCACTCATTTGTTTTTTGTGTTTTTAATTTAGAATATTTTTGACCTTCTAAATTTCATATTTTTGTATTGACTTTAAAATTTAAAAAAATTGCTTTAATCAACGGTACAGATTAGAATGATGGCATTCATTTATTTTGAAAATTGTCTTATAATATTCCACATCATTAACAATGGAAGGTTTATTAATTGTTTTGACTTTTTATTTTAAAATCAAAATTTTAATAAATTTTCCATTACATTTTTTTAATTTTTTAATTTTTTATTTTTATACAATGAAATTGGCAACAGGGGCAGTGTCACAACTCGCGTTACACGAGGTCGATTCTGACCGCTACCTCTGTAACCACTGGGAGCTGCGCCCGCCCATCTCCACAGCGCCGGGTTAGTCCGGGGGAATTGAACTCATGATTTTCAGTTACGGAGCCTACCTTTCTAACGAACTTCACCATAGTGTGATTACCAACTCGCCTACCCCCTGGGGCTATAAATTTTTCACTACATTGCCATGCCAAACATCTCTATTTTTTTGTAAGTGCTTTAATTTATATATATATTAGAACGATATATAAATAAAAATTTAATGAGTAGTCAATTATTCTTTTTCTTACTTATAAATATAGAGTTTTTCATTCTCTTATAAACACAAAGTCTTTCATTTTCCCTCCATTAAAAAGAATATATATTTTTAAGACAATTTTGATTGTGTTTTATTTTTTGAATTAATTTTGTATTGTTTCGGAAAATCAAAATATCAATATATTTATCAGATATGCACGTCGAATTGAGTCAATCATAGGTGATCTCAATTTGCCACTTTGGAAACCATAAATGTTGATCACCTACCATCGATAAAGTTTGAGCAAAACCTAACATCTTTTGGAGATGAACAATCTTATCTAAAACAAATTTACTTAGAAAACTATTATAGGATTGAATAACATAAAACATCATTTAGATAAAGTCGTTGGTGTAGGAGTTTTAGAATTGATGCCGAGAGGGGCTATATGTTTATCCTCACATTGAAGGTGGCTCTCCAAGTGAGCTATCATGGCATCTAAACACTCCAAGCAAAAGTGTTGATACCGTTGAGCATGTGTGATATCCTCTAGGGTGGCAAAGATGTTGTATTGTTTCTCATGTTTTTCTTTCAGGACTCCACCTAGGAAGGTTTTTAACTACCAATGCAAATTTAGTGAATTGAGGTATTGCTTCCATCGCTCCTTGGTATGACCAAGATTAAGAACCCATTGGGAAACCTCATCAATAATATCATAATCTGAGAAGGCTTGTCGATCAGTAGCAGATAAGGAATGAGGACAACAATTTTATTATCAAATTTATGAGGGAGTAGCCAAGTTATATATGGTTGCGTCCTCCCCTACCTAGAGTTGGGCATGAGGTATGCACGAAGGGCCACGGAAAATTTTAAGAACCCCCCCAAATTTACATGTATAATAAATGGGCGAATCTCCATGGTATATAGGAAAAATGGAAGGCGATTTTATCAATAATATGATATGTATATATAATTTTTTGGCAAATCTCTCACCAGGCATGGCGAATATTTTACTCAATTATAAAATCTTGTGTTTATTGAATACACAAATGAAATCATTGCATTTCTTTAAAATATCTTTTGAAATTATAAAATCTTGTGTTTATTGAATACACAAATGAAATCATTGCATTTCTTTAAAATATCTTTTGAAATCAAAATTACCAAAATTACATATCGATAACCTAGTGGGTGTAGGATAAAATTCACCTGTGCCATTCACAGAAAGCATGAGAAAAAACCTAATACTATATATAAAACCAAGAAAAATTCAAATTCATCACTTCTAGGGACCTCGTAACCACCCTGCCAATACACAAGTATGTTCCTATTTGCAATTAGAAAAATTACCCAAATTACAATCTGTTTACTCCAGCATATGTTGGAAAGTTATAGAAGGATGACTAGTGCAATCAATCCATTCCTTTTAACCCTGGATTTGTTTCAGTTTAAAACAGAAGTATACAAATATACTTGTCTAATGTCTATGCTTTAACCATTCACCTTAAGATATTTTTACAATATAATTTCCTAAGTCTATTTAATATCTTCATTATCATAAAAACCAACCTATATCCATCTTAACTCCACATCTACCACTCTTAGGGGGATGAAATCTATTTATCCCTCTGAGCACTTGGTAGACCCAGAATTAAGATGGATCTAAGATGATAGAATTTCCCCTTTAAATAGTCTATGCTCACATGAATACCATGGTATTACCATGGGTCAATACCATGGGTTATCATAAACTTGGAGGTTAGAAATTACTATTAGTAGTTTATAAAAATTAATAAAATTAATAGTATATTTTTATTTTATTTTTTATTTTAACCAAGCTAAAATGTTTAACATACATTAAATTACAACATCCATTTTTACTCTTGATCGGATCAAATATTTTTTCACTCTATGTTAGTTTGCATATCACGATATTTGATACCTCTCGGGGGTTAGTAGATCCAGAGTAAAGATGGATCTATGCTCGTTTAATTCCCCCATTTAATAGGCTACATTCTAGGTGAATACCATGGGTCAATACCATGTACCATTTTGGTGAATACCATGGGTCAATACCATGTGCCATTTTTATTTTTATTAATACTAATATTAGGGTTAATAATGTTTTTTTGCATGGTATTAATAACAATCTAGTCCATGGTATTTGTCCCATAGTATTTTGCCCATAGGTTTCACCTAAATATAACACATTTTTTGATTGTTCGTAAATATAAGGTGACTTATGGAGTAAATAAAAAAAATGTTTTATTTGTTTACATACCTCTTGTTTATTTATATTTTTATTAATTTACCATACCTCTGTTACAAATATGGTATTTGGCCCATAGGATTCACTTACATAAAATCTCTTTCTTGAGCCTTCATAAATAGAACGAGGATTATGGACTAAATATAAAAAGAGGTTTTATTTATTTACCATGCGTCTAGTTTATTTATATTTTTATTTATTTACCATACCTTTTGAGTAAGTATTAAAAGACGTTTTATTTATTTACCATACCTCCACTTTACTTATATTTTTATTTGTTTACACCCTTGCATGTATATAAGGTGACTTATGGAGTAAATATAAAAAATGTTTTATTTATTTACCATACCTCTCATTTATTTATATTTTATTAATTTACCATACCTATTTTATAAATATGGTATTTGGGCCTTTGGCCCATAGGATTCACTTAAATAAAACCTATTCTTGAAAATGGGCGAATGGAAGGTTGTAACTCCTAATTTCAAGGGCTAAATTTACCTTTTTTACCCTCTCCCTTAAAATAAGGTGGGCTATTTGAGGTGATTTGTAAAAATGTACTATGATACAAAATATTCCCCCACTAAAAATTTAAAACCCCTTAATTTCGCCAAAGGGTGAACATTCACCCCTAAAATTTTCTAGCCTTGCCCACCCCCTCCTCGGAAGTTGCACATGTGATGTCGAGGCATAATGACAAGGGGGGAATAACAATAGGAATTGTATTTTAGACGCCACTCGTTACAGAGGGATCATTTAGGATAAAAACCAAAATACTGAAAGATTGGACCAGAATAAGAAGACCACCCCAAATAGGTCACTTAACATAATCGACCACAACCAAAAGACAACAAGGTAAAAGGAGGCCAACAACTTACACGGAAGAACAGGGTCTAAGTCTATCTCCATATGATTACTTGCCAAAAACCACTAGAGAGAACTAACCATGGGCATGAGTTGAGAACCATAAAATGAACTCTAGAAAGGGTAGAATGTAAGCTATTAGGCACATAATTTACCATTGAAAATGTATCTCGAGCTGCCAACCACTTCAGTTGCAGACGAAGATTCGACATAACAGTGACCCATCTCGATGTGGAGGTTAGGTCTAAAGGGCTTCACCGATTCACTTAAATTGTGCCACCAAAAAGGATCCTTCGCCTTGCTGAATTTCCTTTGCATTCAACCCTCAATTTTCTCTGTGCCTTGGCACCATTCATTGACTTAACACCCATGAAAGCCCAAGCTTCCTCAAGCCTAAGAGTGAGGACAAACAAGTTCCAAATCATAAAAATCAACTGTAAAATCACCAAGGAAATGGTTTCACCTCCGTAAACAGTCCCCCCCCTCGCTACACAATCCAAAAAATCCCACTTGCGGCAGGGGATATTCATAGCAACATCATAAACACTGGAGTAGAACCCCCATTTGAGCAGGAACGAGATCAGATTGATGGCTCTCCATATTAGTAACTCCATGTTAGACATCACACACTTTTGCATGTGGTGACCACCCCCACCTTAAATGAATTATGAGGTGGTGGGGTGGGAGGCTTGCCCCCTGCCTCTTGACTTGCCTCATTTTCCATCCCCATCGGGGACATTCTAAGTATGTCTTTAAAACATATCCCTAAGTTTGGATTTTTAATGGAACTCTTTCCTTTTACAAAATAGCATATTATATATCATATTATTGATTTGAAAACCAAATAAATAGACATTTTCCACAAACCCCCCTTGACTCATTAAAATACATTTTTTTGTAAGTTTAGCTGATATTTTATGTTAATATAATACAAAATAAGGTATATACAAGATTAACTATGGCCTACCTCTTATCAACCAGGATCACAATGTTTATCTTGGTAGATAATGACATAGAATTCTTTATTTTCATATCCTTAAAAATAGTATACCCTAGACATCTATTGAAAGCAACATAAGACATAAATGACATAATCAAAAGGAGAACCTTGGTTCCCCTTGAAACAACTACCAAAACAGAAGATAATTGGCCAACCCATGAGGACAAGTGCATACTTTTGCCAAAGCTAAGTATTCTCTTGTCCCTTGAGACCTTCATCACTGAGAATGGGGTTGGAAGGGGTGCCTGCAAATTCTTACACAAGCATAGTTGTTGTCATTGTGTTGTTCTTGTTGTCCTCTAGGTGGGTCACTATAATGTCAATGTGAAATGCTACTTTGTAAACCACGCTAAACTTGTTGTTCATTAAATCTTATTTATGAAGAATAGCTTGTTGTTGTTGACATTGTTATTCCATTACCTAAGATATGAAGGCCTTATTTAGAGAGTACAATTTTATAAGATTGAAATTTTTGATAGCCCTAGATTATTAAAACCTTGTGGGATCCGTTCCTTGAGTTCTACCTCAACTTGGTTATTAGAGAGTCTCCTCATTTTTTGGATGGCTAAGTTCTCCATCTCGACAACCACTTCCCTAATAGTAGTAGACAAATGATGGTGGAAATTAGAGGTTGCCTTCATGGCATCTATCTAGGTATAATGTGTTCGGGGAGTTTTTAGGGCAAAGGTTGTTGAATAACTTGTTTGGGCCCTTGCCTAAGCCCACCTTTGCTAGATTTTAGGCGCATTTCATTGCCAATACTCAACATCTTAGGGCACATGAACTTGATAGGAATCACAAAGGTGAAGTAGTGGTAATGGGTAGAGCGGAGATGCAACAACTGGGGGAAAAGAGTCAAGGCCAGGGTAATATTCACCCACCTCAATAGGAAAATTAGAAAAAACCTTATGACTAACACAAGAGTTTTCAATTCGCTAGAAACATGGCTTTTAAATCCTAACTTGATGGTGCGTTGAAAAGGATAATAAGACATTCCACACCAAGAAACTAGCAAGAAAGCTCAAAGTCGAGCCAAGGGGACCAACAATTGAAGTGGAACCAATGTTGTTGTAAAGCCCAATGACTTTTGTTCCTTCAATGCTCTAGTGTCTCTACTTCTCAAGTAAGTCATTTGAGCCCACATCCTTGTTCCATCCATAACACCACACGAGGAGAGTAATCTAAATGTTCCATGTTTTTTTTTTTTTTTTTTTTTTTTTTTTTTTTTTTTTTTTTTTTTTTTTTTGAGTATATTTTCCAATCAATTTTATTAGAAATCGGGCTAGAATTTCTTGGAATTGCAAATGAGTGGTTGAATCTATATACAATCAATCTATATGCCCAATTTTTCTTTTAAATGTCGAATCCATTTATACATTCAAAAATACAATTTACACAATGGAAATTATAATCTCACCAAAAAATTTATCACTAAATTTCAATTAAAAAACTAAAACATAAAACATTTAAACTTTATCCTACATTAAAAACTATGTAATACATTTTATTATGAAATAAACAAACTACTTTTACAATAAATGATTATGTACACTCTAATCCTAATTCTGTTCTTTTCGTGAGTAAACCTAAAAAGCATACTTCCAATTAGAATAGTGTTTTGTTTTGTTTTGTTGTTGTTTTTTTGTTTTGTTTTTTTATTAAGTAAGACTAAATCTATTATAGATACAAAAAAGTAGTGTTACAAGGAGGAGCTAGCCTCTGCAGAAACTCTCTCAGAGAAATTACTGTGCGTTATTAAATAGTGACTGAAAAATTAGACTGCCCACGCGGGGAAACAAATCCAAAGAAGGAGAAAGTTTCCCACGCAGGGGAAACCAACTTATAATAATCATGTTTAAGAGTTTTCCAGCAAAACAAAACCCAAAAAAACCACGTAGCAGAGGACCTCATGACTAGGAACCTGACCACAAAAAAAACCACAAAAAGACCAAAGAGGACCTGATGACTAGGCACGTGGAAAGAGAAATGAAGCCTGCTAGGTGTCAGCAGGTGACGGTGTCTCCTCCACGATGGGACACCCGTAGGCATAAGGGTCGTCGTAGTTGGTATGCTGCTGGCTACTGGTCGTGGCATCTCGCTTCTCGTTGTCATCTGGACTGTTCGTTCCTGTTGCCACCTTCCCTTGACCATCAAGGGTGTTACGCTTCTTGTGCAAAGCTTTTGGGCTAGAGCGAGCAGCTTCCGTTCTGTTCTGGCCGGTTCCGCCAGCTTCCATTCTGTTCCGAGCTGTTCCAGGCTGGTCCTCCTGCAAGCTGTCCCGCCTGCTATCGCCCGTCCTGTTCCGAGTGATGTTGGCCGGGGCAATGGTGCATTGAGGCTCCTCCCTAAAGGTAACAAAGACGGTGGCGATTATACAAGGGTAGTCCAGGGTGCATTTGAAATGGAATTGGGTGGAGTGTGAGGGGTTCAATATTGGCTCGGTGTCGCTTTAAGGTTATTGGGTTTCCTCCAAATGCCTTTGGCCAACTCTCTGGGCATGCACTCTTCCACTTTGAGTGTTGGGATAGTGACCCTGCTTTGAGAAGCGGTTGAAGGTAAGGATCAATCCGCCTGAGCTGAGTTAGACGGGGACCGCGAGGGAGGGCGAATTGCTCTCCCTCGACGGCTTCTCATTTTGTGCCGGAGGTGGGGCATATTGACAGGGTGAATTACAGTGCTATGGGTGCTTGGAGGGGCTGAAAATGGGGTAGAGTGGCTTGAGAAGACAGGGGAGTGAGGAAAACGGGTGCCAGTGGCGGAATTGAGGCCTGGAACAACAGTTCTGTAACAATAGAGCGGGTTATGGGAGAAATGGGAACCTTCAATTAACTCGATGCCGCAGAGAAGCTGACATTGTCGCCCCGTAGCTGTTCTGGAGCTTGGCTGAGCCGCTGCAGGCGAGAGGAGGCAGAGCAGGGGGAGGTCGCGGGTTATTCTCCATATTAAGGTCCAGAACCAGAAGTAGGTGGCCTCGGCTCTCTCCCTCCATTAATGGTTTTTTGCTTTCTAGCTTCATTAAAACGCCATTAACAATGGCGATGGGCGTCTCGTTGGCAATGCAGGAGGCCATATGGCCATACCACTTGCCTGCCCGGATGGTCAGCGTCGTGACGACGCTATTAATCACCCGCATCCGAGGCAATTAGAATAATGTTAATAACACCCTAAATATTAATTGGAATAATGTTAATAACACTATAAAGATTATTAAAATACATTAGTAATATTATACAAATTATGTATCATGGTTAAAAAAAATATTTTTTTTTTTATAAAATATGACATTAGAGTTAAAACACCCTACCTTGATAGTTAGGCCTGTTAGCACTCAGATTTTCCTTGAAGTTGTTGGGAAGAGGAAAGGGGTCCGAGGTAACCACAAACCAACTTTTAGGTACAAAATCTAGCCAATCTGTACCCAGAGAGGGCTCTCTCTTTAAGTTTTAGCTTTGTTTTGAAAGATATTAGGCTAGTTATGAAAGTTTAGGGGTTTTGATTGTGTTTGATGGTGAAATTCAATAGCAGAGGGGTAGGACTGAATAGTTTAGGCCATTGGGCTAATGGAGTCAAAGAAGATGGCTTAACTGGATTTGGTTTCTTAACAAGGGATGGTTTCACAGGGCAAGGTAGTTAAACAGGGAACAAATAGAGACTTAAAAAAGATGGAATGGACTCAAAAGGGATGAAGGGCAATTAAGAATCCTTCAACATATTCTAAAAGAGGGAACTTGGATGATTACCAATAAAGAGCAACTAAGAATTTTTTACTAAATAATCAAAGTGAATAAACTAGGAAACATGAGCAATTAAGAATTCATTGTTTATGCTAGTTTAGAGGAAAACATTAAGAACAAAAACGATTGAAAACAGATTGCACTCAAGCACTTTCTAAATTATTCTTTTTCGTTTATCATTCAGATATGAAACACAGTTGATATAATAAACAAGAAAACTTTAAAACATGAGATATAGAAGACTTATTGATCCGGTGTCTGACTCATGAATCTTGTGAAAAGTCCTTTGCATTAATTCTTCATCCAGCTAGCCATACAAAATTTTGTCCAACAACACTTTATTCCAAAATAATCAGTTTTACAGCAATGTCTAAGAATCCACCCTCAATACTCCAATTGAGGGAGTATTTATACAAAAAATTTACAAAAAATATCTCATAACAAAGTGAGATATATTCTAGGATGACTATCAATAAGTTACAAGAAAAATAGAGACAGATGGTCTCGTAGATAGAAGAAAAGGCAAAATGATGTTGTGCTATTCCTATTCTTGTGAGTGTGCTGGAGGCAGGCCCTATGATTTGGCTTGCTGCTGTCTTCTTGGTAATTCTGTGTTGGCTGCCCTGTTTTCACTGATACTCTTTACCTGCTCTGATACTCTTTGACCTGTTTGATCTCTGTTTATCCTCTTTACCATTATTGACTGTAGTAAATAACCAAAATTTACCTTTTACCAAGGATAATTTACAAAATCTCTAACATTTCTTCCCACCAATTTGGTGGTGGTATTCTGGTTTTTTGAAGTTTCCTTAGGGTCTCATCAGTTTCGGTGTACCTGAAAAAGGTAGGCTGAATTGGAAACAAGTGCTTTATTTCATGCTCGACATAGAATAAGTTCTCTAGACTGTCATAGAGAACTCTACCTGTAGGCAATGCTTTTGATGCTGATGCACTTGTTGATGAACTTGCCTAGTTGCCTGCATATTGATTCAATTTCTCCACATAGTCTATATGCCTCATTAATTTGTCATTAATAACTAAAGGACTAGGAAACCCTTTACTCTGCAAAATATCAAATTTCTTCATGAAAGCATTAATTTCCTCCTGCATGTCATGGCATCTTCTTTCTAAATTTTGCATCAGAGTCCTTTTAGTTAAAACCCTTTTGACTTCCAGAATTGTTCCTGTTCTGTCTTGAATGCCCAATTCTTCAAGCTGGTACTTATTCTTGGTATTCAAAAATTGTATGAGCCTGGTGGCTTCCTTAGGCATATTTCCTAACTCTGCTCTTGTCTTTTGAACCTCTTCTCGAGCTGCCTTTACTAAATCAATTTGCTCAAAAATTATTTGGATTGATGCCCAAACATCATTTATTGACTGAGTGATGTTGGCCCAAAGAATTTTCCTAATTTATGTCAAAGGTTTATCAAATGTGAGATCCTTTTCTAATGATTTCACTCCCTGTTCTAATCCTTTAATTTCCCTTGTCCTTTCTGCAACATTTCTCTTTGAGATATCATACCTTTGCTCCAAGGTAGCATATTGTTCTTTTACTTTTTGCAGCTCTGTAACTTTGAGCTTTAATTCCTCCATTGATTTTACTAATTCGTCTGGGCTAAGACCTGTAATTCCTGCTTGTGCTGTACCTGTTGTTGTTGTTGCTGTTACTGCCTCTGTTGTGACAACTGGAGCATTAGGTGCCAAATTTGTTCCAAGGGTGGAAGGGACTGCAGTGGAAACTACTAGAATCACATTGGGAAGCTGAGAGGTCGACTCTCCCTGCTTGTCCTTCAGTGATTTCTCCAATTCTTGTTCAGTTTCTTTTAACTGCTCATTAAGTTTCAAAACTAAATACATCAGTTCTTCTTTAGTTCTTTGTTGTATCACCTCAACTGTTTGTGGGTGCCGTGAAGGTGGAAATTTCAATTGCTTTCTCAAAGTGGCAATGTCTTCATCTTTCTTTTTAATTAAGGCTTCTGCAGCCTTCACATCTTTGGGATCATGACCCAACCCAATGATTAATTCTTCTAATGTTTTTATTCTGTTATCTTTAGCCTATGAGAAGACTTTCTCCTGTTGTAGTTTGGCAGTTGTGTTATTCAAAGAATTTTCCAGCCTTTGGGCCATCATAGCCTTACCAGTCAAGGTGGAATAAATCATCTCTCCAGTTTGTTTGTGCAATTCAATTTGATCCAAAGGATGAATATCCTTTGCCATAACCTCAAAATTGGTTCTGAGATAGTCTGCTGCTGATTGAGGCTGTTGCACTTTAGGTTTGAAATAACTCATTATCATTTTACCTTCCTTGATGTCATAGGCTGACATCAATCTGTTTTGATTAGTGGGAGCCATTTTCAAATATTGATTATAAACCTGAATCCTCAATGGATCATTTCTGGCTTTTATTTCCATAAATGTCTTCTTGATATATGAAGTGTATTTTCTTGGTGGTCTGAAAGATGATACCTCTGCACTTTGTTGTCTCTCTAGCTCCTGTCTCTATGAGCTAGTAGATGTTCCACCTACTGGGAATGTTTGATGACTATCTTTTCCTTCTTTCCTTTGACTATCAGTAGTCTCTTCAAAAAATTCCTCCTCTAAAAGAGGATTTAACCTTTGCCTTTTTGCACCAGGCTGCTTTAAGGGTCCACTGGTAGGGGTAGCTACTTCCCTGTCTCTTTTCTTATTCCTTTCCTCATTCAAAGGAGTCTGCAAAATTGGAGGTTCTCCCACATTGCCCTGAGTTGGGGGAGTTTGCATTTGGGCTTGTTCCTTGGAAGTTTCAGGCTGTTTTGACATTGTAGATTGCTCTGTGGCTTGTGTACTAGTCTCTATTTCTTTACCCTTGGAGGTCTTTGTGGCTGGTGTATTGGTCTGTTGTGAGTGCCTTTCAGAGGTCCCAGCTGCTGAGGCACTTATTCCTGATGTTGATTTCTGGGAACTATCATGATGTACCTGCCCAAAAGAATCTCAGTCAAGAGTCTTTTCAAGATCTTTCATTACATTTTCAATATTCATTTGTTCATTGTTAACAGCTACTAGGGTCCCCTCTCTCCATTCATCCATATTGGCAAACTGTTCAATTTCTGGGATCCTATGATGCATATAGGGAGACAACCTATTCTTCATTCTTCTATCACAGATAAAGCCCTGAGGGTCATATGGGGCCCAACCAAAGCTCTTTTGTAATCTAAGGTAGTCTTCTAGAATTCTTTTTGCTACTTCCCCTGCTTCTCTACTGTTGCAGACAAAAGGGCCTATTTGATGTTTGATCCTTAACTGTGCTTTCTTTTTGGCTTTGGTAAAGTGGATCAAATTTGAATTACACATCTACCTATAGTATTTCAATGCAAACAATTACATTGGGACATACTTTGGTAATTTAAAGGGGGCAAGCTCACAACCATATATCCTGAATTCTGTGAAATTCTGATATAGATACCAATCTCCCACTTTGTACTGTTTAGAAAGTTGAAGGGTCTTTCTAATATCACCACTGATCCTGGGAGGGGAAATCCCTGTTAACAAGGTAGTTGCTGGATGAATGAATAGGTCAATGAATTCATTATAGGAATAAGGGGTTTCAAAGGAATCATGGAAGACTGCAGACCAGAAGATCACAGACCTTGGATTTCCTCTGGTGTCAAGTTTCAGGACAGGGAATGGGAAGTTGTCTGATTGATAAAAGAGCATAAGATGGTATATAAAGGTGGAGTACTTGAAAACTCTTTCATTTTCTAGTCTCATGAACTGGTCATGAATCTTGTTAGCAATGTAGGAGGCAAAGTCATATTTGACAGCAGGGGGCTGTCCAGGAGTAAAGATTGACAACATTGCTAGGGTTAACTCGTCAACAAATCCACTAGTATTGAAACCCATTATTGATGATATCATGTCGATTATGAGTTGTCCCATAGTGTAAAGAAAGTTTGCAGGTAAGGAGGTGGGCCATCAGGCTGATTTTTTGGTGACATGAAAATTTGACAGAGGCGAGTAAGTTCCTCTTGGGATAATTTAACTGATTTCTCAAGTAAATCTCCCATCGAAAGGGGAGTCAGAGCTTGACTGGGATGAAATTGTAACATTTCATTAATTGACTCGACAGTTATTAGAAAAAGAATGTTTTGGCTCGGGGACATGACTGCTTGGCGATTAGGGTCGTAATTGGCATGGCAATGATGAATTATTTCTGGGAAAACACGAACTGAGGGTAGAAAATACATAGGAAGGTTGGATTCCCACAATCCTAGGATATCAGAGCCATTTAGGTAGTTATCTCTGCTTTGGCAAAAGACTCTTAGGTGATTTTTGTCAGTGATGAGGTCTTTTATCTGGAAGTCCTTATCAGCCAAAGGCAGATAGTCTAAATCTTTGTGAGGAGCATTTAGGGGTGCAACACTCAGGGCCATAGGGGTTTCCATGTCTGGTTCTTGTGTATTCAGATGGAAACAATGATTTTCTATAAAAAAATGGGTTTAACAGAGGGTCTGGGAACTTATATGATGAAGACAAAGACTGAATTGCAATGAATTTGGGCCTTTTCTGTCAATTTACAGTGGAAAACGAGAACTTGCAGGGTTTTATTGGGAATTTGGATAAATACCTGTGTTTGGGGAATGAACAGTGAAATAATAGGTGTTGGTAGTGGCTAACAGGCTCTGGGCTGCGTCGACTGCAAGTTTTTGAGCAAGTTGGCGGTTGAAAACTTCAGATAGTTGACCTTGACGTTCTTTGCATGGGGGCACAGGTTTTCGGTACAAAACAATGAAAACGACATTTGTTTGTTTTATTAACAATGTCAAGGGTTGGCAAGTTTTTTTGGTTTCGGGACGGGTGACGTCAGCGGGAAGTGAAGTGACATTTTTGTTGTATGCGGGAAAGCGGTAAGTGGTTTTGTATTGCACCGCTTTTGGGGATGGGCGGTAATTAGCCGGGAGCAAGCGATTCCATAGGATGTATGACGCGTGGCGGAGGTACGGGGAGAAAACCGCTTTGTGATCACGCGCTAACGCGCGGTCACAAAGGGGTGCGCAATATCGATGATAACTGTTGGATATGGGAGGTGTGATCGGACGGCTGACAGGAGGCGCGATGCGATGGGATTTAACAACAGCGGGCCCAACATAATTAAAGTTTAATTAATTATATCGGGGGTGGTATGATAGGTCGGGGAGGTTCTTAATTAACCATGAGGGTTAATTAATTCCTTATTAATGCAACGGGGATTAGGGCTGTTAACTAATTACGAGTTAACTAGTTAATCCCAGTTAAAATGTATTTATGGTTATTACTTAACCAAAGGGGCAGGATATATATAAATTTTGGGATTTTTGATAGTTTAAATAATACGGGATAAGGTGAATTTTTGTGCGGGAGTTACATAATATAAGTTAATAGTTAATATGGTAATGTAATGAAAAGTGCCAAGTAAAACATTAGAATTGTGTATTTAATTTAGGCTTGAATGAAAAAAAGGGTTTTTATGGGGTATTGTGTAATTTTCCTAAGTAAAATAGGATTTTACTTAGGAAAAGACTTATGAAAGTAAATGAATGACTTATGGATGGTTTTAAGTACTTAGGCTTTTAAATTATTAGGCTGAGGGTCTGGTCCCTTCAGAAGTCAGAGAAATGCTCTAAACCCCTCCAATTTAGAAAATGCCTTAGTCCTTAGGGGAAATTAGTGAGAATTTAGGGAAAAGTGAGGGGGGGAATTAAGTATTTGACCTTGCCTTGCTTTGAAATGCTTTCAGTGTAATGTCTGCCTTGCATTTGTGGTGAAAGTAAAGTTTAACACATTTCTAGAGTCATTATCCATCACATGTAATTCTGCAACATCATCTACCTACCCTGCCTACTTTAACCTAACATTTTTTCTTTTTTATTTGGGTGCACTTAAACTGGCAAATCCTTATCAATTTTTTTATTTTTAATTTTTAATTTTTTTTTTTTTTTTTTTTTTTTTTTTTTTTTTTTATGGAGAAATCTATCTAAATCTAACCTTATTACATCTAAGGGCTCAGATTAGACTGTTGAGCTCCTTTTATTCATTCTACCTATTTACTTATCTGCCAAAATTAAATTGTTTGGTCAGATTTTATTCTCTATATTTAAAACATAAAATTCAAATATGAACTAGCCAAGCTTAAGCTGTTTGACTGTTCATCAATTGTGGCATAAGTTAACAAGCTGCACACAATTGTTTATTACACAAGAGTAAAAAGTAGTGGCATTTAGACTTGCACATTTTCCTTGGTCTTTCTTTTGATGGAGTTCATTTTCTTTTACTTTTTTGACCATCTTTTTTATTCTTTTCACCCTTTGATTTTTCTTTTGGGGTATACTCTCTTTACATTTTTTTTTTTTTGATTTTTTGACAATATGGAAAACCTTTGCAACAAGTAAAGGTATGAACATATTACATAGCTCATCAAGTCAATCATGATATATGACACCTATTGGTATAGGAGCATAACAAGGCCAATAATGAAAACTAATTCTGTTATTTTCCGTGAGTAAACCTAAAAAGCATACTTCCAATTAGAATAATGTTGAATTGAGGCTTCTGTGATCCATATCAAGTTTATGAGAGATTTTTCGGCGTAAATCACAAGAACCATTTGTCGACGCGTTTCAAACCAACTAGTGTGGTTCATCGTCAGGACAAGTTGAAGAATCAGATCTAGATTACAAGTTAAATAGTCAGAGCAGAACATCCAACGGTAACTAACTAATGACTATATTTGACTAGGAAATGAATACAATGACTAACTAACGGCTATATTTGACTGGAAACGGCTAGTTGGATGGGATCCAAGGAAAAGGTGGGGGGATAACATATTTATTTATTTTTTATTATTTTTAAAAATTTTTGGGAGTTAATAGTAAGGATTTAAATAATTAATCAAATAATAGGGGTTAAAGTATTAATGAATTAAAAGACAAGTTAACTATTAAATAATTATTATAAATATACATATACATCTTATTATAAATTTACGTACACGAATAAACCTCTAGAATTTCTAAATATTTAGATATACTTATATGTTAAATTGTCAAATTATTTTAATAATAAATTAATAAAAAGGGGGGCTAAAAGACAAAATGGAAGGGGATAAAAGAAAAATATATAAAGGAGTTAATTATTAAATAATTATTATAAATATACATATATATCTTATTATTGAAATAAATTTACGAATAGATATTTAGGTATATTTATATGTTAAGTTGCTCAATTATTATAATTATAAATTAATCAAAGACATAAGATTGATTTTAATATTAAAGTCATTCTTATCCTATTATTGTTTAAGTCATAATTAATAATAGCATAACCAAATGTTACTATATGAACAAAAGCAACAGAGAGAAGGTTAAAGGATAATAAGGGGAAAGAAACAAAAAAGAAAACTAGAACCAATTGTAAAAAGATGGATGAGAGAAAGCAACTAGGAGGTGAGGGCTGGGACCCAACAACTACTGATCTTCCAGCGGTCATCTTTATTGAGATTGCTCGACTTTTTTTCAATTTCAAGGGCTTCCCTAAATTTACGGTGATGGAACTGCGACACTCTAGCGATAACACTAGCTTCCTCAATACAAACATGATGATTGGTTTTCTCTGCATGTTCTGCTAAAACAGACGACTTGGTTCTCCTATGTCTAAGGTCAGCTGCATGCTCACTAATCCTTTGATTAATGGAGCGACCAGTCTTACCAATATAGGGGGTTCCACAAGAACAAGGAATAATATATACCCCCTTCATGTCCTTAGGGTCGATAGGATCCTTCACAGATCTGAGGGACTTACGAATGGTGTTAAGAGGTCTATAATAACACCCTAAAGATTAATTGGAATAATTCGAAAGACTTTCTTCTACATTATGGATCACAAAAGTCTTAGATCTAACCCTAAAAATTAATTAGAATAATGTTAATAATACTATAAAAATTATTAAAATACATTAGTAATATTTTACAAAATATGTATACAGTGATGTGTGGTTTGACAGTAAGTCACTTGGGCGAAGCCTGGCAGACCGAAGTTCAAATCTCATTGAGTACAGTGACCTGTTGTGGTGGAAGCTAAAGGGGCGGATTCCCCAATCCCGTCTTGGCGGCACGTGAGTCTGCTCTTGCTAAAATCATTGGATGTTAGTATACCCGACTTGCAAGTGGTTGGCTATACTCTTGGTGTTATAGAGGCAGCTACGAGGATTGATCTCGGGTCTCCTATAGATTATGAATAAATCATAGGATTTTAGTATACCCGACTTGCAGGTGGTTGGTTGGCTATACTTTTGGTGTTATAGAGACATCTATGAGGATTGATCCTAGATCTCCCATAGATTATGAATAACAGTTACCGAGTCACCATGTGATTAAATATATATATATATATATATAACAAAATATATATAATTCATCACAGTTAAATTATAAAATATGACATTACAGTTAAAACACCCTACTTTGTTAGTTAGACCAATAATGAAAACTACCACTTATCTAATGCATTATTAATATTTTACAAAATATGTCACTGGTCAAGAAAAAAAATAAATAATAAAATATGACATTAGAGTTAAAACACCGTAGCTTGTGAGTTAGGCCAATAATGAAAACTACCACTGACTTAGATCAGATTTATCGTTACAGTACAACTCGGCCCACTGATTTCCCGGAGGTCACAGATTAATCGCTATGGTACACAAATCAGCCGACAAGAGGTAGCCCGTTGTAATCCACACTTCAACCCAAACAAATCATTTTTCAAATGTCATTAGCATTGTGGGCCGCGCCAATCGTACGTAAATAATCCACCATACTCCTTACTTGCCACGTGGATGAAATGGCAATTTTCCCGTTCGAAAGGAGCCACGGAACGTGAGTTTCAGTTGTTTTTGGTATTCCAACTCTGAAGAAGAAGCACCTCATCGTCGAGAACAGGAACTCGAACTCGAAACCTCTGGAACCCGAATAGGTTACAGGGTCGTTTGGCCGGAAAAAAGAGTGAGAAGAGTAGTTACCTAGCGTTCGGGATCTATGTCGACTGCTGCGGGTATCGTCCAGGGTTCGAACCTCATCGCCTCGCATCTGGGGCGAGCGCAGGAATGGAGGCTAAAGAACGGTGAGATCGTCAATTGCAGATCTGCTTTCCTCGGAAAATCGACATTTCTGACTTCTGGTTTCCGCTTGTCTGCGGAAATGAAGGGGAAGAGAAAAAGCTCTTCCTCTTCTTCTGCTAGTGTTGTCGTGCTCGCGTCTGGCGACGCTGCTGAAGTGCAGGTAGAGACGCCGGAAGAGGTTCTTTCCGGCGAGTGGCCGGGAAACTTCTCCATGCTCAACTATGAAGATCTGTCTTCTTACCTGGAGCCAATGATCTTTAAAGAGGAGGTAAATTGCTCCATCATCCTTATTTGTCTAAATCTTTGCTCTTTGTTGTTTCTAAAGATCCAAGCAGATGAATAAGCAATTAAGCAGAAGAAGCAAGCTGCTTTATAGACATTAAAATAATTTTTTTCCTGTTTATAAGCTATCTTTAACCCAGTAAACATTAAAATATTTTTTTTTTCTTCTTTTCATAATTAATCTTTTAAAATAATTGATATTTCTAAGTTGCTCAATAATTATGTTTTTTTTTCACATTCTTTTATTTTAGGGCCGCCACGGAGACGAATATTCTGTTGTCGAATTCTGCTGAACCTAAATTAAACGTTTTGAAATGTATTTTTCAGTTTCATACTGAGCTTCACAGTGTATAGTGTAATGTGATTTATGAAATATATGCGATTTTTGTAATATATGATTAGTTAGAATAATAAAATATAATAGTAACACTGTGTAAGGTTAAGCGCTGCACTGAATTTCTTTCTGTCAGGTACTACTGCCAAACACCTTGCTATTTCGCCAAAGTCACATGGGACTTGCATCTCGTTTCCTTACTGAGCGCTGCACACACTTTCTTTCTATTCAGTACCGCTGCTAACGCCTAGGGCTAATTGTTTTGCCAAAGTCACCTAAGGCTTGCAGTCAGAATCATTGCTCTTTCACAGTATGTCTAGTGAATATATGCGATTTTTGTAATCTGTGATTAGTTAGAAGAACCGATAATAATAATAACGCTTTGTAAGGCTGAGCTTTGCACTAAATTCTTTCTGTTAGGTGCTACTGCACGCCCAGGCAAAACATTTCCTGTTATAATAATAATAACACTTTGTAAGCCTGAGGGTTGCACTGAATTTCTTTCTGTTAGGTACTACTGAGTGGGTCGGAGTAAAAAAGCCTTACCAATGAACCAAGACCATGTTAGAAAATAAAAGGAAAAAAACTTTGAGAGTTGATCGAAGTAAAGTTTCTTACACAGGCTACCCGTGAAGATTAAATTTCACTGTCAAAGTTAATGTCAGGTTTTACTGTAGCAGTTTTCTTAATGAAGGTTAGCACTTCTACGAAAAAATGCTAAAAGCTGTAAAGTTAACCAATGAACCAACAGTCAAGATCCTGTTAGAAAATTAAAGGAAAATAAGCTGAGAGTGGATCGAAGTAAAGTTTCTTACATAGGAGACCTGTGAAGAGTATTGCAGGTCACTTTAACATTTGCGAAGCACTGTCAAAGTCAAGGTCAGGTTTTTACTGTAGCAAGTAAATTTTCTTAGTGTGTAGATTAGGACTTCCTTTTAAAGAATGTTAAAAGTTGTAAAATTTTAATTATAGTGAGAGAAGCCAGGTGCATTCTTCATCCCAGCATAGATGAGAGTATGGATTAGTGTAGATTTATATTAAACTCCGTTCTACCGAGCAATGGATTTATATTAAATTTTTTTAAGATATATTTTTTTAATATTTTATCATCTAATTTCATATCATGTATTAATTCTTTCATCTTAAATTAAAAAAAAAATTATATTTCTACCCACAACATTTATGTTAAATGAAAACACCTTTTTTTTAAACATTTCCGACCGCAACATTTATGTTAAATGAAAGCACTTTTTTTAAAACATTTCTGACCACAACATTTATGTTAAATGAAAATACCTTTTTTTAAAACATTTCTGACCACAACAACGATTTTCTATCTTTAAGCTCCCAAGCCAAAAAGCAAAATCTCACTTGTCTAATAAAGATACGACAAAAAGAACGAGTCCATATGTGCCAAAAAGATCCTTGCAAAACCAACTATACATGATTTCTGCTGTTCTAAAAAGTCGAAAGATCCATATCAATACTGAATGCGAACCGTTTACCATTTTTCCAAATAGGAATTAAAAAAACAGTGCTACATATTCAACAACATTCAAGGAAAAGATTTAGATATCTATAACCAGCTAACATTCAATGAGAATGTTACTTCACTGGCGCCTTGTGAGGATATCAGTATTGGGTCCTGTTAGGAAGCCTACTTTTGAAAGCTCATTTGCTTGAAAATTAAGTGAGAAAAATATGTACTTGCAAAAAGATCTTTTATGCCTTTGCCCTGGTCTAGAGTCAAATCCTTTTATCTAATTTGGAGTTATCTCAAAATCCCTATAAATTACAAATTTGGGACACCTTTATCCACTGCCAATTTTCGCAGAATCTTTAAAACAAACAGCTCCGCCTAATTTTTATGTTCCCTGCTGAAACCTATATAAATGATCATCAGCGAGGTATAGGGATCCTCCAACCCCACACACCGAACCTCTATCTTGCCTAGCTCCATCAAAGAAGCCCTCAGGACACTAACTTATCTATTTGAAATTGTTTTGAAATTCTAAACTTCAATAGTTTTGGATGGAACTTAAAATTTCCAAAGGTTGCTTTAATCAAGGATGCACAAGGATGCACATTGGAATCATGACATGCATCTATCTTGAAAAATGTCTACGTGAAAAGCTAACGAAATATTTCACACCACCGCAACTGTTGGCGTTATGAAAGCTTTCTACTCTATAATTTTTAATGCCTCTTCCACTCCAATGCCATGCCAACCATCCCTACATCCTGTCAGTGCTTCCATTTCTATCCACAGCAGAACAAATATAAACAAGAGTTTAATAAGGGTCATTTTCTTGTCCTTACTTACAAAGAAGACGTCTCATTCTTCCTCTTAATACAAAGAGTACGCCTCTCTGGACCATTTTGATCGTGTCTAAAACACATCCAAATCAAGGATTTGTTTTGAGAGACCATTGAGATTTAAACTTTGGATCTCAAAGGACCTTTACCTTTCACAAAATAGTATATTAACTATGGCTTACCTCTGGGAAAACCAAGACTATGGGTAAGAAAACGGTGTTTATCTTGCTGGAGAGCAGAACAGAGTTTTTTACCTTTATAGCCGAGATATAAATTAAAAGCAACTTAAAAGATAAATGATAAATGACATAAGAAAGAAAGAAAGAAATAAATTATTTTAATGTCCACGAGGCTAAAGATAGCCTATGAGACAAATTGCTTAAGATAGCCTATACGATGAATTGCTTCTTCATCTGCTTGATGTATTCGGCCCTTTTTCTGTGAAGCTTCACAATAAATGCTCCCAGCTTCTCGGCAATAATGAAAAGTAGAACCCTGGTTTCCCTCTAAACAACTACCAAAAGAAAGCATGTTTGGCCATCCCGTGAGGACGTGTGCCAGCACTAAATATCCTCTTGTTACTCAGGACCTTCATCACTAAGGATGGGGTTGGAGGGTTGCCTTCAAATTTCGAGCAGGCTCAATGGTTGCCATTAGGTTGACCTTGTTTTCCTCTGGGTGTGTCATTGTAATGTCAATTTGAAGTACTATGTAAATTGCGTCAAAGATCTTGTCTGTTAGATCCAATTTATGAAGAATAGCTTGCTCCTGTTGACCCCTTTCCTCCACTACTTGCGCTATGAAGGTTTTTTTCAGCTAGTAATCTTACGTGAGCTTGAAAATTTTGATATCCCTGGATTGTGAGAACCCTGTGATGATTCTTGGCTCCTCTGATAGTAGCTACTAGCCAGTGGCCCAGTAGTACTGTAGTACTAGCGCTGGAGTCTGGTCACCCTCACAGTGTACTTTTGTTGTAGAGGCCATTTCTAGCCTCCTTGGTTATGTGTTTTTTGTTTTGAGTCTTCGATCATGTATGACAGTTGACTATGTATTGCCATTGGGTACCATTTTAATATAATGGATTGGTTCATGAGCCTACTTTGATCATATGTTGTTTTCCATCTATATTATAATGCTGTGTGTTTGGAAACATAATGAAAATCTTTAAAATTATGTTTAAAATCTTTAAAATTATGTTTTTTTATAAAAAAAAAAATATTTAATGTATTTTTTACAACGACCGAGTCATTGAAATCGAGCCGGCCGAGTCATTACCGTTTCGGAGTCATTACCGTTTCGGAGTCGAGTCGGAGTCGGCCGAGTCGGAGTCGGAGAGTCTTAAAACATTGGTGATATCTATTCCTTGAATTTTGCCTCGACTTGGTTATTATAGAGAGTCTTGTTCTTTTTTGGGTAACTTCTTCCTTAACAGTAGTAGAGAAACGATGGTGGGAAGAAAAGGTTGCCCTCGTGGCATTTGTCCAGGCTCCAGTAATGCACTGGGGAGCCTTAGGGGGCAAAGGTTGCTCAACGACTTGTTTGTTTGCTACCTAAGCTCACTTTTGTTGAATTTGAAGCTCATTTTGTTGCCAGTATTCACAGTCCTAGGATGCGGGTGATTGACAGGAGTTGTGGAGCGGCGGAGGGGAAGAAATAGTGATGGCAGAGAGGAAACCCAATAACCAAGGGAAAAGAACTGAAGCTAGTGTAATATTCACTCACCCCAATAGGAAAATCAGATAGAAACCTTTACGATCATTGCGTATGATTGTAACTTGCTGCACATGGGTTTTGCCTGGTGGGTTGAACCACTACAAAGCAAGAAACCAACAAGAAAACTTGGAAGTGGAACTAGTGCCGAGGGAAGCAAACATGGAAGTGAACCGTTGCTATCTTAGAGCTCAACGACTCTTATTTCTTTATTGTTCCACCATTTTCTACTTCTTGGGTGAGCCATTTGAGGTAGTGGAGCAAGTGCCAAGGGAAGCAAACTTAGAAGTGGAAGCATTGCCATCGTAGAGCTCAACGACTCTTATTCCTTTAGTGTTCCACCATCTTCTACTTCTCGGGTAAGCCATTTGAGTTCCCATCTTTATTCCAACCATAATGCTAATGCTGCACGAGGTGGAATTAGATATTGCATTATAGATGATGGCCCAAATCTACAATGAGAGCTGCTATCCTATTCATCTTCCATAACCATGTTCCCACGTGAGTGAACCCACGCGGTATTGCATCCATGCCGCAAGTGGGGTTAGTCCTGTCACCACCTAATAATACCCATTAGGGATTTCTTAAACTATATTATTAACGTTTATAAAAATATGAAACTAGAGTGAAAACAATATTACCCTATGAATAAAACTTAGACCAATAATGAAACTCTCATTGACCTACCTTACGGCACAGATTTATCACTATATTACAACTCAGCCCACTGATTTACCTTAGAACACAGATTAAAGTGGGCGTTTTTCACCATGGATGAGGTTCAATTCTCACAAACGTTTTTTTTTTCTGGAGCCATAGAGTGACCTTGAGTTAGTGGTTGAACCTCGAGGTAGTGGTGGAACCTGTTGTTGCAACATTATATTAAATATTTTCGTATAATCCATACGCGTAGGAATAAAGTGAGACCTCCAGTTGGAAGAACGAATCTTCGGAACCCTATTTTTTTTGAAAGGATGATGGATGAAAAATTGTCCCCAATTCATCGTATACCTTTTGATCATATAGGGTGCTCGGAAATGGTCGAAATAGTGAAATGGGAGGATCGCTATGACTATAGCCCTTGGAAAGTCTTCTAAAGAAGCTTAGCGCATACCAAATCATAAGTTAACAACACCGGTTTCCTCCTTGGAGATTGCATGTTTAAACCAAAGGGGACTAAAGTGAGACCTCCAGTTGGAAGTGTTAGCCCATACCAAATCGTAAGTTAACAACACGGGTTTCCTCCTTAGATTGCATGTTTAAACCAAGGGGACTAAAGTGAGACCTCCAATTGGATGTGTCTTTAGATGTCTTAGCCCATACCGAATCATAAGTTTGTGCTAATATTCGGTTATTGCTACACACTAAAAAACACCAAATTGGCCCGCAAGCGGTATCGCACTGTTATCTATTTTCAACCCAAAGCAAATCATTTTTCAAATGTCATTAACATTGTGGGCTGTGCCGACTGATAATCATCTTGCTGAGTAACTGTTTCATATTTTGATATTTTTTTAATAGGTATAAAAAACACTGATAAATTTTTGTGAAGTCTAATTATTCTACATTTTGATCTTTTTAATAGAAATCCATTAATACCATTTCGTGAGATTGCGATTTTCTATTGATCAGAAAATAACCTATCCCGGGAAAATGCCCAATATGTACAACGTTTAAACTATGCTAATACCCAATATTCGTACATGCCACGTGGATAAAATGACAATTTATTCGTTCGAAGAAGAAGCAATTCATCGGCGACTTCAGGAACTCGAACTTGAAACCTCTGGAACTATTTTCGGTATTCTAACTCCGTGCAATTCATCGGCGACTTCAGGAACTCGAACTCGAAAACTCTGGAGCCCGAACAGGTTGCAGGGGCATTTGGCCGGAAAACAGAGTGAAAAGATTAGTTACCTACCAATCGGAATCTATGTCGACTGCTGCGTGTATCGTCCAGGGTTCGAATCTCGTCGCCTCGCATCTGGGGCGAGCACCGGTGTGGAGGCGGGAGAACGGTGTGATAGTCAACTGCAGATCCCCTTTTCTTGGGAAATTGACATTTTCGAGCTCTGGTTTACGCTGGTCCGTGGAAATGAAGGGGAAGAGAAGAAGTTCTTCCTCTTCTGCTAGTGTTGTCGTGTTTGCCTCTGGCGACGCTGCGGAAGTGCAGGTAGAGACGCCGGAAGAGGTTCTTTCCGGCGAGTGGCCGGGAAATTTCTCCATGCTTAACTTCGAAGATCTGTCTTCTTACCTGGAGCCTATGATCTTTAAAGCGGAGGTAGATTGCTCCGTTGTGTTTATTTTTATCCATTTTTTATCTTTTAAAATAGTTTGTATTTCTTAGTTGCTTGCCGATTCGGTGTTTTTTTTTTTGTTTGTTTGTTCATATTCTTTAATTCTATGGTTGCCGTCGAAAGGAAGATTCTGTGGCCGAATTTTTGCTAAGCCTAAATTGAACATTTTGCACTGTATTTTTCAGCTTTATGCTGAGCTGCAAAGTATGAAAGGCAATGCGATTTACGAAATGTATGCTATTTTTGTAATCTGTTATTTACTTAGAAGCATAAGTAATAATAATAACAGTTTGTAAGGTTGAGCGCTGCACTTAATTTCTTTCTGTTAGGTGCTACTGCCAACGCCTAGGGTTAGGACTTGTACCCAGCATCATTACTGAGCGACTTCCTTTTAACTATTTAGCCAAAGTCACCTAGATTTGCAGAGTTGCACCCAACATCTTACTCTTTGAGACATGCCATTGGACTGGGACAGACCTCAGTGATAATGGAACCTTGGTGGATGGTTTAATACTTTGTTCACTTTACCGGTGAACCAAGGCTCCGTTATATATTAGGGAATTTAATGTAAAATAATCTTTGAGAGCGGATCAGAGTAAAAAACCTCACCAATGATCCATGACCCTGTTAGAAAATTAAAGGAAAATAAGCTTTGACAGTGGATCGAAGTAAGATTCATCTTAAATCCATATTTATCAAGCAAGGTGTAGGATCAAATTTTATTACGTGTAAATTTTTCATGTCACATAAATTCTTTCATGGTAAATGATTTAAAAAAAAAAGTCACATTTTAAGAAATTTAATTCCTCTTGGTGGTGCTTGAGAGATCTGTGATTCTGTGTTTACGAATGGAGTTACACTGGTTTAGTTTTTAAAGTTGTCATATACGTATATATGTATGTAGTTATTTATGTTCTATTTAATTGTTTTTTGTCTTTGTCATGTTTCCTGACAACATCTCCTCTATACTGAGCTGTAGAGCACTTTGCTACTCCAGGTGTATAGAGAGCCCTTAAATTTTATATAATAAAATTGAAGCTCCAGAGATCCATTTTAACGCTGGATCTTTTAAAGACCAAGGACGTGTTTTTGATTTTGATAAAAATAAACCAGCATAGATCCATTCTAACTCCAGATCTTTTAAACACTGAGGAAGTGACTTGGTTTATTTTTTATTACACTAGCAGCTTAATAGAACTAGGTTTCTGATGGATGATGGATCTGTTATGAAAAAATAAAAGCTCTCATAAAATACTATATAATAAAAATAAATTTGCATAGATCCATCTTAATGCTGGATCGTTTAAAGTTACTTTAAAGTTAAACACAGGATGTGCCTCAGTTTTTGATAAAAATAAACCAGCATGGATCCAGCTTAACTCCACATCTTTTATTCACTGAGGATGCAATTAGGTTGCTTTTTTATTACTCTAGATGCTTAACAGAACTGTGTTTCTGATGGATGATGGATTTATTTTGGTGTTAGGTGACATTAGGCTTAAGAGAATCCTGTGAAAAAATTGAAAATTTCCCAAAGCTTGAACTAATTTGTTTCTCATTGTATACTGGTTCTTTCTTTAACCATTGGAAGAAATTTTTAACTTTTAATTGAATGCCGTACGAAATCAGATTACATGAATTGAAAATTTGTTTTAATCTTTAGGAAACGGCACTTAATCATGTTTATCTTAATCAAATCTATAGATTTTTCTTCTTTCTTTTTACTGAAGTATATGTTATTCATCGGGCAGTGAAATTGGACGTCATAATTTGCTTTATTCTTTTATGGGGTTGATTCAGGCACAACCTTCAGCATTCCTGGGTGATGTGATGTCAAAGACGATCCGGACAGCCACGGCAGAGCAGCTGTTGGAGGAAATTGACTATCATTTTGCCAGTATTTCAGGTCTTCCTGTCACTGACGAGGCTCTCAAGTGCATTGGAGTCATCTCTAAGAAGGACATAGCAAAAGCTCCCAAGGGGGTTTGTAACTTTATCACAAGCCTTAAATAAACTTACTGATTGTGTAAAATTAGCACCATATTGTGATTATTCTTATGATAAGACCGTTTTTTGGAATAGGATATAGTTTCTTTCTTACATGTGCTGTTGTCGTCTTTCTTTGTAATACGAGTCAGTAGGAAATGCCATTCAGAAACTAAACTGTACATGTTACCCACGTTAGCCAGGTGTAGATTTACTTCACTCTTGGCCACTTTCTCATTAGTGCTGTTATTTTATAAGTTGAACAATTATGCACCGGAAGCTCTTATAGAAACTTAGTTGGACTCAAAAGATTACTGGAAGTAGGCCGACCTTATAAACAGTTTGACAATGCCGCTTGCTTCACAAACATTTTGTATCCATTGACCAGAGTTCTTTGTGTGTCTAAATGGTTTTGTAGCTTGTGAGTTTCTTCCAGCCTCTATTTTCAGGAAGAATTATCTAGATCCACTCATGCATTTGCATTTTAGATGGGCCCAGTATTTATTGTTGGTGTTTGTTTGCATATTGGACTATAAGTTTCAAAAAAAGTGCTGTTGGGGCATAACTTCTTCCAAAGTTGACTTAAGGTATGCTTAAAGAAGAGAACGATCAATTAGAGTTAGGCATGTAGCTTTTGTTGATTATTCATATTCAGATGTTTGATTTATAAAATAAGGCTGTGAAACATAGAAACATGGTAATGACTAGCTAATGGAGTGGCACATATATCGTTATTACAATTTTTTTGGACTGGTTCAAATTTTTTTTCCTTGGAAAAAATTGTAAATTTTCATTAAAGAAAATGAGCAAATTACATTCTGTATATACATGTCCAGTATGTATTCTAAAGGACCATAGGCAACTCTGGTCACATAAGATCACTGTAGTTTATAGTCCAGAAAATGGGGAAGCATAAGTTCTTTGCTTCCTCCTAGCATAGGCCAAAAAAGAGTATTAATTCTCATGAACCTGTCCCATATGGACAACATAAACTGACCAAACCATAAGGTTCAATCTGCTAACTATAACTAATATAAATATATCTGATAAGTCTGAACAAAAATAGTACAGAATTTTCCAAGGTGCAGCATATCTGTAGCTGCCAAAACAGCACGATCATCTATGTAAGGTCTGTGTAAAAATCAAAAGTCATTCTGTCTTGAATTTCCTGTATCAGCTAGAGCCGCCTTGTATCCATCTCCAAGCCGCCTTTAGAGAGAACATCCGTGGCACTGTTCTGTTCCCTGTAAATGTGAGAGCATGAGAAAGAATCAAAACTTTTTTCTAATCGATGTCGTTCCTCCACAACTGGAAAATGTAGTAAGTCATGAAACTGTTGAGTTGAATTTATCCAATTGATTACCAAGAGAGAATCCCCAAAAATCTGAATATTTTTGCATCCTTTTTCAATAGAGAAAAGCAGGAGATCTTTGACGGCCAGAAGTTCAGCCCTGTTATTTGTACCCCTCCCCAGCCCCATTTTGATGTGAAAGGAATGAGATTGAGTCAAGTGAAGCACAGCACCACCACCCCACTACAAGCACCACCCTTTGAAGAAGCACCATCAAAAAAGCTCACGACATAGAATAATCCGGATCCTCAGCAATGATATGACGAGGGACTGAACCATCTTTCACATGAGAAAAATGTGAGAGAATGGAGATCCCCTCCATGGCCACCTGAGCTGGAAAAGAGGGGAGATCATGAAAGATTGTCTTGTTATGGGCCATCTAGATTCCCCAAGAAATGATGAGCGACTGTGCTTTGTGTTCATTGACTGAAGGGTAATCGAACCATGTCATCCAAGCCTCCACCATAGGCACCCTCCCAATGAACGAACAAACACACCAAACAAGTGAAAGAGCACGAAATGAAAAGATGAGTGACAATCCTCATTGGATTTACAAAGCTAACACCAACTCAGCCCAGATTTCTGTCTTTTTTGAAGCACATCCCATGAGGTACCTTATTTTCCAGCAGACATCACATAAATAATCTTGACTTAGTTGGGCATTTTTGTTTCCAAAGCAACATCGACCACCATTTGGGATCAACATTTCCATTAGCCACCGCAAGGTGCAAGTATCCCAACTTTGGTGTGTAATAATCGAAGGGAGAAATAGCCCACACAAGTTCATCCTCTCTGTCCAACAATCTAATATGTGGGCATCAAATAGAGCATCCATGTGTCTTTTCCAGTTCTCGTGAAAACCCTCCTCCAGATCCAGAGCACGCTTTGAAACCCAACGTTGACCCCAGATAGTAGTGAGTAAAGGATCCACCATCTGAGAGAGCCGTGTAAAGCCTCTGTCCCAAGATTCTCCACAAGAGGTTGGGGTAAAATATGTAAAATACCACTTCCAAGTCAAGGATCCAGCCCAATCTTGTCTTTCTACCCATTTCCAACTTTCCAAGCTAGAGTAGCTATGTTACCAGATCCGCAGGGGTCAAGAGAAGGAAACATGGATCCCCGCATCCGAACTGGATCCGTGTATGATCCGCCAGGGTGGTGCTTTAGCATCAAATGAAACCTTGCCCCGTGTTTAGGAGATGATTTAACTGGTTTGATGGCAGATTCGGTGGTTTTGGAGACGGAATGGGCGTTGACAACGAACTGCGAGAGGTTGCTTGGTTGTGAGATGTAGCATGGTTGGGGCGGCAACACATCGCAAGATGTAGTGTGGTCGGGGTGTTAGCAGCACATCACACTGCCAACAACTCAATGGTCGCTTAGTCGGGGCCGTGAGCAGCATAACGACGGTGACACCAGCTGGAGGGTCGGTAGGCATTGGTGGCAAAGTTGTTTTATTACGTTTTTTTTAATTTATATTAATATTTGTGCATGCGATTTTAATTAGTCTTTTATTTTATTCAATATATAGTATTATTAATGTTTCATATGGCAAGTTGTTTTATTATGTTTTTTTAATTTATATTAATATTTGTGCATGCAATTTTAATTAATTTTTTATTATATTCAATATATAGTATTATTAATATTTCATTTACAATAATTTATAATGTTAATTATAAATCAAATATAATACTAAATATTAACATTATTATTTAATATAATATTAAATATTAATATATTTAATCTATATTTATAATATTAATTTTTATTATAATTTAATTTTTTAAATATGATTAATATTTCGTTTATACATATTTAATTTATTAATGTGTAATTTATAATTTTAAAACATATAGATATCAACTTTAAATAAAATATATGTTTTTAAAATTATAAATTATAGTTTTATTAATATTTAATTTATATTAATGTTTAATTTATAGTTTTATATATTAATTAATTAATGTTTAATTTTAGATTTAAAAACATATATTGCTACTTGTGTATGGTTTTAATTTATATCTAATTATAAAGACCCATCATGACATGATTAGAGTGAAGGAACAAATATCAATAAAGATCCAAAATCTCCTTTGTGGTAGGATGTGGAAATTTTTGGCAAAAATGTTGGGGGTGGTTCATGCAAATGAGGATGTAGTGAATGCAATAGCATTCCAAATGGCTCATACGCTAGGGTGAAGGCCCATCTCACTGGGCAAACTAAAATAGGTGTGTTGCTATGCACCTACTTTATATTATTATTATCATATCAGTAGAGTGACCACTCATGAAGCACTCATTTTTGTATTACTACTATCATTTTTGTATGAGGCAACATGCATCATTTCAGTGTTTAGATTCATAAATTATTAAACTATGCTTTTTAAAATATAAAAAAATTATTATATTTTTTTGTACTTGTTGTATCCTCACCATTAACACTACTCAAAAGAATTTAACACTACTCTCCAAATTATTGAGATATTAGTTTTCTGCTTATTTTGCAATCTAACCCAGTCTTCCAAAGAAAACGGGGCAATGTATTTCTGAATCACCACAAATGTCCTGAGGCTTTGAGTTGAGAGAAGCTTTCATACTCCTTTAGCGGCCAACACTTTAGAGAAAAATACCAAGCTCTCTAGACCCCAACCACTTAGCAACTTCGGTAGAGCAATTTCCCCCATCTGACCCAAGGCAACACAAAACTATCTTGCTTACCAACCCAAAGAAAAGTAGCATAGAGTCTTCAAACTTTTACAATTATGCGTTTGGGAATCCAGGCTAGAGACATCCAATAAACAGGGATGATTTCTGGCATAGATTTAACCAACAGCAATCTGCGAACTCTTGAAATCTAGCTCAGGCTCCATCCTTTTAGCCACATTTCCAGCTTAGCAATTAGCCAAGACTAATTTGCTTTAGAGTAGTTGTTTGGTTTCAGAAGAAAACCCAGATATTTCAAACCTTCATCTAGCCCTTTAGAATCATACAGAAAAAGTCTTAGATGGTGCTGCACATTTGCCTTAGCCAAGTTATGTGTTGTAAGAGTAGACTTATGTTCATTAGTGATCATGCCAGTGGCTCTTCCTAAGAGCCTCAAAATATTATGCAAAATGCTAGCATCACTAAGTAGACCACTATAGAAGATGAGAATACAATCAACAAAAAGATGTGTGAGAGCCAAATCATGTGTGATATTAATTCCTAAAAAATCCCTACATCTTTTAACATCCGAATTAATTTACTCAAACCTTTAGCCACCAACAGGAAAAGAAGAGGAGAGAGAGGGAAACCATGATGAAGACTTCTTTGATCAAAAAAGAAGGGGGGAGGTTGACCCATTGGTAAGCACAACAAAGGAAACAATTTGAAGGCAGCTCATGACCCAAGCAATAAAGTCCACCTTGAAACCCAAATATGTAAGGAGGAGGCGAATATATAACCAACTAACACAGTCATAAGCTTTGGACAAGTCTATCTTGAGCATTGCCCCTTTAAGGTTGTGAATTTTGATGCTATGTAACCCTTCATGAGGCACACCAATCACCTTATGAATCTGATGCCCCTCCAAAAAGCTGAGATGTTCCATAGAAATAGTTCTATACAAGATCGACTTAACCCTCATAGCAATGTTGTTAATTTTAGTTAACAATGGAATGTTCTATGCTTAGCACAAATACTTCAATGTTCCTTTAGCAGCCCAATGACAATTTCCGATTTAGTTATCCAATAGCGATCACATTAACCATAAACCACATTGACAGTAACTTCAGATAGAACATGAACAATAAAAGTAGAAGGCAAGCCAAGACAAGAGGACACCAAATTTGGCAGATGCCAGGGAAAAACCCTTTGATCAATTTTTCTTAATATTATATCAAATGTTCAACAGATAGTGTACAATAAAGTCAAAATTGACTTGCCAAATGATGATTAAAGCAACCCTGTCAAATCTAAAACTTTCTGCAGCAGTCAACAGTCCTAACCAGAAAGTCCATGTTGGTCAAAGCAGCAACAAAATGTCCTCAAAGCAGCTTGGCCATACCCAGTCAAACTTAGCTTGATAAGGTGGTCAAAGTCAACCCAAAGCAGTGTTGAAAACAATGGTCAAACTTGGTCAACTTTGCGGTCAAGCCTGCACTCAACCTTGTCAGATCTTTGTGGTTAAGGTCAACAAAATGCCTCGGTTCCAACTTCCTATGCCAATATATGCGTCTTGCCAAAAATGAAATTCAGGTACAAAAACCGTTTAAAGGAAGTCAAACCACCCTTGGTCAACGCTGGTCAAACCTGCAACAGTCTCTAAAATTTTGACCTTGTAATTCTTCCTGCAATTTGTGCTGCTGCTGCCACACGTGTGAGGAAAAGAGATGCCTAATAAGCTGTGCGAACTAATCAGATGATGAGAGAGAAGAATGTGTGAGTGAGTGAGGTGCCAAATGAGGATGGAGGTCTCTTATATTTATACAAATCGTTGAGGGTCAAGAGACATGTCCATTGGGCTTCATGAGCCTATCTGATGATGTGTGGGCATAAATTCAAAAACACATTTATGCTTGTTCAAATTTGATGATCTTTAGGTCGATTTTGGTTCTTCTGAAAAGAGGAATTCAATGCAATCATCGTCTCCATCAAATGAGCTGTCCAAAGTGGAATTTGACCCTAGTTGGCAATTTTAACACTCCCTCCCAACTAGGGAGAATTCACCTTCGAATCCATACATCATGATGCCATCATGTACCATATTTGCATCTCGTCTCTGCTTTGTTGAATATTGATATAGATAATGAAGAAGAATTGATTGAGAGTGAACCACAAGACCTTACCACTCTCCACTAACAAAAGTCAGTCCAGGGGTAGAACCCCAATCAGACTTGATCCCAGATCAAGTTGTTGAACACCATGCATCCTAGACATAAGGAGTATGGTAGTACACGATGCGTCCATTTGTAGTGCTATGGTCCCTATCCTCTTTTCCCAACTCATTGGCCAGATGAGAGGTACTTCCCATGAGTTCTTGACTACATGGGTAGGATGTATGCTGGGGCACCTGCAGGAGAAGGTGAACCACTCATCCTGCTCATATGCCATAGGAGAAGGTGAACCACTCATCCTGCTCATATGCCATAGGAGAAGGTGAACCAGTCACCCTATGCATATACACGTGTCATCAATTGTAGGGGAAGGTGAACCAATCACCCTACAGACATGTCAATCATCATGGGGTATCACAGGGGAAGGTGAACCACTCACCCTATACACAGTGCACCTATAGGGGAAGGTGAACCACTCACCTTATGGTCACTCGTAGCTCCAAGAAGTACCCCAAGCCCTCAGGAGCTCCTAGAGCTCAGTGTCCAACTCAAGCGGGAACCTCATGAGAGGGTCCTTCCACGACTCCAAGTCTCTCTTGGAAGGCTAAGAATTTGACCTTCCCTAAGGGCTTTTTAAGGATGTTTGCAACCTGCTTATCTAAGAAATCAAAGTAGATCCGAATGAGAAGCAATAACTTGATGTGCTTTTTCTATCCACCACGCTGCTAGCCCAGTCAGTATCAGTATATCGATGTAGCCTCAAATTCCCGACAGTATATCTTAGCCCATCGTTGATTATGCCACAGAGATATACATTGGATTCTTAGCAGCTATCCAATGTATGTGATGAGGCTCAACCATAAATTGACTCAACGTATTCACAACGAAACATATGTCTGGTTGAGAGTTTACCAAGAACATCAGGGCCCCCACAAGTTGTCAATACTCAGAAAGGTTTGTCAATTTGAGCCCAACATCAATTCCACATAACTTCTTGAAGTTGAGTTCCATTGGAGTAGACATAGACTTGCAATCCACCATCCCACTTCTCTCTAGCATCTTCACAATGTATTTTCCTTGAGAAAGGAAAATCTCACCTGGATTTTGCCAGACCTCCAGGCCTACGAAGTAGTGCATCAATCCTAGGTCCTTCATCTCAAACTTGAAAGTCAACTCCCTCTTGCATTGATAAATGAGAGGCTCGACACTTGTCAGAAAGAGATCATCAACATAAAGGACCAAAATGAGAGGCATGTCCTTTTCAACCTTGAAGTATAGGTCATGATCAACCTAGCTCCTCGTGAATCCCACTTCATAAGATAGCTATCAATCCTCTCATACCAAACCCTAGGGGCTTGCTTCAAGCCATAGAGGGATTTCTTCAACCTGCATACATGTGCCCTTCTATCTTGTACTCGAACCCTTGAGGTTGTTCCAAGTAGACTTCCTCCTTAAGCGAGCCATGCAAGAAAGCAGTCTTAATGTCCATTTGATGTAGGCTCCATCCTTGAGTGGCAGCGAGAGCAATAATAGATCAGATAGTGGTATATCAGACAATCGGTGCAAATATCTCGTCATAGTCCACTCCTTCCTTTTGAGAGAAGCCACGAGTTATGAACCTAGCCTTATATTTTTCAGCACTCCCATCAGCTTCATGTTTAATTTTGTAAAGCCATTTAGAAGTGACCACAGACTTGTCCTTAGTTCTAGGCACCACATCCCAGACATCATTTTTCATGATCGATTCATATTCCTCATTCATCGCATCCTTCCATGCTTGATGTTTTACAACTTCTTCGTACATGCATGGTTCAACTTGAACAGTAGTATTCATAGCAACCAGGTACCCTTGATACCTGTTTGGTTTCTTACTTTCGCAAAATGTTCGTCTTGGAGTAGTATGTCTTTCAACATCTTTGAGAGTATCTTTGAGCCATAGAGGTCTTTTCCTTGAGGTAGAGGGATCACTAGGAGGTGGATCAATAGGATCCATTAAACCATCAATATCAGGGATATGCTCATCCTTCAGAGGTTCATCTTGTTTTTCGGCAACATCATCATCGTCCTTTCTTGGAATAGGGAGATCTCTTGCTTTCCCATGGGTAGTGTCTTCATCAAAGGTGACATCACGACTTACTTCCACATCTCTTTGACTAGTTACATAGATCCTATATGCCTTTGAATTGTCACTGTAGCCAACGAATATACCCTTCTTCCCAGATGTTTCCAACTTGTTTCTTCTCTCTTTAGGCACATGAAAGTACACAGGACAACCCAATATTCTAAAATGAGAAACATCGTTTTTTTTACCAGTGAAAACTTCCTCGGGTGTCTTGAAATCCAATGCTTGATGTGGGCTCCTATTTTGAGCATATACAACAGTGTTGGTAGCTTCTCCCCATAAGAAATTTGGTAGGTCTTGATTATGGAGCATGGCACAGGTGGGTTCCATGATTGTTCGATTCTTCCTTTCAGCGACGCCATTTTGCTTAGGAGTGTATGGAACAATTGTTTCCCTCTTAATGCTAGCCTCTCTACTAAATTCATTGAATTCATTTGATTCATACTCAGTTCCATTGTCGGTCCTTAATATCCCGATTTTCTTCCTATTTGATTTTCTACCAATGCTTTGAAAGAACATAACCATTTGAACACTTTATCCTTTTTCAAGAAATAGATCCATGTTTTGCGAGAGTAGTTATCCACAAAGATTGCTTTTATAAGTATCCTCCTAACTATGTTATAGGCAACATACCAAATAGGTCAGAATGGACCAATTGGAGAATATCGGTTGTCTTGCGTTCACTAGAAGGTAATGGCCCCATTGTAAGTTTCCCAGTTGCACAATCCTAACAAACACCTTCATGGTTCATATTGAACTCGGGGATACATGTGACCATGTAAGGCTTTGTAATGTAAATGGGTGAACCTCTAGTGCCATAGCTCAGATTGAAGAGAAGTATCGCTTGCTCCTTTGATTGCCATTGCCTTTGAAATTGTTGTTGTTGTTATTGTCGTCATCCCTTGGAGAATTCTTGTTGTGAGGACACTCTCTAACATAGTGGCCGAACCTGTTGCAATTGTAGCACCTTCCTTTCCTTTCTTGGATCCTTGACCCTGTCTCCTCCGACCAACATTATTATTCCTTTTTGTATGAGTGGAGGAAGCAGTAGGTTCATTTCCATTTGAAGGCTTGTCTCTCTCCATCATCCTAGTCTCCTTTTTAGTGCTTCTAGCCAATAACTCATCGAAACTAGGTATCCCGTCATTGTTGAGAATGGTGGTGACAAATACATCCCATGGTCTTGGAAGACCTCCAAGAGCAATGAGAGAGAGCTCTCTGTCAGAAATAACTAGAGTTATTAGGACTGCATTGAATCGGCCGGTCCGACTGGTTTGAGGCCAAAACCAGTTTAGACTGGTGACCTAAACTGTTTTTGGCTAGTTCAGTACCGAATCAACTGGTTTGGTGCTGAACCAACCTTTTTTCATTGAACCAACCAGTTTTGTACATTGTTGCCAAGGACCCTTTAAACACAATTTTTTTCTTCATAAAAACAATGATTTTTGACGGGGGAAGCCTAGTATGTGACCATATTCCCTACTAATGCTATGCGATTCATGGTAATGCTAAATTCTTGAAGTAAAAGTGACATTCTCCTTTATCTTTCATTTTCATCCTTTTACTTAAATTTTTAACATTACCATGAAGTGACTCAGGATGTTTGAAAGTGGTTCTGACCTCATTGGATTTCATATGGAGAAAGTAGAATTTTAGATCTCACTCAAAATCTAGCAGACTTAACAATTTTCCAGGATTTTAGGATTTGGGGGATTGCAACGCTACATTGGATTTTGTCATGTACAAGGGTATGGAACTAGTATTTAATCAAGAGCACCAAGCCCTCTGTGTACCTTGATGTTAGTGGCATTGGTTGTCGAACTCCTTTATCATGAGCCTACTAAAAAAAGCATCCATCACTCAAACAAAACCTTGAATTGACATGCTATGCTTTTTCTATCTTATTTTAATGCTTAGAGGGTGATATTGATGACGAAGATCCCAATATAGGCAATTATTTTGATGATATGTAGGTATTTGTTGTAGCATAACTTTTTTTGGATGCTAGAGGCCATGCAAATCTTATTTGCTGATGTATTTTCGGTTCAAAGATGGATTGCACTTGGTGCCATTTTGGTTATGTTCACCCTTACATGCTATATAAATGAGAACTTTTGCTTATTTGTGTATAAATGGTTTGGATTCATGTGGATGCACATGAATATATATGTTTTTCTTTAAAATTTGAATATTTTATGTGTTTTTGGTTCACTGGTTTTTTTATCGGTTCTAACCATTCCCGGTCTAGGGTGTCTACCAGTTCAATGACTGGTCCGGTTTTGATAACTATGGAAATAACTTCTCCAATAGATAGCAAGTCATTCTTGATTTGAGTTATTCTCATGAAGTAGGATTGAATAGACTCGCCTTTATCCATCTTGATATCCTTCACTTCTCCAATAGATAGCAAGTCATTCTTGATTTGAGTTATTCTCATGAAGTAGGATTGAATAGACTCCCCTTTATCCATCTTGATATCCTTCACTTCTCCAATAGATAGCAAGTCATTCTTGATTTGAGTTATTCTTATGAAGTAGGATTGAATAGACTCCTCTTTATCCATCTTGATATCCTTCAACTTGTTTTTGAGAAAGAGGATTTGATTTGCATTGTTCACTTTAAATATCGCAAC